>JAIGNY010000703.1:2427500-2570000 GCA_020152595.1 Chiridota heheva
AAATAAATATATATTATCAAAGACGAATGCATCATACTGTACAAAAAACTTTAAAATGCAATTGGAAAGTTTTTAAAAATCCGTATCTCCTGAACGGAACATGATGTCAACCTAATTTTTGTACAAAATTGGCTCTAAAAGTATGCTCTTTCAAATAGATTGTTTACCAAAACCCATTTCCATTGCAAATGTTTATGTATCTCTTTAAAAATTTGGTTGTTTCTATATGATTAGAAAGATTTTCCAAAAGTTATTGAAGTAGGGAATATTTGGCAATGTTTATAAATACCTAACTTTTATCAATTATTTTTTTAGCAGCTTTTACGTGTGAAAAAGGATGATAGATTTTAATGAAATACGAGCAGATCACTCCATCTTGTAGACCTAACTTATTTGAAGAAAGCGCCACTGTCATTTTCATCCCGTTTTAAAGAAATTCTCTCCACTAATAACCTATGGAGTTAATAGCTCCATGGTTAACCATGTATTACGCAATCAGTTGACCGCAAATTTTGTAACTATACGAGGTGGAGTAACGCGGAAATGAAAAAGGAAACTCAAACTTTTTAGTGACTGGTTGTCAATGTAATTGTCTATGCAGTTACTAGAATGCCCCACGCACGAAAAACTAGGCTGGAGTAGTGTTCAAGGGGCGGATTCTGTAATTGAATGATACTAAATAGGCTTAATACTGAATTTACTATAACTGACATATTAAGATAATAGATAATATAGTAAGATCGTCAACTCAATAGTCAACATTGAGTAACAGACAGAAGAAGAGTCCTTTAATTTTTGAAATTTCCGTACCGAATACGCCACTGTGTGCAAAGACGTAGCTAGAGAGGAAGGGGGGTGGGGGTGGGGGGGGGGGGTTGGACGTGACACCCCTATTAAAACGGTCAGTCGGCAGATCAACACGGCTTGAGGTTCAAGGGGCAACAAAAAGGCACATAAATGCAAAGTCAGGGAATTGGTAAATAATACATCTCTTCGATTCCTTTCTAACTTACCCCTACCCCCACCCCACCCATCAACCAAAAAAGAAGAAGACTTCTAGTTTCGACGTGATATTGCTACAAATGTTTATTTTATTATGAAACAGAACATGGAAAACTTAATTATATATATGGCGTATACCATATATGTGTCGCACACGACTTTTTATTTGATTTTTTCTATGGTAGACATGATCTGTTGTTCATATCTTTTGTAATAGTAATAGCCTTAATGTTATTGCAGGTCATCCTTTAAATTAATATTATGATTTGCGAAAAATGGGGGAGGAGATACATGCCCCTACCGGCACGCGGCCCATGATTTATAGCATAATTTCTTTATATAGCCGTAAAAGTTGCTTTTACCTGTCCATAGGGCCTATATCTTTAACGAATTTGCGCCTATTTTGTGCATTTTGAACTAGTTTACTGCCTACCTAGTGCACAACATCACACATTTCTCATACATTAAAAATCGCGCAAAGTTTGATAAACTATCACTCAGAAACTTAATAACAAATGTTTGTCATCGACTCAAAAACTAAAACTGATCTGCTTATATTTAATCAACAAACAAGAAAGCAATCCATGCAGTTGCTGGTCTCATTACCATAAGCATACAGCACAGTGGGGTAAGCTAAAGGGTCACTATAGCTCTGTGGCTTTTGACCTAGTGACCCCAAAATTTACGGACACAAGTTCATGTGCCAAGGCATCATGGTACAACACAAGGCTGGTATAGATCTTGCCACTTTTGGAGTTTAAAAAATTCGAGTAATTAATTACCATTCCAAAAAATATGGGGGCAATGAAAAAAAAAACAGTCACTAGTTCTGTAGCATTTGACCACGTACTTGACCCCAGATTTACAGGACACAAATTCATGTACCAAGGTATCGTAAAACATAGGGTTGGTACAGATCTTGCCCTAGAGTTTAAAGTGGTATTAAATTGTACAAATTACCACATTATTACCCCCTACAATATTTGACCTTTGACCCTCACCACCAAAACAACTGAAATTTTGTGGCATTTATCTTACCCTACTATATGACACCACCCACGCTCAGATCACTCTTACAATTCCAAAACTATCAGTGGGGGAAATGGATCAAATGGTTACTATAGATCTTTGATCTTTAAACTTTTGACCC
The DNA here is from genome assembly GCA_020152595.1 of Chiridota heheva. Taxonomy (NCBI): domain Eukaryota; kingdom Metazoa; phylum Echinodermata; class Holothuroidea; order Apodida; family Chiridotidae; genus Chiridota; species Chiridota heheva. Next base: position 2,429,653 of record JAIGNY010000703.1, read on the forward strand.
CAGAGTTTACGAGGCACAAGTTCATGTATCACAGTATCATGAAGTAATTATTCTCGAGGTCGGACATCCGAGAACATTGTGGTGCACGGCGACATAACAATTTTTTTTTGACGATCCCAAATTTCAGTCAAAGGGATAATCAAACAGTCAGTTATTATTGCAGTCAATGGGAGAAAAACATATTTGTTGTCATTTTTCAACAAATACTGGACAGCATTGATTTTTCTTCAAATATGATGTGTATTAGATATTAGTTTCCAACATATATGAGTACCATTAATTTTCGTAGACTGGCTGAGGCGACACAAGTATTCATAAACAATATTCACTGTAATGATAACTTGACAAAACCGTACTGAGTTACATGGTTACGTCGACTCCGACCACGAGAACTTAGGATTGGCATAGGTCTTGCGCTTTCGGAATTTAAAGTGACAAAAAAAACACACAAAAAACGTACAAATTAGTACATAATTACCCCCTAAAATCACATATTTGGCCTTTGACCCTAATCACTGAAACAACTAAAATTGTTCACATTCATCGTACCCTACTGTATGATACCATTCATGCTAACGTCACACTTACCATTCCATAATTATCTAGGAAAAATGGTGAAAAGTGGTCAATACAGCTCTTTAATCTTTTGACCCCAGATGTATCAAGGTATCATGGTACAACATAGAGTTGGTATTGTACTTCTTTTAGTTTAAAACGGCTCAACATTTTGCATAAAAAACACTTATTTGATCTTAAATTCTATTTAATTTTTGTTAAAATGTTAAAACCCCACCCATGCAATTTGTAAAGATACCGAGTAATTCCTTCAAAGATCCAGCCATCACCAAAAAAACGCTTTATCTCTGACCTGTGACGTTTGTACCCCAAAACCTTGAAGACAAACCGCCAATTTTGATTTTTTTGACTAGTACGTGTGTATTAGTCTTTGAGTTATAAGCGACATAAAATTAATTGTTGCATAAACATCCACACACACGCACGCACACGTCCCCCTCCCCATGCGCGCACACACATACAAATGCTACACACATGGACACACCCACACTGTAGCGGTTATCATACCTGTCTACAGACCACGAGGCCCCGGGTTCAAGCCTGGGTTGGGTAGACACGCCGGTGCACCACAACTGGTTATCAAAGGCCGTGGACATTGACTTGGTTGTCGATGTTATGTCTGTCCGTACGTCGTACCTGTGTTTTCGTCCGGGTCGTATTAAGCGTTTCGTGATAGCATTGTTACCATCATAACCGAATACGCAGGCGACGACCCGTCATTGTTATTGTGTGTTCACTCGTCGTCGTCGGCACACCCACACACACAAAGTAAGGCAATGTTATAGCTTAACGAGATCAAGATAAAAAGGGCGGACCATCGTCCTTAGTGAACTTATATATTACTATATTTGGTAATGCTATGACCATATTAGGGGACAAGTCTTTATTTTGATTATGTAATACTTGGAGGTCATCTGCCTGGCCCTGCAGGAACTCTAATAACTCACACAAACTGTTAAAAGAGTTTATGGTGCTACAGCTGTTTCTCACGAGCCGTCAAATTGTACAGAAGTGATATTAAAAATGTTAACAAATTTCATCGCCGTTTTCCTGTTCTTCTGCTTAACAAACTTCAAAGGTAATTTTGACATATGCTTTTTCTTTTACATAAATTTGCAGGATTGAATGGTTTTTGGTCGTTGTAATATTTAGAATAAGTATGGTAAAGTGTGGGTTTATTAGCCTAGTGTAAAACAAAGCAATGTCATGCATTATGCAGTGTTTCAATTTAAAGTGTGTGGTATGTGCTAAAACGAATGACAACTTACTTGTAGAGAGCGAATGACAATACGTTTTCTATGCAAAAGGAAAAAAAAAAAATTAAATTACTAAACCAAATGACAACGAGGGTCAAAACGAATGACAACTTAACCTACAGTAGTTATCAACAACCCACGTACACGTATGTTATCACAGGGACATTTGTTTTGTGTACGTGGGTTGTTCCAGATACAGTGTTTTTAATCGAGTCTACTTATTCATAAGCAAAATTTATTTACCCGAATTCGAAAACTTCACTTCCTTTGTGCACAGTCTGGTGGGATTTCACCCTCTTGATTTGATTATCCAAAAAAATGTTCATTAGTTGCCTAGTTTTAACAGAAGAATTTTGCCAAAGTTAAATCCACCGATAGTTTATCGGTCGAGTGTTACACCTGCGCATTTGTACTTGGGCTTCTTTATTGTACTAATGTGTGGAGAAATTTTTTATGTGCGGTTCCTATGTGTTGTCTTTAAAATCAGCAATAATTATTCAAACTTTTTCTGTTTTAGAGCTTTTTTAACAAAGTGAACGATAAGTAGTTGCATTTCTTTGCATAGTTCAAATTATTCTTCTACTTGTATTCCATGATTTGATAAAAATTTAGAATAGGCCCGCGTTGAAATTGCAAACGCCATTGTTATTATTATCAGGCGGTAGTCACATGGCTATCATTTTTTAACTTTGACGTCTTCAGAACAAACTTAACGCTGTAGAGTGTGAAAAACAGACAGAGAAAGTGTGCCAAGAATCATCTAATTTTGCCTAATGATAAAGTGTTTCCTCCAACTTGACAAAACCGTACTGAGTTACATGGTTACGTCGACTCCGACCACGAGAACTTAGGATTGGCATAGGTCTTGGCTTTCGGAATTTAAAGTGGCAAATAAAAACACAAAAAATGTACAAATTAGTACATAATTATTCCCTAAAATTACATATTTGGCCTTTGACCCTTGACCCAAATCACTAAACAACTGAAATTGTTTACATTCATCGTACCTTGCTGCATGACACCATTCATGTAAACGTCACACTTGCCATCCCATAATTATCTAGGGAAAATGGTGAAAAGTGGTCAATACAGCTCTTTGATCTTTTGACCCCAGATGTATCAAGGTATCATGGTACAACATAGGGTTGGTATAGGTCTTGTACTTTTTTTTATTTAAAATAGCTCAAAATTTTGCATAAAAAACACTTATTTGATCTTAAATTTTGTTTAATTTTTGTTAGAATGTTAAAACCCCACCCTTGCAATTTGTAAAGATACCAAGTAATTCCTTCAAAAGATCTAGCCAAAACCAAAAAATCGCTTCATTTAATCTGTGCTTTTGTACCCCAAAACCTTGGAGACAAACCGCCAATTTTGATTCATGTACGTGTGTATTAGTTTTTGAGTTATAAGCGACATAAAATTAATTGTTGCATAAACACACCCACACACACGCACGCACACGTCCCCCTCCCCCATACGCGCGCACATATACACATACAACACACACGGACACACCCACACTCACAAGTTAGGCAATGTTATAGTCCAACGAGATCAAGATAAAAAGGGCGGACCATCGTCCTTAGTGAACTTATGTATTACTATATTTGGTAATGCTATGACCATATTAGGGGACAAGTCTTTATTTTGATTATGTAATACTTTGTCCATATTTTGTTCGATTTTTGTTCGCTGGAATGTATAAAAGAAATTGGAGAATTGTTTGAGTGCATAGTTGGACATGCAAAAGACAGGTAATTTAAAAGAGATTCAGCCCGGAAAACGTCGTGGGGCATTGTAACTCGGAATTAAATGAATAATGTCACTGCATAGGACTTAAATAACTCCGTTAGGTTGTAAATCTGAAATGACAGCAATCAGTGAACGTCAGCCAACAAGAAAAAAAGATCCAGATTAGTGGAGAAGTTAAAAGGCCTATTATGGGGTATATACGAATAACTAAACTTAACCTAAGCCTATTTTGTCATCCGTTTTTGTTTGTATTAAAATTGATTTTCATTTGCTTTGCCAAACAATGAACTGTCATTCGGATTCTTCAGACTGTTTGTGTGTAATGTATATTGTCATTCGTGTCATTGGTTTAAAGTCTTTTCCGTGTGGTACACCTGGTGGTACATGGTAATACACTAAAACGAATGACAGGAATGACAATATACATTACACATGAACAGTCTGAAGAATCTGAATGACACTTCATTCATTTTTCAAAGCGAATGACAATTGAGTTCTAAACAAAACAAAGTGGAAACCGTATTGTTGCCAATTGGTAAGTGCGGGTACGAAAAGACACATAACAGTACTATACTTGGGGCACAACAAGAGATTTTGATGTGCTTTCATTCAAACCCAAATTCTTTGTAACAAAGTGGTCTGCTTGCTCATAATTTGATAAATAATGTTTTTTTGGCACCATAAGAAGAACACAAGAGTTAGATCTTGATCCTGTATTCCTGGTCCAAAATTATGTTTTGTATCTAGAAATACCATGGGTAGGATCAGGGCTGTAATTCCTGCCTCCCCCCTCCCCCCTCCAATTTTCAGTAGAAAATCCTGTACCTTTGGGTGAAAATTTGGCTCTTGTCACCCCACTTTTTGGATAAGAAGCCATGTCCCTTCCCATTTTCTAGATGAGAATTACAGCCCTGAGTGGGTGTCAAAAAGTAGCCCCTTCTCACATGTGTCATGTGTGGTACTTCTTGTATTTTATTCATTCATGTATCTGCTTATGTATTCATCTTGTATTTAGGTATTTTCGTTTGCTAATTGTTGATGATGGTATTTTGTTTCTTAGCTTAGAATTGATTTATTCAGTATAGCTTTGATGGTGGATGGAATTAGCACAGGGCATCAACCTATATTTATTTATTACCACATTAGTTATTGTGGTTCTCCCTGTACTATTTCAATGTCAGAATGTTTCAACTTTTGAGATAATTATCCCATTTGTCCTGATTTTGCCTGTTAGCACTCAGCTGTGTCTCCTTCACTGACCACAGCCACGGTGTCTCTGTATTGTGTGGTCTGTCTCTTACTCCATGAGCAATTTATCATTGTCATGGGCTAAATACTTTGGTATGCTACATCTTCTTGACCCTGCCCTTTGTGTAATTAATCACCTATTTTGAGGTTTCCTTGAACCTATCTCCTCCTTGGCATTTCAGTTGGAGAAGTCACTTGTGATTGGCAGGCATGATGCTCATTTATCTTCCCCAGTAAATTTAACCAACAGGGGTGGGTCCTGAATAAAGTGTCTGTTGCTGATTGGTTTTAAGTTTAACAAGTATTGATATGTGTGTATGCCTGATTGGCCTAAAGTTATTAGGACCTAAAGTTATTAAGGGATAAAGTAACATGGGAGTGGAGGAAGAGGAGAGAGTTCGTCATCAGACAGTGATGGCTTAAATTTTTGAGTGAGAGTAAATATGGTACATCGAATAGGGCAACAGATTAGAGCAATGCAATTTCTCTGTTTGGAGTTTGAGTTTGATTAACCTACAACATGTATTTGATGTCTATCTTGTATTATTTTACTGAAGTGGTGTTAACTCGGACTCAAATTTTTTGCTATCAACATATCACAGAGAGGTATTTTGGAACTTTATCAAACACGATTCCGCTTTTACTTGTGTTTTCATTTATGTATAAATGAATGGTGGCAGCCTACCACAAACTTGTAGGAGTTTGTATGACAGTGGGGTTGGAGTAGTGGCTTCATGGAAAATTATTATGTTTATGAGTTACAAGTAGTAACTGCAGAATACAATGCACTTCTGATATAAGGTACCTTCCATGATTTTGAAGGCGGAGTTGTACAGTAGATGGTTTATAAGCCATGTAAATATGATACAATTAATGATATAACATCAAAAGGGACCAAACTAAAGTAAAACTAAGAAATGTATTGTTGAAGAGGGGGAGGGGGTGGGGGAGGAGAAAATGCCCTCTATGGCCAGTTACCCATGGTTGTTTGAGCGTTTTGCTAACATGTTCAGCAATCATAGGCCTAAGTTACAGAAGTTGAAAAAAGTCACTAAATCGGACAAATAATTTTGAGTAATATGAGTCTGTTGACATGACAATTGTACTTCATTTTTGATAGGGACGTGTAGAGGCAACATTAGCTAAATTACGGTAAAATTGATTGAAACCCATGAGAGCATAGCAAAAAATTCCATCAACATCTATTGAAAACTGACCATTCTTAGAGTGTTTTAAATTTTCAGGCATCAATTTGGAAAATATATTAACAGCCTTGGTATTTTTTTTTTTTTTTTTTTTTTTTGTAATATTTTTTGTCTTAATTTATTTTACTTGTTTGCATATTTTGTTGAAGGGAGGTGCTATAAATTCTTACTAAATGTTTTTGAGTATTTTCTATAACGCCAATTAAATTGACACATTTGACGCTGACTGTCGCGGTGCCGTTAAACCTCATCAAACCAAACCAAACCATCCAATCAAATTCTAGCAGGAGTAGACTCTTCGTTGACAGTGACTGAGATTTAGAAGCAAAAGTTACAAAATTGCATAAGCATAAAGAATTTGAGTTGTGCAAGTGTTTTCTGATGACAGAAAGAATTTAAATATTGATCACACTTTTTATACTCCGCCTCAAAAACTAAGAATGCCATTTTCAAAATTCAAAAATTTGTGAGCTCAAATTTTGAAACTCTTTATTTTCAATCAATAAAGAATTTAGTATGTGTCCATAAACCATTCAATGCAAATTTAATGTAATTGTTGTGTAATGAGATTGTTCTGTAATTCCAGAGAGCAAAATTTTCAGAGGGTTAATTACCCTAAAAATGTACTGGATTTTCTACTGAATTGTGGAGGGGGGGGCACGAAATTGAATTACAGCCCTAATCCCACCCATGGCATTTCTAGAAATGGACTTATATCCCAATTTTAGGTAAGATTTAAAACAAATACATAGTTTTTGCTAGATGTTTTCACCCACTTTACAGTAGAAAATTTCAGCCCTGTTGTTCCCCCACTTTGTAAATGAGAGTTACAGCCCTGGATCTTTGCATGCTTGTTATTTATTGTTATGTTTTTATATATTTTTTATTATTGTTATTTCTTTAGACAAGGTTTTCCATTCAACACATGGTTGATCTTAGATAGTTGATCTTTCATGGGGCCCTGTTTTGTTATAAAACAATACAACTTGACTTACAAAGATAATAAAAGTAAATCAAAGAAAAAGAATAAATCAAAATAAATACTAAGACAATGAAAATAAGAGAAAAATGCAGAAACATAAAGTACAAAATCTGATCAAACTCGCTAATAAAAAACACTACTAAAAAGTGCAAATTTAAATGACAGGATGCCATTCCCTATTTTGTCCTTTTCTATAAGATGGACATAATGACCCTTTAATCTCTTTATTTCCCATTAAGGAAGCAAACCTCTAATACTGATCACATCTTGATATTATTCTGCATTTGGCATCTCTGGTATGAGGAAGTAAGAAACAGATAATCTTGGATGATGTCATCTATTGTTGTTCATCCTAATCCCCTTTATTGATTGGTGGTCTTAGACTTCTTGTCTTTGTCTCTGTGACAATTGTGTTGAGTCAATCATATGAAGTACTTTAGGATTTGATTGATTTTAGGGGAGGAAGTGATATTTTAAGGTGAATTTGAGAGTTTAAAAGTAATGAGGACTTGACTGGATAGCTTTATCATCTTCTGTTTAACTTCCTTGTAGAAATTCTGATAATGTGTGTGCACCTAAATGCATGTGTTTCTCACTCTTTGAGTCACTGATTTAAAAAAAAAACCAGAATTAATTTCAGCACTGGGTGTGTATGCTATGTAATGCACTTGTCAAATGTGTGACTCACCCCTACACCCCTGGACAAGGTGAGTCATTGCACCAAAGTGGGTGGTTAAAACATGTACATTGATGCACCCCTCAATAAATTAGGTGACTGACATTTCTTGTGCAATGACTTACCCAAAATTGCTCATGCACCTCTGTACAAAGTCAATGGGTTTGAAGTATAAATTGACTCACTCCCGAGTCACCCTGGTGATTGACAATTTGGTACAATGACGCACATGTGAGTCACTTTTTCATATGTCAATGACTGACATTGCCGGGGGTAGTAGGGATAAGTCATACAACTGACAAGTGCATAAGACCCATTTGAAAATGATACAAATCTTTCGTACTGTATATACAATAAATCATATAAATAAACATAAATGAATATAATGAATATACATACTGAATAAATCTGCATAGTTTATTCATATATTGATATATAATAATTTTTATACAGGAAACATATTATTTTCAATAGGGTTTACATTTGAATTTATCCCTAGCTCTGATGAGTACAATTTTATCCAGACCTGTGATCACATTTTACACATTTATGCAAAGAAAAGTAGAAAAGACAATAGCAATTGACACATGACTTCGTAATACTAGGTATTTAAAGTTCTGTACACACCAGTGGTGGCACCAGAATTGAAATGCCAGGGGAAAGAGATGGGCAGCGTTGTCTCATGTGGGTGGGGGTGACGGGAGAGCAAAAGCCTATAGATCAGAACAAATATGTCACCATGCAAAAATTTATGGAGTGCAAGTGGGGAAAATCCGGGGGGAGCAAATACCCGTTGTCACTGGTGAAAATATATATGAAAATTGGGGAATCACTCTCCCACTTCTCTCCAAGATGGAATTTGCAGTTTATCCAAATCTCAGAAGAAATTGTAGAGAATGGCAGAAGGGGTGAGTTAGGTCCATGTACTGTCTCTACTTTATTTTTAAGTTTGGCAACTGGTAGTTAACAGTGTTCAGCGTTGCATATTTTAGTGATTTGAAAAGTCATTGTTGATCCCACAATTGATTTATTGCCCCATTATCCCCCAACTAGTTCATGGTTCCTGGCGCCTCCACTGGTGGCACTACTGGGAAGATGAACATGTGCTCCCACTGCACATCCCACTGCATGAGGATGCATTGCCTCCCCATATAAAATTTTGCATGGGCAAAATTGATCTGGTTTATGGTATTGACATATACCGATTTGTTTAACATTTGACCCAGATGTGGTACATCAGCCCTTCTCATACTGTACCAACCAAGCAACAAAATTTAGAGTGATATAAAGATCTTCTGCATGCAGGGCCGTTATTCCTAGGGGAGGACAGGGGGTACTTTTTTTTAAACACTGTCCCTCTAGATCTACTTTGTGGAGGAAAACTGGAGAAGTATGGTTGCAAGTCTCCCCACTTTTGACGAAGAATTTCATGTATGCGGGCATGTATGCAGGCATGTATGTGGGCATGTATGCGGGCATGTATGCCGGCTATATGTGGGCATGTATGCGGGCATGTATGCAGGCATGTATGCAGGCATGTATATGGGCATGTATGTGGGCATGTATGCAGGCATGTATGCGGGCATGTATGCAGGCATGTATGGGCATGTATGCAGGCAGGTATTGGGCACGTGTGCTGCCTTTCGCTCACTACATCACAAATTTTATATACAGTATGTCTAATCTTGAAAGTGATAATGGTAGTTCTTACATCGGAAAATGAATACTGTAAGATATTTAGAAAGTTTGAAAACTGTTCTTGTCAATATTTAATGTCCTTCTAATAAACAATATAAAATGTGTCACCAGGAGTGGAAAAAATTCAGGGTAAGGGAGTGGGGAGGTGCAGAAAATCCAGTGATAACTATGATAGTGTAAACTATGATTCATATAACTTATAAAAGGACACTTCCTGCCCTGTTCACCCCTTTAAGGACAAGGGGGACAGTAACCCCTGTTGCCTGTGGTTCTGCCATCCCTGTGTGTTGCGGTGTTAAGCTATAATTTAAAACTATTTTTACAGATCATTTTCGTCTGTACCTTTCCTCACAGAAGCCAACAGCCAGGCCTGTAGTGAAGATGTTTCCGAATGGGTTCCAGTACCAGAAAATGCATATGACAGAAATATTTCAAGTATACAAAATCCTAATGGCAGACCTCTTGGATATGCGAGAGATACTTTGTTTTATGTGGATCAAGGACTGCCAAATCCTTGCGTGCATTTAAGCGGTGCTTCAGATCGTAGAGTGGAAATCATGGTAAGGCATTTAAAACTTGTTGAGAGAAATATGGATGCATGTTTTGTCATTTTACAGAAAATCAAGTACTGTACATGCCTGTACTGTAGGTAACAGTGAACAACAAGTACATCAGTGATCAACAAGTCGTACAGTATGTCCAGTTGCCCAGGACAACCAAATATCTTATATGAGCAACCATGACATTTACTTGACCTGCCTGGATGGACAACTTGGTTTCTAGCAAGTTTGCATTGTATGTCTACCAAAAAATTCCATGGGCAACCTTATTTATACTTTCAGGACAACCAGAAGTTTAATACTCTAGCCCGCAAGTTGATTGTTTGCTGATTTGTTGATCCCTGAAATACACCTATCGGTTTTAAGAGATGAACATAGGACGCCCACCCAGAGCCGCTTAGGGGATTGTCGAGGAGGGAGGCAAACTGAAAATCTGGGCCCCAACATCTGTCATCACCTATTTTGGTTTCAATTTTACCCAGTTTTTGTCATTGTCACACGCCAATGTTTGAATTCCGCTGGTTGAACACACATTCCTTTTCTTAATTTTTACAGGCCCTTATGACCCGGGCCCCTAGCAACCTCCTCTCAGCGGTACTGCTCTCAACAATGATGAGAAACCCACCCTCCACTCTTACACATCAACTATTTCATAATCCAGGCATGCTGTCTAGGTGTTGGTAAATCCCACCAACCAAGCATCTGATCAGTTGGCAGCTGCATTTATAGAAAAATGATCTCCTAAAATGTTTGAGGAGGAAACACAATATTGAAGAGCATTTTCAATTGGTACAAACTAATGCCAAAGAATTGCATCCAATGCATCCCAGAATGGTACAATGTTGATCAACAGGGCCTTTGCAAAGGGGTAGAGTAAATTCATATCATATTGTTCTTATAAAGCAGGTTTTATGCACTTGTCAGTTGTATGACTCACCCCTACTGCCCCTTGCAATGTCAGTCAAATGTGAGTCATTGACATCTGAAACAGTGACTCACATGTGTGTCAATGTACCAAATTGTCAGTCACCAGAGTGACTCTGTGGTGAGTCAATTTACTTCAAACATATTGACTTTGTATAGAGGTGGGCGTAGCCAAGGGGGAGGGAAATGGGGGGGGGTTCAGACCCCCTTTCCCCATCCCCCATCTCCCTCCACACGCACACACACTCTTTTTGAGGAAAATGACAAAAGTTGGGGTAATTTTTGTTTTTTTAATATTTTTTTTTGCTTTTAACAAACAAAAGTGCCTTCAGTAATAGATTAAATTTGAACACTTTGTCTTGGAAGGATGGTCTAGGACCTTCTCGGACCCCCTTACTTTTTTAAAGCTGGCTATGCCACTAGAGGTGAGTGACTTCGGGTATGTTATTTCACAAGAAATATCAGTCACCTTAGTGACTAAAAGGGGTGCTTCATTGTATATGTTTTGGTCACTCACTATGATGTAATTACTCACCTTGTCTGGGGGTGTAGGGATGAGTCATACAGTTGACAAGTGCATTAGATCTCCATCCCTCCAGTAATCTAAGCTCTCCTGTCCTGAATGGCTTCTAGATGAAACAGTATGTTTCATTTTGTTTGTTTGAATCACAATAACTGAACAAGGAAGTGTGTGGTGGGTTCACACAAATGCATGTATGGTCAACTACAAAAGATCAAAACAAGTTCTTTGTATTGGAGAATGATGTACTTGGTATTTGGATTCTGTCACAGATAAAGGCATATTAGGAAAGGTGTGGAGTGGAGGTTGCATGCTTTATGCTCTATGGCTGAAGGGTTCTTAGAAATAATTGTTTCAAAATATAGTTTATTTTAATAATTGGCAATCTTTTGTATATACAAGCATTTGAATGGTTTAGTTTAAAATATCACACTGAAACAACATCCTTAGACACCATTGAATATATACATCTTACAAAATGCACATAAAAGTACTGCTAAGAAACTACACAGTATTCTTATATTGACAGTGGCTGCATGGCACGTCACCAAATATTACTTTTAATTGCAAATATTGGCTAGGCTCTGTTCTCACCCGGCGTTCTCATCAGCTGACTTCTTTAAATCAAACAAGAACAACAGATTTTCCGAGAGATTTTCTTGTGTACAATATTACTCACATAAAGTATTATTTTGTCATACATGATGCCATGTGTACAGTGCTGCTATTTCATATACAAAGAAGACCTGCACTACAATCAGGGAGTTGTCATTTAGATTCTAAGTGGCAACTCCCTGCTACAATAGCAATCATATTTGTTGTTGTTCAAATTCAATGTAAATTATTAAATTGCAGTAAAAAGTTTGGCACTTGAATGAAGTTCACAGAAGTTAAACTTCATTTGCATGTTTTGTATTTATGACCGTACAGTTGTTTAATTCTCAGGTTTAGTTTTTAAATGTGATTTGGTCTGTCATGCTAAATACAGATTGCGCATGCATGTTTAAAGGTTATGTACATATATTTTCTTTATGTAATATAAGCACTGTATCTAATAACCATATAGTAGGAACGTAGTCCCTATCAAGGGAGAGGGGGAGGGGTCTTTTAAAGATGATCATCGCCCGGTTTAATCCTGTGTTCAATTTCTTTAGGTACAGAATTATACCTACAAATTTTGTCCATGTTTGGTTGCTTGCTTTCTTGCAGTTTTATTCATAACAAAGGTACTCTTTCCACTCAGGGCCGGATTAAAGAGGGGGCTGCAGCCCCAGGCCCTCTGAAAAAAATAGGTCCACAAAAGCATTGTGAACAAATATTTTGTACCTCTTTTTTGGTTTTTTATGTCATACACTTTTTGTTTGTGAAACAAATATTCCTAATAGGTCTGCATATATGGTTGTAAAGGTTTTGAAATGGTAATGATGATGAAAAGCACTGTGCAGGAAAAGGGGGTATGGATTAGTACTGCCCACCCATGACTTTTTAAATATCAACGTAAGTCTGTTTTTACACAACGCTATCAAAACATTGATTAACAGTTTTGCAATATTAAAAACAAGGAAAACTGTCACTTGATTGTTTCAAAGTCATTCTCCTAGGCCTCTGATCAGAGCTTAGTCCCAGGCCTATCAAGTTCTTAATCCGGCCCTGTTTCCTTTAAAAATAACTTAAATTTTTGCTGTTCTGTTCTGTACAGGCTGAATCATCGCCAGCAGGTTCTACGTTATGGTAAGAATATTGATTTATTGATTGATGTATAGCATTGATTGTTTATTTTCCACAAAAATGGTAAAAACAAATATGGTACATCATACTTTTTTTTGTATATTGTGAAAACAGAGGTGCATTGACTCAGTGGTTAAGGAGTCATGCTCCTATGCGAAAGGTACCAGGTTAGATTCCTGTTGTGAGTGCTGCAATGTGTCCTTGAGCAAGACGATTAACCGTACCTGTTCTAGTCCACTCAGCTGTAAAATGAGTACCAGCATTGCTGGAGAGGGGCCTGCGGTGGACTGGTGTCCCGTCCAGGGGGAGTCGTGTGCTCATGATCCGCTTACACTAAGGAAATTGGGAATAAGCACCGGCCTTTATGGGCGTTATGGCTCGAATGGATTTCACTTTTTGACCTAAAACCATACCTGCAGTACGGCAGATTCTTCGGTACCTGCAGTATGGCAGATTCTTCGGTACCTGCAGTATGAATGTATTTCCTTTTGATTCTCATTTTAATCAATATTGTTACAATAATTCCACCAGCAGTACAAATTTACTGATGGTGTAACGACTGTGCGCCAGGTATTTTTTTGAACCTACACTTCAAAAATTATGCAAAAAAAAAAAAAAAGACTTGCTGGGGTGGCAGAGAGAGAGAGAGAGAGAGTTGAACACACAATTACAATGACGTGGTCGTCGCCTGCGTATTCAGTTATGATAGTACAAATGCTATCACGAACGCTTATCGACCGGACGAGAACACAGGTACGACGTGACGGACAGACATAACATCAACAACCAAGTCAATGTCCACGGCCTTTGATAACCAGTTGTGGTGCACTGGCGTGTCTACCCACCCCAGGATTGAACCCGGGGCCTCGTGGTCTGTAGACAGGTATGATAACCGCTACACCACAGTAGGTAGATAGCTGGGGTGGCACATATAAATGTATCTCATATATGGGAGTACCTCCCTCCACCAACCCTTTCCTCCAGGTAATGATGAAAAGGAAAAAAAAAACTTCACCAAAATCCTACTCGAGTTGAACTGAAATTCCCATAATGGCAGTAATATTCATCAAATATGATCATTTTATGACAGTCTAGCTGAACACCATGCAATCTCCAACCCTTACACACCAGGTTGGTCTTTGGTTTCCTGTGAGATGCCCAAGTAGGAATTACGTATACAGAGTTGTAATTAATTATACAATTTTCCACAGTTCTAAATAAAGGTGTTGAAAATTTTCCCACTAAAACTTGTGACAGAAATGTTACTAATGCATTGAATTCATCTTAATATACTTCCCACTTACACAATTTAATGTACTTTTCATCGCACAAGTATATGAGGGGATGTTTTTAGAGCATATATTTACTACATATACTGTTATTTATTCAAGAAATCTTTAAAAACAAATGTTTACTCAATTTTTTTCTTCCTCATGAATTCCTGTTTTTCCCATGGTTTATAACCACCAGAACTCAAGCTCCATGTGTATACATGTTGTATTACAAAATCACTAAAAGTATTTGTCATAAAATGTTCAGATATGTAGTGTAAATTGATCTAGTGCGTTTTGAGTTCAATAGGCCTACTGCATAAGGTGGAAGGATGTTATCTGAGTTTATGGTTGCAAGTCATAGTTGTATAGCTGTGCTGGGTGAGCTTACACAGACCATAATGCAGTGCATGCAGGAAGTAATTTATATGATCATAATAATCTGTTCTTTTGAGAATATTTAAAAGGTTTGGTTTGTTTGGTGATAGTTATCATGTGAAAAAAATATTATATGCATATTTAATGCACTATTTAAAGGAGTTTACACTTGCAAATGGCCCAAGTTGGGCCATTCTACTCATGTCAAAGTCCTTTGCCCCGTGCATTAAATAGGCATTTAAACACTCGCCTTGATATTAATCTTTAAATAGTGAATGATGTTCAATGTGTACTAGTGCGTGTGATCAGGGTTTTAGACTTGGTGTGATTATTTTATGATATACAGAGAGAAAGTTGTTGAACAAATCCTCACAGGAGTTATTTTGAATGTGTGGCATGCTGAAAACAGACAAGCTTGGAGAATAGAAAGAAAAAAGTTTTAAAAAAATGATGCAAACTTGAAGAAGTTAGTTCTCAGTCAGGAAATTACTTTAAAGTACTTTTGATTTAGATAATGAATTTTTCTTGTAAATAGGAATGTTTGCTCAATTTTTGTTTGCCATTCAGTACCAGATGATAAAAAGTTGGTTGTATTACATGTAATTTATTTTCTCTTTTATTTGACAGTGGAAGAGATCAAGAAAATACTATTGGATGCTATGATGTAAGTTTCAGTGACTTTTTATTCATTTATATGTGGTAAGAATTCTAGAATTTGATTGGTCGAAAGCTGTTAGCTGTCCATGGTTAATCCACTGCTATGCATGGCAACAGCTGCAAAACTGCTCGACTTTTAGTTTTAAAATAAAAGTAGTCTCTGCAAATCCCTTAGGGATGGTACATTTGGAAAGGTTCATTGTACAAAATAGGCATATATATAAAGATACACACTGCCAAGACATATCCTATGCACAGAAAGGCCACTGCTCCGACCTTCTGTTGGCTGCTGTGTCGACACAACAAAACCAAGCGATCCCAAATGGCAATACACAAAATGAAAGACTTAGGCCCAACATATCATCATTAGTTGTTCTGTTCCTAAAAGTTTTAAACAGTCAGACCCGACCTGATAAATAACTAGGTCGGGTCAGATTTTTCCTCTTTATTTTCTTTATTCTGAAAACCTTAGTTGTTGTGGAAGTTAGTGCTGAGTATCATATTAGCAATGGATGAAGTCCTTATTGTGTGGTTATTTTAATTAAGATAAATTGGTCTCACTATTTGCTACAGTAAGTTTGTGGTTATGATTTGCTGGAACAATTTTTTAAGGAGAAGGACAAGTCATGTGCAACAAATCAAAACTGCATTTTTAATGGCTCCATTAATGTACTGTTTAAAGCTGATCAGTAGTTGCATGATGTTATATTAGATTTTATTATTTCAATTTTGCATTCTTTAGAAAGTTTTCAATGTTTAACTTTAATCTTTAAGGTAAATTCGTAGTCCACATGCGGTGCTTCCTGTCCGGCATACATACGAGTGTACTGCATAGTGTTATGTTGTACGCCTATGTTGCGGCAGTCTGGGCTCTAGATTGCCTCTGTGTAGCCTGCATAGGTTTACATTTAATCAAATGTAAACCAAGAAAATTAATTTATTTTAGTAATTTTGATGACTATAATCCTTCGTACATCAACATACAGACAGCTGTTGCATTTAATTTGTGAATATATTAAATTTGTATGAAACTGATAATCATCAAAATAACTGTTTTTATCTGAAGTGAATTTTAAAAGGAGTTACTTTTTTACGGTTAAGTGTTGAGGTTTACACCATTGGGCATTACTTGTTGCAATGCCAATGAATATAAGTGGCATTTGTTGCAGAAAGTAATCCTGTAATATTTACTCAAAAAAGAAAATAAATTAGTGAATAAAACCTCAATTTCCATACTTGGTCAGTTTAATTATAATAAAAATATTTAAATGAACAGAGTTAACCCATAATTTATCTTGCGTTGTCACGGATTAACCATAGAATATGTGTCATCGATATCCCTCAATACAAATAATGCACAATAAACTATGGGTTAACCCTTAATTTATGCACATCTAAGTTTGTTTTCTGCAATGTGATTGGTCAAAAGGGGACACATTATCATTTTGTCTGCTAAAGGATTCCTATTTTACATTATCAGCAGCAAAAGGTTTGTAGAGAAAACTGTTTATCCATGAACCCTTAAGTACTCAGGTCTTGCTTATTCTGTCCCAGAGGAAACTTCTAGTTGAGACCAGTTGAAATTCCCAACTAGGATGAACTGGTTCCAACTTGGATTGAATATTCCCAACTGGGATGAACTGGGCCCAACTAGGACTGAACAAATTCCCAACTGGAATGAACTGGTCTCAACTGGGATTGAACATATTCCCAACTTAAACCA
This sequence comes from Chiridota heheva, assembly GCA_020152595.1. Classification (NCBI taxonomy): domain Eukaryota; kingdom Metazoa; phylum Echinodermata; class Holothuroidea; order Apodida; family Chiridotidae; genus Chiridota; species Chiridota heheva. The sequence continues at coordinate 2,446,810 of JAIGNY010000703.1, forward strand.
GTTCATCCAAGTTGGGATTTTCTGAAATTCCAATCGGAAAAATTCCCATTTGGGACCAGTTGGGAAAATCTCAACTGGAATTTTCTCCTGGGCACACACATACCTCTTTCCAACCTTATTTTACTTCCATTGACTAATAATATCACTCCAACCAGGAGAGAAAAAAACAAAACACATTTGACTCCCATTCAGAATTTCAATTGATCCCAAATGGTGATCCCAATTATTTCGAATTTACACATGGAAATTGTTCATTTGGAATTTTCCAACAGTGTTTTTTCGTGGAGGGAAGGAGGGGGGGGGAGTGGGGTCATCCAATTAGTGATAAAAGGTCTATGGACAGCTGTCTTATTTTCTGTTAAGGTTTACCAAAAACAATGTTACCATGGTCCCTTGGACCGCCATTTTTTGGACGGTGACATTTAACCCTTAAACACCTGCCAAATTCAAAATCTGACTGCCATTTTTCGGAACTTTTTTTTTCAAGCTTAATTTTCAAAAATTTCCTTTCGTTTTCTGTCAATACAAGTTTCAGTTATATGAATGCTAAGACAATGAACATAACATTAAAAGGGTCAAATATCAACATAAATATGATCATTTTGCATTTTTTTGCCAAAAATACAGCATTTTTTCAACTTTAATCATCTTGTTTTTTTTTGCTTGTGAATAATGAAAATGGAGGATTTTTTAAGCTGTTTAAGTAGTTTTTACATTTTCTTTCCATTTTTTCAATACCTTTTTCCAATTTAAAACATGCAAAAATAATGAAAATAAAACAAAAGAAATTACTAAAAACCAAACCCCTATAGCTCAACACAGCATCCAACCGTGACGTTCCACACAACATGCATACGCGCTGACTGCTGAGCTGTGTAACAGACTGAAATCAGTGTTTTTGTTTAAATTCTTGTGATTTAGAGCATGAGTGTGACATTGAGCTCAGATGGAATAGTAGTGTGATACATATCATCCGAAAGATCACGGAGCTACCATTCTAAGGATGTTTTTAGTGAAGGGCAGTTGTATTCTGTTCAGGAGCTATGACTTTTGAAAAAAAAATGGTTTTGCAGAACTTTTGCCCAAAAAAGAGATTGATGATAGGACTGTCAAAATTTGACTGGAATTGCACTTCTTGAAGTGTTCACTACTGGTACACATGTTTTTGGGCAAAGGGAAGGTCCTGAAGTATAATTAGTAAGTGTTTGAAAAAGAAAAAATGATTTTGATGAATTTTAGCCATTTTCTAAGAGAGTTTACTCAAAAATTCTCAATATAACCCTCATCAAAAATGTTAGATTATTGATAGAACTAGAATAGCTCTTTTAAATTATACCCAGATCAGTGCTGTAGTATGGTATAGTTATCAGTGCTGTGCTATGGTAAGGTCATCAGTGCTGTAGGCCTATGGTAAGGATCAGTGCTGTAGGTATATCAGTGCAGTGCCTGGTAGTCATGAGTGCTGTAGGCCTGAGGTCAGTGCTGTAGGCCTATGGTAAGGTCCAGATTTTATTATTTGAAAATAGCACTTCCAAATTGACAATAATATTGTCTATCCGGCGTTTAAGGGTTAAAATCAACATGCTAAGTTACCCCTACAGAGTCTGACTATGCCAATGCAAGTGTAACAATGGTTTATATCAGCAAATATATCTGAGCAAAGAGGGTAGAGAACTTAGTGAGTTAATTATATGCATATCACCTCATTTATTGGTATGTTGTTCAAGGCATAACTTATTCTTTGAGAACTTTGTCTTAAAAGGCATATAGTTTTACATTTTTGAATTTGGGGAGTTACATGGGAAACTTTTGTACTCTTGAAATTAGGTTCACTTAAAAAAAACTGAAGTGTTTTTCATCTTGTGTTTATTTCTGTTTGTGTAGAAAATTTATCAATGCGGCCAAGCAGTTGCTGATGACCTTTACGTTGAGTTTTTTGCGAGGGTTCCAGTTGTGAGGCAACAGATGTCACGTTTTTCTACAGAATTACAGTTAGCCCACCTGATAGTAAGTTTAGACTCTGTCTTATACTACCAATGATTATGATTAGGGCTGTGACGATTACACATGTAAATGACTAAACGAACGAACCCTTGATTAAACTTTTGGTCTAATCTTCCCAAAAGTTTAAACGTTCAAAATTTGCACTTGCAATTGAAAATCAATAATATTTAAACACAAACACAACTTTCATTCAATGACTCTACAATTCACTCTTTACATACGATCAACAAGGGATCTAATCCCTTTTAAGGCAGGACTTGAATATTTCCTACTAATTAGCTATGAATGGGGCTATATTTGGCTTTGATTCGCCAAATTTTAAGAGCTACTTGATGTGGAGGCTTAGGCCCGATTAACAACATTGTTAGGCATAATCTAATGTGAGTGCGCTTAGCACGCAAATTGATTTAGTCAAAGCCCAGCCGCTTCCTTCAGCATTGCTCCACGGGCTGTTTGCTAAGCAGCTCTTTGTTGGGTCCATACAGTCCTATACAGTGAACTTGTGCTAGTTAAACTTTTACCATGTAATTTTCTGGTTTTCTGATTATCCTGCGGGTATATATTTTGGTTTTTGATTTAACATTGTTTAGTTTTAAGTCCCTCCTTTTTTTTTTTTATCCCCTACAGGTGGTTTTTCAGGGTTTTTCACAGCCCCACTTCCACAAAATTATTTGGCCATTGTATTTTGGCACATGTTACTTTAGTCACGTATTTTTTGATTGGCTGAGCAGGTCATATTTCCTGTAAGGTCCGCATTTAGATTATATATACTTTGGTTCTGTCTTCGAGGGTTGTCTTTGTAACTTTACTTTGTTATGCTAATTTGTTACCCACCCTCCACCCTTGGTTTACATTTTGGGTGTTGGCTTACCTGCCTCAGTTACTCAGGGGTTATTATCTTAATCTTTTGGCATTAGAGAATCGTTTTTGGCCTGGGATTATCCTTGTGAGGTATGCAGGAATGATTTCATTTGTACTTGTGTGGTATGCAGGTATTATTTCATTTGGGCCTGCAGGGTATGCAGGTATTATTTAATCGGGCCTGTGTGGTATGCAGGTATTATTTCATGTGGGCCTGTGGGGTATGCAGGTGTTATTTCATGGGCCTGTGTGGTATGCAGGTATTATTCCTATGGGCCTGTGGGTATGCAGGTGTTATTTCATATGGGCCTGTGTGGTATGCAGGTATTATTCCTATGGGCCTGTGGGGTATGCAGGTGTTATTTCATTTGGGCCTGTGGGTATGCAGGTGTTATTTCATTTGGGCCTGTGGGGTATGCAGGTATTATTTAATGGGCCTGTGGGGTATGCAGTTATTATTCCTATGGGCCTGTGTGGTATGCAGGTATTATTTCATTTGGGCCTGCGGAGTGTGCAGGTATTATTTCATCTGGGCCTGTGGGGTATGCAGGTGTTATTTCATTTGGGCCTGTGGGGTATGCAGGTATTATTTAATTCGGGCCTGTGTGGTATGCAGGTATTATTTCATGTGGGCCTGTGTGGTATGCAGGTATTATATCTATGGGCCTGTGTGGTATGCAGGTATTATTTCATTTGGGCCTGCGGAGTGTACAGGTATTATTTCATCTGGGCCTGTGGGGTATGCAGGTGTTATTTCATTTGGGCCTGTGGGGTATGCACGTGTTATTTCATTTGGGCCTGTGAGGTATGCAGGTATTATTTCATTTGGGCCTGCGGAGTGTGCAGGTATTATTTCATCTGGGCCTGTAGGGTATGCAGGTATTATTTAATTCGGGCCTGTGTGGTATGCAGGTATTATTTCATTTGGGCCTGCGGGGTATGCAGGTGTTATTTCATTTGGACCTGTGGGCTATGCAGGTGTTATTTTATTTTGGGCCTGTGGGGTATGCAGTTGTATTTTTTATCATTGGTCTGCATGGTAAGCAGATTTTAATTTATGCCTTGACTATACATTAACTCATGGGTTTATTGTCATTGTCTTTTGGGGACATTGGGTACCCTTTATTTTACTTGTTTTTCAGTGTATTATGCATATTTTTTGAGTGGTTTTCATCTTGAGTAAAATTACTGCTGCCTGTGTCTTCTGTCTTCTTTGGGTGATGTTTGAATAAATCTGCATTAGTTAGCACCTGTTTTACAAGCCATAATGTAAGGTGGGTCTTATTTTTATTCGATAAATGCAATTTCAATTTCAAAGACACCAATTTCGCAAGTCAGGATAAAACAACCCTGCCTCCTCTAAGAACTAATAAATTAATATTTGAACCAAAAAGCATCAAATAAAATACAAGAAAACCAATATATGAGGATACCGAAATCTTTTAGTATTTCTGATAGAATAGCAATTAGAATGTGGTCTGAGAGTTATGTAGCAATATCAATACAAATTATAAGTTTAAGATAACTTACAGATTTGGATCCAATAACCAATATAACTGTAAAACCTGTGCGCATTCTTGAATAAATCTAGAGTTCATCTGAAAGGTTCTGCTCGAATGCATTTCTTAGATGGTGGATGTCCAGAACAAAAATCCTTCTCTGTCGTCGAAACACTCAAAATAAAGGAATTACGTTGGCACAAAGATTTTTATGTTGCAAATAATCAAAATAACAGTTTCAGTCTCTGGAGCGATGAATAATGATCAGAGTCTTGAAAATAGGGTTAGTCCTGATGCCTTTCAATATCCTGCTTCATTACAGTAGTTTACAAAAATCTGACTTCTCACAATATGGTGATAGATTATTTTAAAACAATTATTTAGGTTTCTGCCTATGAACTGCAGAGTAGCAAAATAGTGGAGTTGAAAAAAATATTATTTCAAATTCAAGCTGCAAAAATGTTTGGATGAATATTGTCTGGAACAAGACTTTGGTTAGACTTCTCAATAATTTTTCTTCTGTCAACAGATGTACTCAGTTTGTCTTTTTGAGTTCTTCTCTCAAACAGATGTTGTACTTGATTGGTCTTTTTGAGTTCTTCTCTCAACAGATGTTGTACTTGGTTGGTCATTTGAGTTCTTCTGTCAACAGATGTTGTACTTGATTGGTCTTTTTGAGTTCTTCTCTCAACAGATGTTGTACTTGGTTGGTCATTTGAGTTCTTCTGTCAACAGATGTTGTACTTGGTTGGCCATTTGAGTTCTTCTGTCAACAGATGTTGTACTTGGTTGGTCGTTTGAGTTCTTCTGTCAACAGATGTTGTACTTGGTTGTCGTTGGTCTTCTTTGAGTTCTTTCTCAACAGATGTTGTACTTGGTTGGTCCAGATTGAGTTCTTCTGTCAACAGATGTTGTACTTGGTTGGTCCGTTTGAGTTCTTCTGTCAACAGATGTTGTACTTGGTTGGTCGTTTGAGTTCTTCTGTCAACAGATGTTGTACTTGGTTGGCCGTTTGAGTTCTTCTGTCAACAGATGTTGTACTTGGTTGGTCATTTGAGTTCTTCTGTCAACAGATGTTGTAGTTCTTCTGTCAACAGATGGTCATTTGAGTTCTTTCTGTCAACAGATGTTGTACTTGGTTGGTTGTTTAAGTTCTGTCAACAGATGTTGTACTTGGTTGGTCGTTTGAGTTCTTCTGTCAACAGATGTTGTACTTGGTTGGTCGTTTGAGTTCTTTTGTCAACAGATGTTGTACTTGGTTGGTCGTTTGAGTTCTTCTCTCAACAGATGTTGTACTTGGTTGGTCGTTTGAGTTCTTTTGTCAACAGATGTTGTACTTGGTTGGTCGTTTGAGTTCTTCTGTCAACAGATGTTGTACTTGGTTGGTTGTTTGAGTTTCTTCTGTCAACAGATGTTGTACTTGGTTGGTCGTTTGAGTTCTTCTGTCAACAGATGTTGTACTTGGTTGGTCGTTTGAGTTCTTTTGTCAACAGATGTTGTACTTGGTTGGTCGTTTGAGTTCTTTTGTCAACAGATGTTGTACTTGGTTGGTCGTTTGAGTTCTTCTGTCAACAGATGTTGTACTTGGTTGGTCGTTTGAGTTCTTCTGTCAACAGATGTTGTACTTGGTTGGTCGTTTGAGTTCTTCTCTCAACAGATGTTGTACTTGGTTGGTCGTTTAAGTTCTTCGTTTGAGTTCTTCTCAACAGACAGACTTGGTTTGTTTAGTTCTTCTGTCAACTTGGTTGGTTGTTTGAGTTCTTCTGTCAACAGATGTTGTACTTGGTTGGTGTTTCGTTCTTTTCAGCAGAGTTCTTCTGTCAACAGATGTTGTACTTGGTTGGTCGTTTGAGTTCTTCTGTCAACAGATGTTGTACTTGGTTGGCTGTTTGAGTTCTTCTGTCAACAGATGCTGTTCTTGGTTGGTCGCTTGAGTTCTTCTCACCAGCAGATGTTTGAGTTTCTTCTGTCAACAGATGTTGTACTTGGTTGGTCGTTTTCTTTGAGTTCTTCTGAGTTCAACAGATGTTGCTTGAGTTCTTGGTTGGTCGTTTGAGTTCTTCTGTCAACAGATGTTGTACTTGGTTGGTCGTTTGAGTTCTTCTGTCAACAGATGTTGTACTTGGTTGGTCGTTTGAGTTCTTCTCACCAGCACATCCAAGATCAGTGATATTTAAAACATTTTGACAGAAAGTAAAATTATTCTAAGAATTATCAAACATGAATCAACAAATTTCCTGTCTCTAAAATATCATAAAACTTTTAGGAAAATACTTGTTTTCTACAGACTAGTATTATTGTGACATCAGAGGTAAACAGATGATGTCAGAGTGACATCATAGGCCATTCATAACATTTCTTACTAAAATACACCAAAACATAAACAAACACCTGTCCTTAAGTATATTGATTCCATTTATAACCTTCCTTGAAGCATATCAAATCTCTCACTTTGAATAAGATGGCTCAAGGACCTTTACAATAGAGAGGTCACTCAATGACATGTATTTAACAGTAATTTGTCTCATACAATTCCAGGTAGAATGGACTTCTTATCCTCTTTGGTCATTTTATTACCAAAAATGGTAAGAAAGCAACCCTTCTTCCAAGTAAAAGAAGTTATTCACAAGATGCTATTCAAGTACTCTTAAAGTAGCATGTTTACTATAAGAAATTTTCAGCTCCTTACAATAAAACTAACCCAGATATTCACGACAAAAAACTTTGAATGTTATTTTCACCACAAATAAATGCAAAGATTACCTGATGAGTCAAATAAATTGCACAAAAACTAAAAAAGATTGCAAAATAACGAACAAAAATTTCAAAGTCACTGAGATTTCAGCGTGGTTCGCAAACATCACAGCCATTTTGAAGAGGATTGTATCAAACACAGTACAGTTGGGAATATGGCAGGGTTGGAATATTTTTTATGGTATAGTTGGTGCATGGTGGCACATGTTTGAAACATGTATGGCAAATTCATAAGTGTTGAAAAATCGAAATTGACAAAATGCTTGCAAGACACAGCAAATTTATTTGCTGATATGTTATTTCTGCATCTGTTTAAAGCGGTTCCAACCATAGATCATTATTTTTTAAGCCTTATGTATAATTTGAAGACTTATTATAAGGTCTCTACTCAAGTTTTGTGACATTCCATGCTTATTTTTGGCCCACCATTGTGATAGTTATGTGGTGATTATTGTAGGGGTAGAACCAGTTCTGCAATTTTTTTTCTTTAACACTTTGAGGTCTGTTTTTTTTTTTTTTTTTTTTATGGGGTTGGGTAGGAAAGGGGGCTAAGTTTAAATGTTTGAAGGTACAGAAATTTGGCTGTTAAACAAATTTGCAAATATACAGTATAAAACTATTCCATACATGCAAATTGCATTAAAAGGGCTATAGAAAGGCACAAAAGTTTCTCTTCAACCACATTTTGGACAGAGCATTAATCCTGAGTTTATTAGCTTTTGAAGTTTGAAAATAGCATTTATAGTTTTCATGTTATGAAAAATCAAAGTTCGAATTCTTTTTAGTTTATTGAAAAAATGTGATGTATGAACAAGAAAATACCTCAAACTGCTTCTGTTTTTCTTTATTTTTCTGCCTTTAATAATTTCAGACCTTGAAAATGTTCAAAATGCCTTCTTGAGCTTGAGCTTGATTGGACGGGAGAGGGGGGTGTATGGTAAAGATCAAATACTCTTCATTAGAATTATTTTCAAAAAGAAATGGCAGAGGGTTAAAAAACAATGGATTTACATTAACAAATATAGAGACTATGTCCCATTTATCTGTACCTTACAAGAGTAACACAAACATTTGCCCAGATTTGCACAAAAATCTTTAAAAATCTGTCAATTGGACAATTTTTAACCGATTTTGATGAAATTGTTAGCTTTCTTCATGTTTGTTAGTGGATTTTAAATTCACTGAGCAAATGTTGCTTCTACCTGTCCATATGCCTTTAGGATTGCAAAAGACAGTCCTCATAACCAATAATCTTGAAGAATTATTTTAAAATTTTGACCAAAAAAGAAAGGTTTGAAGTTTTGCTACTGTATTCTGTAGTGCTTCTGATGGACACTGTAATTTCATTTCTTATATTCAAACTTATTCATAGGCCCAAGAAGATTTTTGTGTTTTAATTAAATGCAATTAACTGTCAAAATCCATGATCGTAAGGGATTATTTGTTGGTATTAACTTAAAAAGGAAGGTTTAAAATTTCACTAAAGAGTGGTTTGATGGGCAATATTAACATAAAAGGCATCCCAATGCTATTCGTGTAATATTGCTAGAACCATTTCCCAGAATTTTTCTTAACTGGAAAGATTTGATCAGACCATTTAATTTGAATCCAAAAGCTATGTTTCTAGCACATTGTTTAGAGAGGCTACTTTTTGTAGTTCTTTTAATGTAATGTGATGTAAAGAAGGCAAAAATAATCAAGTAAAGGATTATATTATCGGTCATGAACTCTCATTTTATATGAAAGAGTACATTAAGAATAAACAATATCATAAGAAAATTTTCCAAATATTAACCCTTATAGAATTTATTTGAAAATTTACTAAAAATATATACAAATAAAAATCTGATTTGTGTAGAAATGACTGAAGTAAGACTAGTTATTGTGACAACAGACCATAATGTTCAAGTCTTTTTGTATTTCATTGACATTTTTTTTCTTCAAATTGTGTGACTTATGTGAGATTACAAAAACCAGTGTAGTAAAGAGAGTATTAAAATTCCATGATTTACAAAAATATTAATTGGTGCAAAAGTTTATAATTTTCCAAGCAAAACAGAAGAAACAATGTAAGCGGTTGTGTGAGGTCACTCTTCTACACCAGTATTTTCATAAAAACTTGTTGTTTTTTCAAGTTCTCAATTTTGTTTGCACAACAGCTCCCCAAAAGGTAAACAGATCCAGAGTTATTGCTAAAGGGTCTAGAAATATTGCTAAAGGGTCCAGAAATATTGCTAATGGGTCCAGAAATATTGCTACAGGGTCCAGAAATATTGCTACAGGGTTCAGAAATATTGCTAAAGGGTCCAGAAATATTGCTGAAGGGTCCAGAAATATTGCTAAAGGGTCCAGAAATATTGCTAAAGGGTCCAGAAATATTGCTAAAGGGTCCAGAAATATTGCTAAAGGGTGTAGAAATATTGCTAAAGGGTCCAGAAATATTGCTATAGGGTCCAGAAATATTGCTAAAGGGTCCAGAAATATTGCTAAAGGGTCCAGAAATATTGCTAAAGGGTCCAGAAATATTGCTAAAGGGTCCAGAAATATTGCTAAAGGGTCCAGAAATATTGCTAAAGGGTCCAGAAATATTGCTTAAAAGGTCCAGAAATATTGTTAAAGGGTCCAGAAATATTGCTAAAGGGTTTAAATTTTGAGACAATGACCTTTTTAACTCTTCAGTCAAATTAAGCCTCTGAACAGTTTAAAGACTGCCATTTTGACACAATTTTGGAAAACATTTTACGCCAACATTTTAATTTTTTTTCATTCTACGACTTCCCCAATATAAACGTTTGGCTATACACCCCCGACATTTGATCCATTATTTTGCTACAGAAATTGTATGTCTTTATTGTACAGTATGTTTGATGCTCAGCAAATACCTTATCATACCTTATAAATCTTTGCTTTCTACATTTAGCCGAAATAGATCCTGAGACGTGGTGTGCCAACCGTAATACGGGAGAGTATCCGAGCTCCCTTATTGGTCCACAACTTCCACCAGGGGTAAGTGTAGCCCCCATGAGAACTACAAAGACTAGCATGGCTTCAACAACCAAAGCTGTTACCTTGACGATAGTAATGCTGGCATTGTTATCTATGTTAAGAAATGTTTTGTAAGATTGTATGTATAGATAGATGATAAGCTCTCACCAACTCAATATATATAGTAGTGAGGTAGTTGTGAGGAGGGGTTGTTGGGGAGGAGAGGGTTGGGGGAGGAGGGGGATAGCATTATATCCCTATTTCACAATCATCTTTATTGCACCATGTTTGAAGTTCAGTGTTGACTGAGCCAGCTTCAAGGGCTGTGCCATCAAAAGACTGGAGAGGGATGCTCAAGTATCAGAGTGCCCATTCAAGGAGGCATACAATGGCACAAGGGTCAGTCTAACTTAGGGTTCCCATGGTGTTAACACGCTTCATGTAAGTGCTAGTTGAGTCATTGCTTTATTTAGATCTAGATTTGTGAAGTTCCGAAATGATCATATGTTCTTTTAGATATTTGTAGAACATTAACTGTTTAATTTTTCATCCAAATCAGTTATCGTTGAATATCTATTGACTATAAAGATCTTGTTTCTGATATAAAATTGCCACTAATTTGTGTAATTTTTATGGCATATTCCTAAAGAAATTTCAAGAAGTACACTTGCACCATATGAATATATATATAAATAAGAAGTATAACTGTCTTTGTAAATTTGATGAAATTAGAAATATTCCAGAATACTACTAGAACCAAAAGGGGGTAAGATTGCTTTTGAGAAGAGCAAGAGATTGATTCAACTTTCTTAAAAGATGTTCCTGATATTTGCATTCCAGTATTTTCCATGCATACTAAATGTTTGTAAAGAGAGAGTGTTTTCTAATATTTAAATATTTTTGTACTTTGGTCTTGTTCTACTATAAAGTATTATTAGTATATTATTAATATATTATTAGTGTATTATTAGTATCAAATCAGTATATTATTAGTATTTTATTAGTATGTTATTAATATATTATTAGTATATTAAAACTAATACAAGTGTAAATACATGTATGATGATTATAAAAAGTTTAGAAAAAATTGCAGATCTGTTGATTATGGAACTTTTATGTTTCCTTCTCCAAAGAGCACTTAATTTCATGATGTCATTTCATAATAAAGATTGGATCCTATAGACCATTCTGAAGCAAAACCTTGGTGACCTTGTATTAATATGTTGTGATTATGTACTTGATTTTTAATTTTGTTGAAATTTTTTATTAATTTTTGTAAAAGCAAAGCCGTTAATTTTAATGTAAGAGTACGTTATTTGACATTTGTGATTTAACGGTCATAGCTTCAGCTTGGCAAGCTAGAGGTCCCGGGATCGGTACCTGGTGGGTTTTCAATCATCAGCACTTCACAGCTGGTTTATCAAACAGCTGTTGACATCTCGATATAACCTTAGCTGTTGAGAAAGGGATGTATAAGCATTTACCCACCGAAAGTAGAAGGAGGAATCATGAAGTCACCTTAAAATACAAAAACAATTGGCATGGAAAAGATATAAGCGATGGAATAAAGTAGGGGATATGTATCCCCAAGTCCTACCTATGTATGATAACCTAATCTACACACCTACATTGTTTGACTGAACAGACGTTGGATTTAAAAATCCTAAATTTCTAACGATTTACACATTATCTTTATAAATTAATTATAGGTGAAAAATGTATTCATTTTTCGTGTAGATAAAGTCAAAGATATGCCATGCATATTCTGTGAAGGGTTAGTTTCAAATTCATTCTTAGCATCTTTTTGAAACAGGTGGTAATAGTAATATAAGATTTTTGAATAATGTAAAACAGTTAAAATTTCTCATTGGTGGATGGAGTTCCAGACATGTTTGTAACACTAGGAATCACCTGTACCTTTATCATTTATAGGTAGTTATTGGAGTGGGCAAGACTTTATTTTGCTAGATACCCAAATGTTCAGTTTAAAACTTTCTCCAGTCAGTTTTCTGTCAACATACAATTATGTATAATCAAGAGGGTAATTAAGTTTCGTACATTTATTTGTTGTTAATTAACTGACTGCCTTTTCAGACTGCCGATTTGTTTGCAAAGTCATGAGAAAGAAAAAAAATATTACTTTTATACAATGATTATAAAAGGGTTAAAGGATTAGTTCGGGGGTCAAGCAAGTCATCTATATGAAAGAGGACTTCAAAAGAAACAAAATAGTACAGAAAGCGTTCAAAACTTTAATTCCGTTAAGGAGATATCTCTGTTTAAGATTTGGTATCATTTGTGTAGAAATGACTGATATCAAACTGTCATGGACTCAGATTCCTCAGTCTTTATGTATTCTATCATATTTTGTCCTGCAATTTTGTGGCTTAAAAACCATGGGATATGTCAGAAAAGTAGTACAATCTAGTAAGTGTATTCATAATATACCACCTGAAAAAGTTTGAGGAAAAATAATTTAAATAGTAAACAATTTCAATAAACTTTCTTTAAAATACATTAACAATTGTTAAGAATGTGAGGATGAGGGCGCCAACCTTCCATAGTAGACTTACAGTACTACACCAGTCATTTCTACACAGGATCAAACAGAATTTTAAACTTGAATATATCCTTAACGGAATAAGATTTTTGAATGCTTTCTTCACTATTTTGTTTCTTTTGAAGTCCTCTTTCATATAAGATAGACTTGCTTGACCCCTGAAGTAATCCTTGAAGGTTTACCATTTTCAAGGGGATACTTTTCCCGATCTTCTTGTTTTATTTTTTTCCTTGTGATCTTTGATGGGAAAAAATAATGTAAAAGATTCAGGGTGTTTTGGTCTTTAAATATTTTGTACTTTACATAATATTTTTGTATGCTAGCCGTTATCATCGTTGCTGCAGCAATAAATAGATTGCAATAAAAAAAGAAAAATGTGCTTAATTAGGAATGTCTTTCATCATTCACAGATTTTATGATAGTAATAAATCAGTATTATTTATTATAATTCTATGGTAGATATTTGTATTTCCTATCTGATCTTTCAAGTGACTTCATTTGGTCCATGGTACTAATTTAAATAAAGATTGTCATTGCCTGATTAAAATGTAGCTGTGATTTCTATAAACATGATTTAAGTATCTTTGCCTATATCCTGAAGTATTTTGTCATTTAGTTTTTTAAATAATGCATTGAAGAATACTTCAAAAATTAAGGTGTCAATATTGCCGGAGTCAAGTCAGGTTTTTCCTCTCAAGACAACAGAGGTTGAAAACAAACTAAACACACCCACTGATGTGGAAACAACAAACTAAACACACCCACTGATGTGGAAACAACAAACTAAACACACCCACTGATGTGGAAACAACAAACTAAACACACCCACTGATGTGGAAACAACAAACTAAACACACCCACTGATGTGGAAACAAAACAACAAACTAAACACACCCACTGATGGGAAACAATGTGGAAACAACAAACTAAACACACCCACTGATGTGGAAACAACAAACTAAAACACCCACTGATGTGGGAAACAACAAACTAAACCCACTGATGTGGAAACAACAAACTAAACACACCCACTGATGAGGAAACACAAACTAAACACACCCACTGATGTGGAAACAACAAACAACAAACCACTGATGTGGAAACAACAAACTAAACACACCCACTGGAAACAACAAACTAAACACACCCACTGATGTGAAACAACAAACTAAACACACCCACTGATGTGAAACAACAAACTAAACACACCCACTGATGTGGAAACAACAAACTAAAACACACCCACACACCCACTGATGTGGAACTGATGTGAAACAAAAACAACAACTAAAACACCCTGGAAACAACAAACTAAACACACCCACTGATGTGGAAACAACACACCCACTAAACACACCCACTGATGTGGAAACTAAACAAACTGAAACAACAAACTAAAACACCCACCACTGATGTGATGTGGAAACAACAAAAACATACCCACTGATGTGGAAACAACAACTAAAAACTGATAAACACCCACTGATGTGGAAACAAAACTAAACACACTGATGTGGAAACAACAAACTAAACACACCCACTGATGTGGAAACAACAAACTAAACACACCCACTGATGTGAAACAACAAAAACAACAAACTAAACAAACTGATGTGAAACAACAAACTAAACACACCCACTGATGTGGAAACAACAAACTAAAACACCCACTGATGTGGAAACAACAAACTAAACACACCCACTGATGTGGGAAACAACAAACTAAACACACCCACTGATGTGGAAACAACAAACTAAACACACCCACTGATGTGGAAACAACAAACTAAACACACCCACTGATGTGGGAAACAACAAACTAAAACACCCACTGATGTGGAAACAACAACTAAACACAAACCACTGAAAACAACAAACTAAACAAACTGATGTGGAAACAACAAACTAAACACACCCACTGATGTGAAACAACAACTAAACACACCCACTGATGTGGAAACAACAAACTGATGTGGAAACAACAAACTAAACACCCACTGATGAGGAAACAACAAACTAAATGTGGAAACACAAACTAAACTGATGTGGAAACAACAAACTAAACACCCACTGATGTGAAACAACAAACTAAACACCCAACTGATGTGGAAACAACAAACAACAACTAAACACCCACTGATGTGGAAACAACAAACTAAAACAATGTGGAAACAACAAACTGATGGAAACAACAAACTAAACACCCACTGATGTGAAACAACAAACTAAACACACCCACTGATGAGGAAACAACTGACTGACTGTGAAACAACAAACTAAAACACCCACTGATGAAACAACAAACTAAACACACCCACTGATGGAAACAACAAACTAAACACCCACTGATGTGGAAACAACAAACTAAAACACACCCACTGAACTAAACAAACTAAACACACCCACTGATGTGGAAACAACAAACTAAACACACCCACTGATGTGGAAACAACAAACTAAACACACCCACTGATGTGGAAACAACAAACTAAACACACCCACTGATGTGGAAACAACAAACTAAACACCCACTGATGTGGAAACAACAAACTAAACACCCACTGACTGATGTGGAAACTAAAAAACAACTGATGTGGAAACAACAAACTAAACACACCCACTGATGTGGAAACAACAAACTAAACACCCACTGATGTGGAAACAACAAACTAAACACACCCACTGATGTGGAAACAACAAACTAAACACACCCACTGATGTGGAAACAACAAACTAAACACACCCACTGATGTGAAAACAACAAACTAAACACACCCACTGATGTGGAAACAACAAACTGTGGAAACAACAAACTAAACACACCCACTGATGTGGAAACAACAAACTAAACACACCCACTGATGTGAAACAACAAACTAAACACACCCACTGATGTGGACAACAACAAACTAAACAACTGATGTGGAAACAACAAACTAAACACACCCACTGATGTGGAAACAACAAACTAAACACACCCACTGATGTGGACAAACAACAAACTAAACACACCCACTGATGTGGAAACAACAAACTAAACACACCCACTGATGTGAAACAACAAACTAAACACACCCACTGATGTGGAAACAACAACAAACTGATGAAACAACAAACTAAAAAACACCCACTGATGTGGAAACAACAAACTAAACACAACACTGATGTGGAAACAACAAACTAAACACACCCACTGATGTGAAACAACAAACTAAACACCCACTGAAACAACAAACTAAACTTTACACTTGTGGAAACAACAAACTAAACACCCACTGATGTGGAAACAACAAACTAAACACACCCACTGATGTGAAACAACAAACTAAACACACCCACTGATGTGGAAACAACAAACTAAACACACCCACTGATGTGGAAACAACAAACTAAACACCCACTGATGTGGAAACAACAAACTAAACACCCACTGATGTGGAAACAACAAACTAAACACACCCACTGATGTGGAAACAACAAAACTAAACACACCCACTGATGTGACAACAACAAACTGATGAGGAAAAACACACCCACTGTTGGGAAACAACAAACTAAACACCCACTGATGTGGAAACAACAAACTAAACACACCCACTGATGTGGAAACAACAAACTAAACACACCCACTGATGTGGAAACAACAAACTAAACACACCCACTGATGTGGAAACAACAAACTAAACAAACAACAAACTAAACACACCCACTGATGTGGAAACAACAAACTAAACACACCCACTGATGTGGAAACAACAAACTAAAAACACTGATGTGGAAACAACAAACTAAACACCCACTGATGTGGAAACAACAAACTAAACACACCCACTGATGTGGAAACAACAAACTAAACACACCCACTGATGTGGAAACAACAAACTAAACACCCACTGATGTGGAAACAACAAACTAAACACACCCACTGATGTGGAAACAACAAACTAAACACACCCACTGATGTGACAACAACAAACTAAACACACCCACTGATGTGGAAACAACAAACTAAACACACCCACTGATGTGGAAACAACAAACTAAACACACCCACTGATGTGGAAACAACAAACTAAACACACCCACTGATGTGACAACAACAAACTAAACACACCCACTGATGTGGAAACAACAAACTAAACACCCACTGATGTGGAAACAACAAACTAAACACACCCACTGATGTGGAAACAACAAACTAAACACACCCACTGATGTGACAACAACAAACTAAACACACCCACTGATGTGGAAACAACAAACTAAACACACCCACTGAAACAACAAACTAAAACACCCATGATGAGGAAACAACAAACTAAACACACCCACTGATGTGGAAACAACAAACTAAACACCCACTGATGTGGAAACAGCAAACTAAACACACTGATGTGAAACAACAAACTAAACACCCACTGATGTGAAAACAACAAACTAAACACACCCACTGATGTGGAAACAACAAACTAAACACCCACTGATGTGGAAACAACAAACTAAACACCCACTGATGTGGAAACAACAAACTAAACATACCCACTGATGTGAAAACAACAAACTTAACACCCACTGATGAGGAAACAACAAACTAAACACACCCACTGATGTGGAAACAACAAACTAAACACCCACTGATGTGGAAACAACAAACTAAACACACCCACTGATGTGACAACAACAAACTAAACACACCCACTGATGTGACAACAACAAACTAAACACACCCACTGATGTGGAAACAACAAACTAAACACCCACTGATGTGGAAACAACAAACTAAACACCCACTGATGAGGAAACAACAAACTAAACAACCCACTGATGTGGAAACAACAAACTAAACACACCCACTGATGTGGAAACAACAAACTAAACACACCCACTAATGTGGAAACAACTAAACACACCCACTGATGTGGAAACAACAAACTAAACACACCCACTGATGTGGAAACAACAAACTAAACACACCCACTGATGTGGAAACAACAAACTAAACACAGCCACTGATGTGGAAACAACCAACTAAACACACCCACTGATGTGGAAACATAATGGTGAGGGAACTAGAAGAACATGCAGCCCATCTCAATTATCTATTCTGACAACTCATTATAAAATGTCTTGTTGGTTGCTACAGTATATCATTTTAATTGTTTTATGAAATGTTTTTCTCATTTTTACACACTACAGATGAAAGATCATCAATTATTTTGTCGAGAAAACTGACTTTACTTGTAGGCGGTGTGATTGTGTTGATTTGATTGGTGCAGAAGGTACCCCTCAATTGTTGTGGAACTGATTTGATAATTTTCCGTCCTCACTGGTATCCTCAACATGGCTCTGGCCCAACCCTCTCATTCTACAAATCCTCAACAATCTCCACACTCTTCCTCCCTAGGAACGAAAATTATCTTTTTCTGGATTCCAAGCCACGTCGGCATCCCTGGCAACCATAGAGCCGACAGAGCCGCCATCAAAGCTCTGTCAAATAACATCTCTCCTTTTCCTTTTCCACACTCAGACCTCCGTCTCTCCATCTCCAACTACATCAACAAAACCTTGCAAAACTCCTGGAATCACGAAACCAGTAATAAAGTTCACACCATCAAACATAAAGTCAGGACCAACACTCCTCTGCATAGTCGCAATCGCAGGGAAGACACCATTGTCACCCGCATCCGCCTCGGTCAGTCTTTTCTTACTCACTCCCGTCTCTTATCCAGCTCCCCTGCCCCTCTCTGCCTCACTTGCAACATCGATCTCTCCATCAAGCTTATTTTCTTAACCTGTCCCCTATACCAGATCTCTTCTCTCCTCTCTCTCAGACCTATTAAAAAACAATTCTTCCCCTAACATCAACTTCCTCCGCAACAATCTCTTCCACCACATATAATCTGCTCCCTTTCTACACCTAATCTTACACACTCCTTTCTTTTCACCTAAATTTTTCACCCACATTCAGCCTTTCCCCTTTATCTCCCTTACAAACCTTCCATCTCCTAACTAACCTAACTTTTACACCATTATTTTTTAACACCCTCTTGGCACATTTGATTCTGAATGTCGTGGTGCCGTTAAACATCAACAAACCAAACCTTCCTGCACCTATGCAGAAATTGCCTCAAAATACAGATTTGCATGTCCATGGAAAGTTGGCAGCCACCTTTATAAGTAATGTTAAAAATCAATCCCATTGATACACCATATATATGCGGATGCCACAACCCATTAACTAAATTAACTCCACAAAAGAAAGTACGCAACAAATGACACTTGATCTATTCCTGTTGATCTCGTGTTTTATTATACAAACCTAAGAGAATATAAATTTTTACTATACATTTATAAATATTTACATTTTGATTTGTTAACTCCATATCTTCTAGACATATCCATATGTTGATAAACAACAAGAATGTAAAAGTTAAACAATATCCTACATCATCCTTGACAATTTTGAGAAAATTGTTTTCAAATTATTTAAACCAAAACGTATAGTGCAAAGCAAAGCACCAGGATAATGTACCACTATATGAGAAGCGTAAGCAGAAACGTTATTTTAAGCAGTTGTCTGTTTATGTGACAAACATTGTCTGTTCTTGCGACAAACATTCAAAACGTGTTAGATGACATTCTATCAGAAACTTTCTAGTCACACAGCAGATGTATTTACAGAACATTGTGACTTTTTACACCCATCCCCAAACTAAACCATGGTGTGCAGAGCATGTAACTTCAACAGAGAAAACATGCATTTTGTGATTGATGTGTACCACTGGACAATTGTAGTTTTAAAATGAAAGCATTCTATGAGTACAATACTGGTGGTTTACATTCTCTATCTTTTCAGATGATTTCTTAAAACTGAAAAATAACTTCAAAAAAATTCAGTGAAAAATTTCTTTAGTGTTTCTCTGATATGAATCATCAACATTTTTAAAGGCGAGATCATACAGAAGTGGATTCAAATCTAAACCAAATAGCAAGTCAAGATTTGATTCCTATCTCAAGTTGCTTATGTTTGAAGTTGACATATGGGTGCTGCCATTTTGTCTGATTTTCTCTTGGGAATCATGCCATGGATAACATAATTTGCCCTATGTGCTAGCACACATAGTATTTCTTTAGAATTCTCTTTAAAAGAAATTCTTTACAAAATGCTTTGACATGAAGTTCTAAGGGCTTGAATCATTAATATCAAAAACAAATAAAATTTATTTCTTAGAAGTTAGACAATTTGGAAATAGATCATGAAGAAAAACATTATTCTTATCTGTACTGGGTGTATGACATTATTTTTTAGAGGGCGTATGAATAAAAAAACCTCCCATGTAAGTTTATATTGACAGAATTAATGTATTAACAAATTGGGAAATATATGCTAAATTGTTTTATATGGTGTAAAATTTCTTTAGATGACTCCTAATTATTATTTCTATCAAATGAAGAAAAAGTTCAACTTTATGTCTCCTTAAACTCTTATTCTGACAATAGCAAGATTTTTTATGTGAAGGAGGAAAACAAGAAATATTTTCTTCACAATTTGTACAAGTAAATGAAAAAAGACAATTATTGACCTCAATTGTGTAAGAGGGGGATACATGGTTCTCACACACTTAGCAAAAATAGTTCCCCCTCTAAAATGAATTAAAAAACAAGGAAACTATGAGACAATTGAATCTTATATTTTAATGTCATTTATAAATTGTAAAACATGTGTAGTAAATTTTAAAATCTGTCTTGCTTTGACAGTCAAAAATGATATGTAGATGATTATGTCATACTTAAAGAATAAATTTAATCTTTGGACTAAATAGTTACTGCCAGTTGTCCTCTTTTCAAATATAAATGTTTTTAGTGATAAATCTTAAGAGCTTGATTTGTAATAATACATGAGTCAAAGGACTTGTAGATGAACTTAATCAAAGATCTACCATTAAGCGTCGATGCAAGCGTCGATGCAAGCGTCGATGCAAGCGTCGATGCAAGCGTCGTCTGGCGTCGGTGCAAGCGTCGCGTCGGTGCAAAAGCCGGTGCAAGCGCCGGTGCAAAGCGCCGGTGCTGGCGTCGGTCTGGCGTGCCGGTGCAAGCGCGGTGCGAGCGCCGGTGCAAGCGCCGGTGCAAGCGCCGTGCTGGCGTCAAGCGGCCGTGCAAGCGCCGGTGCATAGCGTCGGTGCAAGCGTCGATGCAAGCGTCGATGCAAGCGTCGATGCAAGCGTCGATGCAAGCGTCGATGCAAGCGTCGATGCAAGCGTCGATGCAAGCGTCGATGCAAGCGTCGATGCAAGGGTCGATGCAAGGGTCGATGCAAGCATCGATGCAAGCTTCGATGTAAGCTTTGCAAGATTAGGAAAGGATTTAAAATCATGGCAAAATCCTGTAAAAAAAATGCTGAAAATTTTATTGAGGATCCTATAATTGTACCCCAAGCAAAAATCCTTCTATTATCCATTGTTGTGATCGGATTATCTACTGCATTTTCTATTATGACATTCTCTTCCCCTGTAATGTAAAGAGGTGGTTGATAAACATTCCCCACACTTAAGTGGGTCAAAAATACTGCACACAAAAATATTTTGATTAATGTACAGTAAACACAAATACCAATACAAAGACAATTATCTTCTGGGTACAACTTGATAGAAAACAGGCCAAATCATAAGTAAATGTTGTTCTCAAATATGAAATTTGTTTCATAAACATCTAAAAGTAAGTGAACGGCCGAGGAATTTTAGTCCGAAACATTTCTGGAGACTAATAATGTAGTTCATAAGTAAATTTTTATAGAGAATGAAATAAACAATATATCGTACATAAACCTCTTAATCTCCCTGATAAAAAAGAAACATTGTCACCAACATATAACATTAAATCAAAACCATAATCTATGTACAAATTCATTTAATTGCACTTTATCAAAATATAACCTTGATTCTAAAACTAGTGAGACTCCGCAATCTGATAAGCTGCATCATTGGCCATTCACAAATTGCTGTAGTGAAATTTTCTTATTTGATGAATAACTTTATATTTTCATTTTTCTGCATGTCATTTTTTTTCATCTGAATAATTGCAATTTAAATATATATTGTTCTTCATTTCCATAATTAGAAAAGATTAACATTGAATAAGGTCCCTTTACTTATGAACGAGTGAGCGTATTCTATGAATTCCCATTTATAATTAACGTCTCTGAGTTATGAAATCAGCCACACCCACCATAGCAATGCGGTAACTAGTTGGGGGCAAACAAATCTCAAATCCGCAATCGTGTACACCAATGCATTGACGTTTAGATGTTAGCGAGGCCTGCTGCAAGCTTTGATTCATTTATGGCATTTCTCCTGATCATTGGAGTTTTTACGCTATAATATAAACAAATTCAGTTTAGTAACTTTCTAGGTAACAAGTATCAGATTTACAAAGCCCGCAGCAGGCCCGTAAGTGCAATTTTTGTTCACCATTTTGCCGTCACTCAGTCTGTGTGCAGAAATTTGTTTTGTACATTAAAATGCATTGACTACATGAGCACGCACGGCTAGCTTTGTACAGTAAATTGCATTGACTACATGAGCGCGCACCCCTAGCTGTACTGTACCAGTACCACATAGGATATTTGCCCCACTTAGTTATGCAGATTTTGTTGCTAAGCAAATTCATTCGGTGATTGGTTGAATAAGCTGTCAATCATCAAATTCAGAGAGGTTAATTACCATGACACTTATACAATTGTTTTTTTTTAATAATATATATACTGACTCTTTTTTTTTTTTTTTTTTTCCCTTATATAAATTGAACTTATATTTACCTGTCATGAGATGAAAAAAGTACAAAACTTATGACATACTAAAAACTGCATCACTCTTTCAATTTCCATGTCTTTTCCAGTGCAATAGCTCATACCCTATATTCTATAAGTCTTTCAGGCCTTGAAACTAAAATAGACAATATTCTAAGATGTTAGGACCCATGGGAACCCTGAGCTCTAGTTTGGCTCTGTTAAGCAAGCTGAAGCCTAAAACCACTCACAAGAGACCTCTGTGCAAGTGTAGTAAAGCATCAGTTTTAGCATCCTGGATTTGATTCTCAGTGGGTCACCAACAAGTACTCCACAATAGGTCAAATGTTACATAACTCTTTTGAGTTTTCCATTTTAAGCTAAGTTTAACAATAAATTGTCTTTTTCAAGGTTTAAACTAATTTCTACGAAGTAGGTGTGCTCCATCATCCTCAAATACAATTGGGCTTATCATTCTTTCTGGGTTTTTTCCGGAGGATGTAAATTTCGTCATGTGTTAGCATTTTTTTTACATTTTAAGTTAAACCCCATGGGTCTTCTACTGGATCATTTGAAGGTGTAAATAACACAACTTACTGACCATCAAACAGAAAATTATTAAATGTTTTAACGTTTGTGTAAACTACATTAATGTTCCAATTCACTTTCATTCAATTTTAATTGATGAACCTCATAAATTTACTTGTGAAGTTCAAACAATGTCCCAATTCCTGTGCTTGCTCCTTGTTGCACCCCTATTCCTGTGCTTGCTCCTTGTTGCACCCCCATTCCTGTGCTTGCTCCTTGTTGCACCCCTATTCCTGTGCTTGCTCCTTGTTGCACCCCTATTCCTGTGCTTGCTCCTTGTTGCACCCCTATTCCTGTGCTTGCTCCTTGTTGCATCCCCATTCCTGTGCTTGCTCCTTGTTGCACCCCTATTCCTGTGCTTGCTCCTTGTTGCACCCCTATTCCTGTGCTTGCTCCTTGTTGCACCCCTATTCCTGTGCTTGCTCCTTGTTGCATCCCCATTCCTGTGCTTGCTCCTTGTTGCACCCCTATTCCTGTGCTTGCTCCTTGTTGCACCCCTATTCCTGTGCTTGCTCCTTGTTGTATCCCCATTCCTGTGCTTGCTCCTTGTTGCACCCCTATTCCTGTGCTTGCTCCTTGTTGCACCCCTATTCCTGTGCTTGCTCCGTGTTGCACCCCTATTCCTGTGCTTGCTCCTTGTTGTATCCCCATTCCTGTGCTTGCTCCTTGTTGCACCCCCATTCCTGTGCTTGCTCCTTGTTGCATCCCCATTCCTGTGCTTGCTCCTTGTTGCACCCCCATTCCTGTGCTTGCTCCTTGTTGCACCCCCATTCCTGTGCTTGCTCCTTGTTGCACCCCCATTCCTGTGCTTGCTCCTTGTTGCACCCCCATTCCTGTGCTTGCTCCTTGTTGCATCCCCATTCCTGTGCTTGCTCCTTGTTGCACCCCTATTCCTGTGCTTGCTCCTTGTTGCACCCCTATTCCTGTGCTTGCTCCTTGTTGCATCCCCATTCCTGTGCTTGCTCCTTGTTGCATCCCCATTCCTGTGCTTGCTCCTTGTTGCACCCCCATTCCTGTGCTTGCTCCTTGTTGCACCCCCATTCCTGTGCTTGCTCCTTGTTGCACCCCCATTCCTGTGCTTGCTCCTTGTTGCATCCCCATTCCTGTGCTTGCTCCTTGTTGCACCCCCATTCCTGTGCTTGCTCCTTGTTGCACCCCCATTCCTGTGAAAATGTTGCATGGGACTCTAAAGATACACAAGCCAGACTTGCTTAATAAAATTATATGAAATTATTTTCTTCTGTGTAGAGGTGATTAACAGTAAGTTTCTGCCCTTCATGCAAGAAAGGATCTCCTACCTTCTTTTAAATTAATTTCAAGATTTGTTTCATAGATGGCGGTTGGCAAAATTACAAACTGAAACACCCTTAACCATAAATAATAAAAGAGCATGTCATATACTGTAACCAGGGAGTTGATATGCTGTAACCAGGGAGTTGGTATGCTCTTCCCAATCCAGTCACCAATATTTTAAGATATTTTGATCACATTGACATTAAGGTACAAGAATGGTTCCTCTTCTTAGTTTTCTAATTCATCACCTAAAGCTAATATCATCACCTGAGTTTTTAAGCCTTAAGTACAAATGATCCACCACACATAAACCCAATTTCTAGAGAGAAGGCACTAATGACTTACTTCAAAAATACATTTTAGAACAAATTCTTCTTCTTTTTTTTTATTTTTAAATTCTTATAGGTTTGGTAAGATCTAAACTTGAAATAATGCCATTCAAATGAATTAAAATGAAAGTTTAAAAAGCAAAACATGTAATCCAGGATTGGAATACAATTTTCAAGAAGACCAAAACATTAAACTTTTAAGATACCAGTCTTTAAATTCAACTACAATGCACTACTGTTGTAAAGGAAAGATTCCCAAACCCTTAAGAAAATGATACTCTTGACTGCCAAGCCTGCAAGTCCAAATTTTAAAAAGTTAAAGGATGAGTTCAGTGGTCAAGCAAGTAAATCCCATATAAAAGAGGACTTTAAAAGAAACAAAATAGTGAAGAAAGCATTTAAAAACCTTATTCCATTAAGAGGATATCTAAGTTTAAAGTTTGGTATCATTTGTGCAGAAACGACTGAAATTTGACTAGTTGTGATGTCATAGCCTCAGATTCCTCAAAATCTCTATGACTTCTATCATATTTTGTCCTGCAATTTTGTGGCTTAAAAACCATGGGATATGTCAAAATAGTAGTAAAACTGAATTTAGAAAGGATATTTATAATATACCACCTAAGAAAGTTCAAATAAAAATAATTTAAGTAGTGAAAACATTAAATAAACTTTTTCTTAAATACATTAACAATGATTACAAATGTAAGGACTAAGACGCAAACTTTTCATAGTAGACTTACTACACCAGACATTTCTACACAGATAAAACAAGAGCTTTAAGCTTGAATATCTCCTTAACATAATAAGATTTTTGAATGCTTTCCTCATCATTTTGTTTCTTTTAAGTACTCTTTCAAATAAGATGGACATGCTTGACCACTCAACTAATCCTTGACCAATTTGAAAACTCAAATCTCAATCAACTCTCATTTGAGAGTACTGAAGATAAGTCTCAACTCATATTTGAGAGCACTCCTTAAGATAAATCTCAACTCGTATTTGAGAGTACTCCTTAATATAAATCTCAACTCATACTTGAGAGTACTCCTTAAGATAAATCTTAACTCATATTTGAGAGTACTCCTTAAGATAAATCTCAACTCATATTTGAGAGTACTCCTTAAGATAAATCTCAACTCATATTTGAGAGTAAACTCAACTCATATTTAAGATAAATCTCAACTCATATTTGAGAGTACTCCTTAAGATAAATCTCAACCCATATTTGAGAGTACTCCTTAACATAAATCTCAACTCATACTTGAGAGTACTCCTTAAGATAAATCTCAACTCATATTTAAGAGTACTCTTTAAGATAAATCTTAACTCATATTTAAGAGTACTCCTTAAATAAATCTCAACTCATATTTGAGAGTAATCCTTAAGATAAATCTCAACTGATATTTGAGAGTACTCCTTAAGATAAATCTCAACTCATATTTGAGAGTACTCCTTAAGATAAATCTCAACTCATATTTGAGAGTACTCCTTAAGATAAATCTCAACTCATATTTGAGAGTACTCCTTAATATAAATCTCAACTCATACTTGAGAGTACTCCTTAAGATAAATCTTAACTCATATTTAAGAGTACTCCTTAAGATAAATCTAAACTCATATTTAAGAGTACTCCTTAAGATAAATCTCAACTCATATTTGAGAGTACTCGAGATAAATCTCAACTCATATTTCAGAGTACTCCTTAAGATAAATCTCAACTCATATTTGAGAGTACTCCTTAAGATAAATCTCAACTCATACTTAAGAGTACTCCTTAAGATAAATCTTAACTCATATTTAAGAGTACTCCTTAGGATAAATCTCAACTCACATTTGAGAGTACTCCTCAAGGTAAATCTCAACTCATACTTGAGAGTACTCCTTAGGATAAATCTCAACTCACATTTGAGAGTACTCCTCAAGGTAAATCTCAACTTATATTTGAGAGTACTCCTTTAGATAAATCTGAACTCATTTTTGAGAGTACTCCTTAAGATAAATCTCAACTCATATTTGAGAGTACTCCTTAAGATAAATCTCAACTCATATTTGAGAGTACTCCTTAAGATAAATCTTAACTCATACTTGAGAGTACTCCTTAAGATAAATCTCAACTCATATTTGAGAGTACTCCTAAAGATAAATCCCAACTCATATTTGAGAGTACTCCTTAAGATAAATCTCTACTCATACTTGAGAATACTCCTTAAGATATACGTCAAATTTTCAGCTCTACTTTGATCTTTCTCGTCTCACCCATGTAATTTGTGATTTCTATCAGTTAAAGCAACGTCATTTAATCACCACCTACTGCTTCCAAAACCTAAAGGAACTTCATACCTTTCCGACCATACCAGTCTTCACGAGTGCCATAAAATTATGCCTTCAAACATTTTGTATGTTGTTAAAATGAGACTTGCAGTACTTGTAATGAGGCAAATTGCAATACATTTGTACTCATTATTTTGAAATAGAGTATATATATGTGATGTCAGACACGCTTGAAGAGTGCCCTCAATGGCATAGCTATATCCATAAGTAACTTATTTTCTTATGCGCACTGCACACATACTATGTGTGACAGTGTGGACTGTAATCGGACAATTATGGCAACCAATCACAAAACAGCACATTTTTAAAGGCAAAAGCAGCTTTTTAAAGGCAAAAATGAAACATATATAAACCATTTCCATACACATCTTTTATAACATCTTTTACATGAGACCTGATTTGCATCTTGAAATAATCAACTGCATTTTTCATGAAAAATGAACATTTTACCATCAAAAATTTTCAGAACACAATCCAACGACTGTTTTTTCACAAAGTCTGTATTACCACAAGATGATCAGGTTGCACAGGATAATGAGCAACTTTAAATCCTGGTGCAGTGCCTTGGACCGTGGCTCCATGCTTGGACATACAGTGTCTTGTGATCCAATCTCAAGATGTTTTTGGGTCTTCAAGTACCTTCTGAGTTACTTCCTCTAGGCTCTACATCAGCATTTACAGAAAATGTAAGCTGGCCTGTAATCTGAGGAGGGGTACTATGTAGGAATTCTGTGCTGTCATATATGGATTGGTAAGGGGTACCATTAGCAAGGGTACCATCCTGTTTTGAGATGACATAAGGGCTTGGTAGGTGGTGAATTTCATCAGTTTCATCATCTGGACCAGCATAAGATAGAAGGAGTTGTTGCTTAGTTGTTCTGAGGGAGATAAAGAAGGAAAATAATGAATGTTTGTTATGACTGAAAAAAAGAGCATCAAATTATCACTGAAACTGTCCCTTTACTTTCATCACTCTCTACAAAAAAAAGTACTTTTGAGTTGTTTCCTGAACTTGAAATTACCATAAAAGGTAAGTTTTTCAATGTTATATTATTTCCTTCCTTGCATCCTTCAAGCTTGCTTGCTTGTAACATGAATGCATTTTGCTTAGTGTGATTTGGGTGGGTGTACGAATGGGCAGACAGCTCCATATCTTTATGTAGCTCTTTACATTTTTTCCTCTATATCTCAGTCACTGAAAATTACAAGTTTATTCCTACTAGAATTTGATAGGGGGTATGGTATAGACTCAAAACCTGTTGGTCAGAATTTTCTGAACCCCTTTATAGAAGATGGACAATAAAAGATTTGCATAAGACAATACCAAGGTCAATACATCAGAAATAAGTTTAAAAATAAGCTTGAAAATTGAAAACACTGTAAGATGGTAAATTTTTAACCAATTTTGATGAAATTACATGCTACCTTTATGATTTTCAAATAGATTTTACAACAATTAGCTATTGTTGCCTCTACACATCCATAAACCATTAAAGCCCTTTGACAGAAGCAGCCACTCGTTTTCGAAGAATTGTTGCAGAGGATCAAAATAGAATGAATTTGCATAAGAAAATAAAAGATCTGCACATTGATTTCCTTTTTTTTCGGTCATATATATTTTCCAATTGATATCTATTTTCCCCTCCGTTTATTTCTGATGAATATTTCAATACATATGGTTACAATCACAACAAAATCAACACTAACAGATCCACCAATATCACAGTACGACACCTCTACCAATAGTAGAACAAGTCATAGAACAACATACAGTACGGTCAGGGAGTTTGTCATGCTCTAAATTGACAACTAAGGGGTATGGTATTTACGGAGTTTGGTACTTACAGATGTAGTATCATGATTTCAATCTCAACAACCATGATAATAACAATTTGCTATAGAAACTCTAAAACTTTAATAAACAAAATTTGTAAAATAATGTCAAATTATAAAAACTGTCCAAATTAAATTCCAAAGCACTTTAATAGAGGAGAAAATAAGAGTTTTTTTCAATGTTTCCACAGACCATGTATGCCGGAAAATAAACCAGAGAATGGAGTGATGATTGATGGCTTGTCACAAAATGTCACATCACAAAATTTCAAATTTGTCACATGCATGTCTCAAATGTCACATAATAGTTAGCACCTTTTTGCACAGAATGTCACCACAGTTTTGCCTTTGTCACATTTAATTGGCATAGATTCACACATCGTGACCAGTTGACTGGTGATACTCAGAGCAAGAATCATTTGGTTATGACTGTTTCATGAATAATGAAATCCACTACTAAAATGCAACATCAAATTACAGTCTGTGTAAATCTACACTGCAGACTATAAAGTACAAAAGTAAAATCAGAAAAAAAGTGAAAGATTGTCCAATGCAACTATGCAGTATAATAAAACTAAAGATGTTGCATTGTCCACTAGATGGGGTAAAACATGTCACAAAATGTCAGACAAATTTTTATACATCTGTTAATGTTCATTTTGTCACATTTTGTCACAAAATTGTCAAAATGTCACAGATATTCGAACAATGAAATTTTGTCAGAAATTGTCACCAAGTCATAGACGTGGTGAGAAACCCATCTGACTCTTCTCTGAGAAACCCATCTGACCCTTGAACTTACTTGAAAAAATTATGGAGGAATGTCATGTAGATGAGGGGAGCAAATAAACTGAAGTACAGAAATGAGGTCACATCGGTCACGCTGCAGAAATGAAAGAAAGAAAAAACTTGACAAGTAAATGTTGTATAAGGACAAATTATGATTTTTCACAATCAATTCATTGTATATGATGTAAGTGTTTCTCCTGGGCTGCTGTATCAAATCATCATAAATGATGTAAGTGTTTCTCATGAGCTGCGTATCAAATCATTATATATGATGTAAGTGTTTCTCATGAGCTGCTGTATAAAATCATCATATATGATGTAAGTGTTTCTCCTTGGCTGCTGTATCGAATCATCATATATGATGTAAGTGTTTCTCATGAAGTGCTGTATCAAATCATCATAAATGATGTAAGTGTTTTTTATGGGCTGCTGTATCAAATCATTGTATATGATGTAAGTGTTTCTCATGAGCTGCTGTATAAAATCATCATATATGATGTAAGTGTTTTTTACGGGCTGCTGTATCAAATCATTGTGTATAATGTAAGTGTTTCTCATGAGCTGCTGTATCAAACCATCCATGTACGTAGTTCTTTGATAAAGTTTATCAAAGGGAAAAGATTTCTTACTGAAGATGTACCTATAGATCCAGATAAAGAACAGGTTTTAACCCGGTGTTTATCTACTTCCCGTCATGGCAAATGGGTCCACGCTGAAAACAAGTCAAATGTGACATAGGTGTGCTTACCTATCTAAACTAAAACTAAATATTTTCATTGTAAGTAGTCACAAATCACCATACATCACAACAGAGAAGGAATAAAGATTGGTTCAATTTTGAATGAATCAGAAGGGGTTAAGTATACACCATTTTGAAGGTTAGAAAGTTATGTATATTTTGTATATTGTATATTTTGAATTATTTAAGCTCAAGTTGCCCCGAGATGTCTTGAAGAGAGTTATGATCAAAGCAAAACATACTTTGAAAGCCAAGTTATTTTTAATCTCATTACGTGACTCACAAGAAATACGTAGCGATGAAAGACACTTAAGACCTGTACATTAACAAGTCTATCAGTAATGCGAGTTCTCGGATATATGAGAGAAGTTGCAGAAAGTACAAAAAACTTTCCATACACAGTATTCTCTATTTCTTGATTTCAATAAAATTGTACTATTCAAAACTTTCTAACTTTCTAAATGGTGCATACTTAACATCTTCTGATTTCATTCAAAATTGATCCAATCTTTATTCCTTCTCTATTGTGATGTATGGTGATTTGAGACTACTTACAATGAAAATACTTAGTTTTAGTTTAGATAGGTAAGCACACATAAGTAACATTTGACTTGTTTTCAGCATGGACCCATTTGCCATGACGGGAAGTGGATAAACACCAGGTTAAAACCTGTTCTTTATCTGGATCTGTAGGTACATTTTCAGTAAGGAATCCTTTCCCTTTGATAAACTTTATCAAAGAACTACGTACATGGACTAAGTATCACAATGCACATGGTTACCATAATGACACAGAGCTACCAATAAGGGGAACAAAAATGTGTTACTTACCAAACACCCTGTTCAATGTCTGCTCGTATGATAGCACTCGCAATTGCCTGACAAAGGTAAAGTACTGCTAATGTCGACACATAAACATAAAAAGAACGTTTGGCTGTAAAAACAAAAACATGAAACTTATTAATGATTACATTAATATTATTTCTGTCGTAATTTAATTATATCAATAATATAATAATAATAATAATAATAATAATAATAATAACATTAATAATATAACAATAATAATAATATTAATAATTAATAATAATAATAATATTAAATAATATTAATATTTTAATAATAATATTGAATAATATTAATAATATGATAATAATAATAATATTTAATGATTTTAATATAATAATAATAATTTTAATAATATTAATAATATAATAATATTGATAATACTTAATAATATTAATAATATAATAATAATAATAATATTAAATAATATTAATAATATACTAATAATATTTAATAATATCAATATTATAATAATATTTAATAATGTTAATAATATAATGATAATATTTAATAATAATAATTTGATAATAATAATATTTAATAATATTAATAATATAATAATAATAATATTTAATAATATTAATAATAATATAATAATAATAATATTTAATATATTAATGATTATTATTTATATTGACATCTAAAATCATTTACTTAATTGTGGAGTTGCAATTAGTTTTAAAATTTCCCACAGTTCTGAATAAAGGTGTCAAAAATCTTCCCATGAAAAGTGGCGACAGAAATAATATTAATGTGGTAAATACATCTTTATATACTTCCTTCTTTTGCAATTTAATGTACTTTTCATCGCACAATTACATGTGAAATAGTTCAGATTTCCAGAGTTACACAATATTCAATTTCGTGATGTAATTTGAAACATAAATCTTTTGTCTCTTAAGATGAACAATATCACACTAGCTGTAATGCTTAACATGATTTGTTTTCATCAATAAAGTGGCTATATTTTTACAGAAAAAAGCATTCCACACGCTTCATGATGTCACTTCCTGTACATCAATAGCAGAGAAAATACTACTTTGTGTGATTAAGTGTACTTACTTGGTAATTGAATTTTCTCTTTGATTGGGGTCAATGGAAGAATTAAAACTGTACAGTACATCTGTATGGAAAGGAAAAAAACATTAAATATCATAAAGGTAGTAATAAAATGCAATACATAAAGACTGCCAAACATTGGAAAGGGAAACAAAAGTTCCTGGATGGTATAAATACTATATTTGACGTAATAAGCGCCGGGACGCTTACAAAATTAGAAATACACTACATTTTAGCCCCAGAGTCTTTTTCATAATAAGCACCCATGCTCCGGTGCCCCATACAGTGTGAGATCTAAACTGCATTGTGTGAACTATTTCTATACTAGTCCCACAATAACCCCCACAATAACCCCCACAAAAACATCTTAGCATCAGATGCAATATAAGGAAATAATGTAACAAAACTGATTTTAAATCTTCAAATCAATCAAATAAATGATGTTATCAGTCAAAAAAGGTTGGATGGGTGCTTACTAGAGCAGGGGCATTAGAAATGGCTCTGCTTAAAACCAGGAACATCTCAACCTGCCCTGAATGGAGCAAGGCCGGTTGAAGAAAAACTTATATATTTCTTTGTTACCCAAACCACAAAACTGTATACAGTTTCACCTCTCCAAGGCTCCTTCAAGATAACAACTACTCCCACTGGTGTTACATGGTATTTTTAGTTACACACATCTGGAAATAATGGCTATCCTTTGTAATTTAAGTAGTAACCGTAATCAATGCTGGCATTGTTTGTCTTTGCTGCTGGGGAAAGGTGAAATGAACTATGAGCATAGAGCTATTTATACCTCAATGTTACGATGCAAAGTTAATCTTGTGTAATGATGTGGTTAATTGCTTCAAAATTGCAGGCCAAATTTTTAGGCAGTGCCTTTACTAATGGGCAGTTAATTCGTTGAATACAGGAAAAACTGAAACATGCTATACATGTAACTGAGCACAAGTTTAAGTTTTTCCTAACAAGACAATTTTCCTGCTTTTTACTTAAAATTCAAATGTTACCCTTAATACCCACTACCAGGCAGGAAGCAACATTTTAGAACCAGCAATTCCTTCCCCCCAATCATTTTAACTCAATTGTGCATTATGAAATCTGTTAATTTCATAACATTCCCAAAACAGAATCCTTGCAGTTTCTTATCCCAAGCCAGGACATCATAAGCTTACTTGCATAAGAATACAATTATCTTTAAATCCTGCACACTTAAAAAGGTTTTCCAACATTTACAGGTAAATCCTTCACACTTGAAAAGGTTTTTCAACCTTTACAGGTAAATCCTTTATACTTGAAAAGGTTTTCCAACCTTTACAGGTAAATCTTTCACACTTGAAAAGGTTTTCCAACCTTTACAGGCAAATACTTCACACTTGAAAAGGTTTTCCAACCTTTATAGGTAAATCCTTCACACTTTAAAAGGTTTTCAAAGCTTAACAGATAGCTTCTCACAGCAAGTCGTTCTATGATCAATCTGATCTACACCAAAAAGAAACAAAATTAAGTTGACCACAAATTTTTCATCCAACAAACTCTTCTGTTTTGCATATATTTCTCTTGGGAACGTCTATCACAAATGTGCAACAATGATAAAAAAAATTGTTTAACAGCAATTAATACACAGGTTTCAACTGCCATCAGTCCCTCTTCATCATAATTTAGCAGGCAAAACAGTCTTATGATTTTCAATGACTTTTATTTAGGACAGAAATTTCAAGAATTACATTAAACCTTTGAGCTCTCTTCTCTTTCATATATCACAACTTTTGCATTCATTAAAAGCAGGGGTACCAACCTAGATTTAGGTCTGGATTTTGTCAGGTAAATTGACAATCTGTCGGGGAAATCAATATCCTGTCGGGATTTTACTGTGTCCTTCCCCAGTTAAGATTAAATTATAAACTTGAAGTCTAAATTCATGGAGCTTCGCCCCTTGGACCCACACCAGGGTTTTGCCCCTAGACCTACCAGGGCCCTTAAGTGGGCCCTTCGACCCCACACCAGTACGCTCATACTTTGCATGCACACTTTTTTTTCCAGGGGCGAGGCCATCTACGACACAAGCTATTTTGTCAGGAAAATTTGGCTCACCCCCTCCTCCCCAATAAATGTTAAGCCCCTAATTAAAAGTTCTTCAAACTTTGATAAGCAATTACTCAGAAACTGCAGGTGCTTTTGGCATAATTTAAAGACAAGTCTGTACAGAAAAGTTCTTAACACTTTGATAGCAATAACTTGAAAATTTCAGATGCTATATAATTTCCACACAATTGAAGTGTCAGACTTTCAGCAACCATGCAATTAGTCTTTTCATTTTCCCATACAAATCCTTCAAAGACGAAATGCAAATTTGTCACAGAGAAACACTCCCTACCAAGTCCCTGTAGAATAATTCACACAAGCTCTTTCCAAAACTCCACTTCAAGTCTCATGAAATTCAAATCTTACTAATTTTGTCAATAATTTTGATTAATGTTTGTGATCATACCAACAGCAATGTTGCTCTCACGCAACCTTTGTCAGTACTTTGAATCCAAATGTGATAACTAAGTGAACTAAACAGATGTAAACTATGTGTAATAGCTTGGAGGCATTTAAAAAAAAAAAAATAACCCTTACATTTCCATTCAAATCAAATAACTTATTCGCCAAGATTTATTTTGTAAATCCACCTTGCATGTTATATAATTTAAATCACATGCTTTTAAGGTGTGGTTTTCCATTCACAACTTTATCATATATGAAGCTTCTGTCATGAACATTATTTCTGAAATTTGAATCAAACTGCGACCATTTTGCATTTGACAAATAGGATATATAATTCATCTTCAAAGGTTTTAAAAATAAACCAGTAAATTCAAAGTCATATATACTCCAACATTACTAGAGTAGTGAGCTTGTGTGAGCAAACAGCAAGCTTTAAATAAGATCAGATTTTGATATGCAAATGCCCTGACAGAGCTGGTTGTAATATACAGAGGAAGAAACAAAAACATAGAGTCTCGATCAAGGTCATACCAATCATATACCAGGAATCAAACCAGCTTCCCCTTCAATATGAGTCCGATTTTCTAACTGAGTTACTGTTCATTCTTAAATAAATTAAAAGAACAAATAAACAAAATATGCTTAAAATCACAAACCAGAGAAAATAGAAAAGAGCTAATCGACCAGAACAGCATGCCGCCATGAGAGTAGATGTCATAGGGACCAATGAAATGCTCATCTGGCATCCGCAGTTCCAGAAAACCCTGGGAGGGGAGACAAAAATTGGTGCAAAAAGGTGATGAAATGATCATCAAACAACAACGTACCTGATCATTCAACAGAGTGAAGAATGCAGTGATCATTGAGGATCATTCTGTTGATTGAAAAGTGGGAGTGTCCACTTAATCATAAAATAAGAGATCTCAATTTCAATACAAGTTTGTGTCATTGAAAAAATGAATGAAGCTTTTGTTGACATTCATATCAAAGGTTATCAGTACGTCACGTGCAAGAAAAGTGTGTTTGAATATCCTAGAGACCCCAGAATAATACGCTCTCATATTGCAGCTGAGTGCTCCTTTAATCCTTACTCTACAACGCGGCGATGCTATCACCGTTATGGGTGCCCCATCTTTGACTCCACCTCCAGAGCGCATTTTCCAAAAAAAGCTGGTAGAGTAAGGGTTTATCAGCCCGCGACAGGTGTGCCAACTCAAAAACATATGCAACAGCATAATCCCAGTAGGCGGCCCGACAGGTCACTGAAGCGGAACGAGCCTGACTGCTGCTCAGAAGACAGAGAACCCTTCAATAATCAACCTGTGCTTAACCCTTACTCTACCACGCAGCAATGTTAATGCCGTTTTGGGTGCCCCATCTCTGACCCCACCTCCCGAGTGCATTTTCCAAAAAGTGCTGGTAGAGTAAGGGTTTATAATCAACCCAAAACAAAGGGATGATAATTGAAATAAAACAAATACATGATCATCAAATGAAGGATACTTAAAGGACTATACGGACAGCTACAGGCATCATGAGCTTAATTGGTTTAAAATATGATCTAAACCAATACAACAGCAAAATATTTCATTAAAATTGGTTAAAAATTGACCAATTTACAGCATTTTCATTTTTTAGCTGTTATTGTGCAATAATGTGTGACATCAATAGAGGAAGGATCCTTCATCACCTTTTGTAATACCTTTATTCTTTATTTTTGTTATTGTTGTTTGAAATATAGCGTTGGACTTCTGGCAAATGTTTTCAGAAATTGATCATACCTTAAATCATCATGTACTATATTACAAATTCTGCACAAATTAAAAACCTTGAAACTTTGTGTAGTCATAACTGGAAAATTAAATAAGCTTTTTACAAATTGTAATTTTACTCAGAATTCCATGCTCATAGTCCTCTAAACGATCATCCTATACAAGAATAACATTGCACATGATAAGTATAAGATCATCATACAAACGATCATCCTATACAAGAATAACATTGCACATGATAAGTATAAGATCATCAAACAAACGATCATCCTATACAAGAATAACATTGCACATGATAAGTATAAGATCATCATACAAACGATCATCCTATACAAGAATAACATTGCACATGATAAGTATAAGATCATCATACAAACGATCATCCTATACAAGAATAACATTGCACATGATAAATATAAGATCATCATACAAACGATCATCCTATACAAGAATAACATTGCACATGATAAGTATAAGATCATCAAACAAACGATCATCCTATACAAGAATAACATTGCACATGATAAGTATAAGATCATCATACAAACGATCATCCTATACAAGAATAACATTGCACATGATAAATATAAGATCATCATACAAACGATCATCCTATACAAGAATAATATTGCACATGATAAATATAAGATCATCATACAAACGATCATCCTATACAAGAATAACATTGCACATGATAAGTATAAGATCATCATACAAACGATCATCCTATACAAGAATAACATTGCACATGATAAGTATAAGATCATCAAACAAACGATCATCCTATACAAGAATAACATTGCACATGATAAGTATAAGATCATCATACAAACGATCATCCTATACAAGAATAACATTGCACATGATAAGTATAAGATCATCATACAAACGATCATCCTATACAAGAATAACATTGCACATGATAAGTATAAGATCATCATACAAACGATCATCCTATACAAGAATAACATTGCACATGATAAGTTTAAGATCATCATACAAACGATCATCCTATACAAGAATAACATTGCACATGATAAGTATAAGATTATCATACAAACGATCATCCTATACAAGAATAACATTGCACATGATAAGTATAAGATTATCATACAAACGATCATCCTATACAAGAATAACATTGCACATGATAAGTATAAGATCATCATACAAACGATCATTATATTAAAGGATAGCATAACGATCATATAAAGAGATATGTAACAAAATTGCTAATCATACAAATTTACCAATTTTATGCTATATTTTCAGTTGTTTTTATTGCAAAGTTTGCATACAATGAAAAACCCTCAGCTGTAATCAACATCACATGTAGAATATTAAAAACTTAAATGGCCTTCACACAAAGTGTACTAAATATGCCCATCAAAAATAAGACAAAGCAAATAAACAGCAAACAAAAGCTGGATTAGAAATGACCATCAAACTAAAACTTAACGATCTATAGACAGATAGCAACAGCTTGAACTGAATTGGTAGAAAATATGAATTTAACCATGAAAATAGCAACAAATTTCATCAAAATCAGTTAAAAATAAAAAGAAAAGAAAAAATGTTAAATGACTGGTAGACAAGCTGTCCCCATATTGATCCATTGTTTCATCTGTTGGCATACATTTGATTCTGACCGATTGTACACATCCTCACCTTATCTGAATTCAACACATTTGATTCTGACCGAGTTTACACATCCTCACCTTATCCGAAATCAACACATTTGATTCTGACCGAGTTTGTACATCCTCACCTTATCCGAAATCAACATTGGAAATGTTTGAAGACTGAAATTGTACTGAAAAAAAAAAAGCTGTCCGTATTTTTATTTTGGTACTGTAATATCAAATGAAGCCAAAACTTACTTGTGTAACTGAGTAACAGAGGGATATAAGTGTTGTTACTAGCAGAATAATTTTGATGCTGTATTTGCTGTCAAGATGACTGAAACCAATGCCAAATATAACAACACAGAGCTCTACTGCCAATAAAAAGAACTTCACAGTCACCCACAGTACCTGGAAAATAAAAGGCGAACATTCAATTAAAGAAGTAGTTCAGAGGTCAAGCAAGCTCATCTTATATGAAAGAGGACTTTAGAACAAACAAACTGGTGAAGGGAGCATTCAAAGATCTTATTCAGTTATAGAGATAATTCAGTTTTAAGCAGCATCATTTGTGAAGGAACGAGTGAAATCAGATTAGTTGTAATGTCACATACTCACATGCATTCCTTAAAGTCTTTATGTATTCTGTCATATTTTTTGAGTCTTAAAACCATTGAATATGTCACGAAAGTAGTAAAACAGAATCTACCAATGGTGACTATAATTTACCACCTAAAGTTGGAGGAAAAATATAAAGTTGTAACAAGGTTCAATAAATTTTCTTTAAAATGCATTGTGAAGAAAGTGAGGATAAGGGCACCAATCTTACACAGTAGACTTACTACACCAGTCATTTCTACACAGATAAGACAGCTTTTAATTTCAATAGATTCTTAATGGAATAAAATAATACAGTAGTTTCTTCACCATTTCCTCTAAAGTCCTCTTTCACATAATATGAATTTGTTTGACCAACTTTTTGTTTGTTCAACTAATCCTTAAGAAATAAAATATGGTGTATTTAATGAGGTAGGAGTGCACTAATAAATGAAGAGAAGCAAAAAAACAAAAACAATTCTTAGTAAACAGACAACTGTTGTATATGGGTGTTGACAACCATATCCCATATTTGTCAAATTGAGCTGGATCATTCTCTATCTAAAGGGAGAATTCTCTTTTCCAAGGTGGGGCACGGAGTTCATGACATACCCTAACATCTGTTGTTTCCACTAGGTATATTCAGTGACAATATTTTCAAATAAACAAAGTGTTTTTTTTCTTCAGAAATAGCAGAAGGAAAAGTTACAAGTTCACATAATCAATAAAGGTCCTTATATCTTTAAAGAAAACAATACATTTCTTTTTAAGATGGATAAACTTTATTTGAATGTTAAAAGAACTACTGCTGTAAAAATCAAAACTTACTGTGTCTGCTACATCGCCCTCTGTTTTTGAAGCATCAACTAACATGGAGACAATTGCACGGACGATACTGATAGTGGTGACGAGGAAAACCTGCAGGAAAGAGACAAATGACGATGTGAAAATGGCACTTACATTACAGTACAATCAAACAGATCAGTGAAGGGCAAGCAATTCATGACAAGTGTCTCACTTGGGCTTAAAATTAGAAATACAGTTTATTTATCTCAAAAGTATATTAAAACTATGTCTGATATGTCAATTTTTATAAAAACATAATAAAAATAAAATATATTTTCTTCATTTGACTGTTTTCCAAGATCAATGAACTTTAGGCTAAAATTAAAAATGCAGTATATTTATCTCAAAAGTGTATTTAAACTTGTCTGATTTGTCCATTTATATAAAAACAAGAAATTAAGAAATTTCCTTCATTTGATTTTAAAACAAGGTCTATGAACTTTGTATACTACAATATGTTATATCCGATCACTTACTACTTCAAGGCATATTTTGGTTACATTTTATGTACAATTAACTTTCAAAACAATATTCATATTATTAGTACAAGCTATTTCATTGGTTTTGCTAATAATTATGCTGCTACAAAGTTTTCTTTAGATACTGTCCTGGCTGTCACACTAGCTTGTCATAGCTGTCATGATAGTGTTATGGGAATAAAATAAAATTCTGTGGGAAAATTTAGATGGTTTTCATATCACATGTATTACAACTTGTTATCTATAGATTTATTATGTAGTTTGTAGATAGACCTTAAGTGAGATAGTAATATACAATTTAAACAAAAGTTTTAGAATCTTGTTTTTTTTTTTCACGGCTGTCACATGAACATTTTTTTGTGGATTACGTGTAAATGCAATATAATAGGTTTATGTAAATTTGGTCATCGATACATGTAGCAGCCATCAACCTTCATTCATTTGGGTAAAATAGTCAATGACTCTTCTATTCTAATTTTCCTTAAAGGTGTTGGAATGAAAGAACATATTATCAAATGTCCTGGCTGTCAGGGTGGAATTGCCCTGAAGTCATTTCTGTTTTTGCTTGTTTCTGCTGATTTTTTTGACATTTCCCCGTGTGGCACACTTGGCCCTCTCTTGCCTAAAAATATGAAAATGTGGTACAGCCCTGAACCAAGAGTGCACTGACCCTAATTTTGCTGTGATCCTATAACTGTACTTCTTAAAGTGGTTGAAACTTTTTTTGCACCCATCCTCATCCCTGCTTCAGATTTAGATATCCTTTTTTTGAGAAAGGGCATTTAAGTGTAATAGGGCATAGCTGCTATGTCCATACTCGAGCCATGAAGGTCCCTCAGGCCAGTACTTATCTCCGGTTTCCTGGCATAAGCAGAGGAGAGCAAATGACCACCCTGGACGGAATATGCCAGTACATCACAGGTTTACACTCCCTGGCAGTGTGCTGGTATTCATTTTACAACTGAGTGGACTGGAAGCAAGTAGAATACAGCTTCTTGCTCAAGGACATAATGCACCGTTTGCAATGGGAGTCAATCCCGGTCCCTTTGACATACAAGTATGACCCCTTAACCACTGCACCTCTATAGCTCCTGTATATTATAGGTTACTGGGGTTTACTTCAGATAATTAATTCCACAGAAAAGCTTTTTAAACCATCTGACAAGTAGCCACCCTAAGGAGCATTTACTGCTGCTTTATAATTAAAAGAATAGGGAATAAGCCCTCTAATGTGGAGCTACTTCTGATTATAAGCCTTGGGACCTGGAAGATGTACTAATATGCCCAATTTATTCTACTAATGGAAAGGCACTTATGAATCATTCCCTTTAAGCATAAAACACAATTAAGTTCTTGTTAACAAATACAAGTAGATAGTTCAAGATGATGCTATGTAGATTAAATAAATAAAAATAGGACCAAGATTTTAAATTAAGGAGTGAACAGTTCAACTACCTTTACTTCTCTAGGTTAAATGGAAAACTGTTTTACAATTTGCCCAAGACAGAAAATTAAAATGTGCTGTGATGGGCTTTTTTTGTCTTCTGAGAAATATTAACACTTTAAAGAGGCAAAATCAGTGGCATATTCAGATTTCAGTGACAGGGGGCCAAATGGAAATGATTGGAAAATGGCTGTACCCAGAGGTATTATAAGAAGTGAGGGTGTGGGCAAGGGGGGGGGGAAGGGGGGCTTTCACCTTTCTACTTGGGAGGGGAAGCTGAAAAAGTATTGTAATTTTTGTAAAAATTATTAAAAATTTGAGCAATTTTTTTTAAAGTTTTGGCAAAATTTCCTAAAAATGAAAATAATTCCAGAAAATGAAAAAAAATTAAAATAACTATAAAAAAATCCTCTAAAATTGAAGAAAATCCCCCCAAAATCAAAGAAAATTCCTTGAAAATCGAAGAAATTTGCCCAAAATCGAAGAATATCTATAGAAAATGCCCAAAAGTCAAAGAAAATTAAAGATATTTAACCTCATATAATCATTTTTCAGTTTATTTATAGCATATTGTATCCTGATATATCCCACTACTTACAATTTACATACAGAATTTTGCCAGCTGGTTAAATCTCCCCCACCCTTCCTATTTCCACTGAATACGCCACTGGGCAAAATGGTCATATGCACACAATGTTTAGAACCATTTAAATTGTTTGATTGGTTGAAATTTCAACCAATTGCTGCTCGATTTGTTGGACCCCAAAATTTAAAATGCTTTGTTTTAAAACAATTGACCTACCATTTAATGCTAAAACATACCACTTATCATCAGTGAAAATGCAGAGATAAAATAACCAATGGTTGTAAGAAAATAAAAGTGAACTGCAACATATGTGAGACGGACTTGCCACGGACTAAACTCACAAAATATAAATGACAAAATTTCATTGAATAAGAT
Source organism: Chiridota heheva (assembly GCA_020152595.1). NCBI lineage: Eukaryota > Metazoa > Echinodermata > Holothuroidea > Apodida > Chiridotidae > Chiridota > Chiridota heheva. Next base: position 2,489,278 of record JAIGNY010000703.1, read on the forward strand.
AACAAAAAGGCAGGTACTTGAGTTTTTCATATTTTATCAACATAAAATGTAGCATCAAATATCAGAATAAAATTCAAACATTAATTGTTAGTTTATTCAAAAAATTAGGTGAAACATCTATACTGCAAACATAACACTTGGACGGACAAATGTAAGACGCTCATTGCAAACATGACCTTGGATGGACACTACACAATAACCATTATTTTCTTTATCTATATTGTCCATAAGTTTTATTATACTGGTATCAAGAAATTATCATTACCTGAACTTCTATTTAATAAGTACAATTGGACCCCTTTACTGTGAAATCTGCCATGGTCATACTATTTCAATGTGGACAGACAAATGTAACACGCACATTGCAAAAATAACCTTAGACGAAAACTACACAACAACCATTATTTTCCTTGTGTATATTATCAAAAAGTTTTTTTATTCTGGTATCAAGCAATAAGCTGGTCAAGAATAATTATTAGCGGCAATTGAATTTTCTTTCAGCTGAAATTGTAAGTTATTCTCCCTGGTGTCTGTCCAAGTTTATGCTTTCAATGCGCGTGTTACATCTGTAACAAGTTGGACGGACATGCTTGAACATGAATTCTTTTAAAGTAGATACATTTTTCAAATGTGTGGATGATGTTTTAGGACAGGATCATGCATCTTAGAATAGCTGGGGACTGTTTGAAATTTATTTCATATTGACTGTTTATTTCAGTAAGGATACTATATTGCAAACATAACACCCAACTTGGACGGACAGTTATGGTTGCAATGTTTATCGCATGATATTTTAACAAATAAGCAAAGCATTAAAAAAATTTCTGCTGGTACTTCAGGCAAAATACTTTTTAATAATGTAATACCAAAACAACAGTAATTTCAGTGTTTATTGTTTATAGTTCAAGAAAATGATTTTTTTTCTTCAACTTTTGGTTTGGTTTGGTTTATTTATGTTTAACAGCACCGCGACAGTCAGAGTCAAATGTGCCAAGAGGGTGTTAAAAACTAAGGTGCTTGAGTTAGGACAGAGAGGAAAGGGAGGAAAGATAGAGGGGAGGAGCGAGAGAAGGTGAATAAGGGAAAGAAATTAAGGTAATAAAAGGAAGATGAGGAAGGTAAGGCAGAGAAGGGAAGGAAAGGGAGGTTTAGATCAGGTGGAATAGATTGCTGTTGCGGAGAAAGTAGAAAAGATCGGAAATGGAGATGGGGGAGAGGTGAGATCTGGCATTCAGGTATATGGGACAGGTGAAGAGGATATGCTTGATAAGAGAGATCGGTGTTGCATGTAGGGCAGAGAGGAGCAGGGGAGCCAGAAAGTAGATGCGAGTGGGTGAGAGAGGTGTGGCCAAGGCGGATGCGGGTGATAACAATGTCCTCCCTGTGGTTGCAACTGTGCAGGGGGATGTTGGTCCTGACTTTGGGTTTGATGGTGTGCAGTTTGTTACTAGTCTTGAGATTCCAGGAGTCTTGCCAGGTCTTACTGAGGTAGCTGGAAGTGGAGAAATGGAGGTCTGAGTGTGGGATAGAAGAAGGAGAGATGTGATTGAACAGAGCATTGTTGGCGGCTCTGTGGGCTCTCTTGTTGCCAATGTTGGGGATCCAGAAAAATATCATTTTTTTCACCTAAGGAGGAAAGAGAGTAAAGTTTGAGTATTTGTAGGATGAATGGATTGGACCAGAGCATGTTAAGGACGCCAGTGAGGACGGATTTGGAGTCGGAGAAGATGACGAAGCGGGGGTGGAAGGAGAGTTCAACAAAGTTTAAGGCCAGGAGGATGGCCTTTGCTTCAGCAAAATAGATTAAAGCTCCATCAGGCAACCTTGAGGAGAGTGTGAGGCCAGGAGCAGCGGCGGCTGCAGAGGAGCCTTCCCGTGTGGAGCCATCAGTGAAGAACTTTTGGATGGACATTTTGTAAGAAACAACTAACCACTCATAATGGCATAATCTTATCAATATTACATACAAACTTACGAAGACAAATTTCATTTAAAATGTTCTGTCACTCAACAGTGCCTACATATTAAAATAGGCTTCAGTTGTATTGTATTTTCAATGATAGACATACATTGTATAAACAGCCCAAAATATATGGGAGATCTGTCCGTCCAATAATCACTCACTATGATTTTACATAATGATAACTCAGACTTCTGTCAGAGGAATCACGTTATTTTATCTTTTCTATCAAAACAACACAGTAATTAAACAATTGATATCAGATTTTGAAATGATGAATATTTTGCATTTTATGAGCACTTTACATTACTGTGGTGTTTTGGACCCATATTACTGTGAATTTGCCACATCTCAATAACTGAGGATTTTAATTATATTTGGTGTGTGGTTTGTTACTGCTGATGGAAGAAGTGATTAAAATTTGGGACATATTGGAACAGGGGAAGGGTGAAAATGGGGGGTGGGGTCATTTTGTCTGTCAGGATATATCAAGAACTGATGATTGGATTTGGATTAAGTTTGGTGTGTGGTTTTGTTACTGCTAATGGAAGAAGTGATTACAATTTAGAACATATTGGAACAGGGAATGGCAGAAAAATGTAGGTGGGGGACATTTTAAGATGAGATACAAGTATGTCAAGATTTAGTTTAAAACTTTCCAATGGAATGTGCTGAACAATAAATTCATGCCTTAAAAAGAAATTCAAACAATTTAATTTTTGGACTATAAAGTATATCAAATCAAGTGGGGTTGGGTATCAAAGAAAATTGGTTTTTGGCATGCATGAAAGGAAAATGATAGAATGTGAATCTTGTTTGTAAGGAACCCAAACAATGAATGCTTAGCCAGAAAAAACTAAAAACAATGATATGACCATGGAAGGAATGAGTCAGAAGGTAGATAACCCTGAAGTATTTAGAATACAATTTAGAAAGAGATTCTGCGGGGATAAAACTTGGTGGGTGTAGGATATTCCTGAGGTAGATTATAATGGGGTGGGGGATAAACTTTACAATATAGGCATGTTGGAATTACGCAGAGGTATAAATTCCAATATACAGAGTGTTAAAATTCTAGTTCCAACAGTGTGATGACATAGCATAGCATAGCATAGCAAGGTTTAACACCCCGAAAGCATCCAGTGCTGGATATTATATCAAATTGGCCACTGCCTTTGATAACCAGTTGTGAACTCACTGGTTGCAGAGATACCGGGATATGAACCCGGGACTAACCACTAACCACTGAGGTCTGTAATTGCAGCCTTCCAAGCAATTTCATACATTTCTTTGAAATTTAATTACTTCATCTTTCTAAATTAATGGATTTGTTTTTAAATTATTAATATGGGGTATAGTATGCACTTTACAAGAACATATTTGCCGATCTGTTGCTGTACTTACACTCTAAAAGAAAATCTATTTTCATAGGATTATATAAAAATTGTCTTGGATTTACAAGTATGACATCACACTATATACTGCACTAGTCACCTTTCAACAGATTTATGAAATCAAGTGACCTCTTTTAAATCATGTCAGGACTAAATCTTAGATCCCATTCTTCAAAACAGTCAATAACATTTTGTTTTAAGATAAAAATCCCCAAATTATTACATTCATTACCTACAGATTAGGATTAACAGAATGTTTTCTTTGAAGAGCAAATCTTTTAAAAACATTTTACAGTTTCCATAGCAACTGACCTCATGACAGAAATCAATTTGACTTCCAAGGCTTTGTATGAAAATACTGCATGTTTGATCAAAGTTCAGTGGGAGGTAGCATAATATTTTTATGTTGTTCATTTAAATGGGTCTGCTGGTGATGTCAAGATAATGAGCAATTTCCTCCTGCATGTACCGTATTGATGAATATACTACCCTTATTGGGTCTTACATGTATATTTATACCTTAATTGTTAACTAAGTTAAAAAGACATCTTCATTTCCAAAATTCTAAAATTCAAGATACAAACTGAATAAAATCTAAAAAAATTGAATGAAATTGAATGAAAATGAATAAATTTCGTCATGATCAAGTCACACTTTAAAATCAGCAATATATAATTCAATAGTATTTCTTATGTTCATAAAGTTTATCAACGATGTAATATTGCCCTTCTAATTCAATTTAGTTCACAAAGCATGCAACACAATCTTCTGAGTGTTAGAAATTTGAATATACAGAAAATCCTTGCTTTTGGATAAAAAAATCTTTGATTTCAGATTTTTAATTTTGGAACAAATTTCTCCAAATTGGACAACAAACTTCGAATTGGGATAACAAATCTTTGATTTTAGATTAAAAATTTTGTTTTTAGATTAACAAAGTTCAATTAGGACAACAAATTTCAGATTTTTTCCAAATTCCTCACTTATCACCTTATGGGGCAAATTTCTAATGACTTATTGAGAATTTTTTTACCTTTTTCACCTTAATGACCTTTGGCTAAATATGGAAATGGTGGTGGGAAGGGGCTGAGATTCTGGCAGCCACCGTACACACCCTATTTTAGTGACTTTTATTCCTTAGTGGTTTGCCCCCTCTGGCTTCTGAAGTTGGATAAGGCAATAACTCTGTCCAGTGTACCTCAGTGCATTCTAAAACAGATCCTTGAAGCACACAAAGGACAGGGGCATAGAAAGGGTTCACCCTCTCATGGCAGGAGGGGGAAGGGGGGGAGAACCCTTAAATTATCTATTTCAAGTGAATAATTACACCTTATGATTGCATTTCCATTAAACATTGCTGCTATACCTGAACCAGGAAGCCTTCAATTTTGGGGAAATGTCCATTATATTTAGGTGATTTCCTTCATTTTCGGAAAATTTTCTTCAATTTTCAGAAGAAGTTGTCAAATTTGTTATCTCCAATGTTTCAACTTTAATGCTAAATCCAATTTTACCTCCCAACAGGCAGGAACTTGAAGCATGCAATCAAGAAGGTGAAATCCTCTCAGGGGGAAGTTTGCCCCAACTTCCCCCAACCCCCGCTTCTTATGCCTCTAAGGGATTCCGTTAAGACGCTCTCTGCAGTTTCGGAATATGTCAAGTCATTCGGGGGAATGAAAAATCGGGCTGCCACCCTGGAATCCTGCGCACGCCACTGATTCTCATTACTGAGAGACAGGTAGCTTAGTTGGTAGAGTACACGACTGAGATGCTGGAGGTGCCAGGTTTGAGTCTCACAAAATTCAACTAGGTGATTTTTCCAGTCTTGCAGACAGACACGCCTGATATCGTGGGCAGCAGTATGTCGTCTGCGACACCTGCTCCTCATCCAGCCTTGGGGAGAAGTGGACATTGGTTGGATGGCGCTCACCGTCCCTCGGATGAGGATGTTAAATGGTGGTCCCAACAGCAGGACAGTCACCCTGCCTGGTTCTCTGAGTACTATTCGAGAAGAGAAGCGTGAAAAAGCGGTGTTCATTCACTTCCTGCACCCTTCCAGTCAAGTTCAGGGTGCTTATCTCGAGCTGCTGCCACCGGAGAATTTGACTGGTCATTGTAAAGCATTTTGAGTATGCATCGTGTGTAGAAAAGCGCAATATAAGAATGCGGTATTATTATTATTATTACTTTAAATTTTTTTCCAATTTAGCAATGGTGAGTTATTCCGCTTTTTAGTGCTTCTAGTTATCCATTTAACTGTTTAATACTAATTCAAATAAATCTGTCTTGAGTTAAATGATTGGGGCTTTTTCAACCTATCACCGCATGAATTTGCCTAGCAACAAAATGTTCGTAACTAAGTGGGGCAAACATCCTACATGGTACTGGTACAGTACAACTACTGTAGCTAGCAGTAGTCAATGCAATTTACTGTACAAAACAAATTTCTGCACACACAGACATGAGTGTTGGCAAATCTAATTGCTGTTACCCAGAACACTTGGCAAACTGAATTTTGTTTATTCCTTTTGCTAAAACTCTAAAGATCCAAAGAAATGCCATAAATGGATCAAAGCTTGCGGCAAGCCTCGCAAACATCTAAATGTCAATGCATTGACAATGCACAATTGCAGATTTGAGGTTTGTTTGCCCCCACCTAGTTATCACGTTGCTATGGTGGGGGTGGCTTATTTCATAACTCAGAGACGTTAATTGCATGCATAGTTGCAATACATTTTCAGATGAATGATAAGAAACTTGATAAGGCACTACAGGAAGTTTCAAGTTGAAAAAAAAAAAAGGAAAGGAAATCATTGAAAAAAATTTCCACTTCAAAGTACACTTGAAAGTTAACTATATAAAAGCTAAGCTTAAAAAAAATATCTTTTTAAGAAGTCTATCATTTTAAAAAGAAAAGAGTAGGTGAAAGTGAAAGTCATGGTTTGCTTACAGTTTCTCCAAATTAGTTCACATTATCAAGATCATTAAAAACATCTTGATCAAATAATGCTTCTGTTTTTAGTTTTGCAAAAATCATACGCAGGAAATTCAGACATAAGCTAGGCACATATTGTCATTCTTGTATTGTCATTCATTGCATTTCATGAGAAAAACATGAAAAAGAAAATACTGGCATAAACGCTAATTTGCACATGCACTGAAAATTGCAGTTTTGAAACATACAGACTTTACAAGGAATATAAGGAGGGTGGCAGGGAAGAGGAGGGGGGGGGGGGGAGGGGTGACCAAGCTCACTATGTAGTGGTCAACAATCATAATCTTCCCAACAAGAATAGAGGCAAAACATTCCAAAATATTCAATTTCAAGAAATCAAAACTGACAACATTATCAATATATCCATATCATTTGAATCTTTGAATTAAAGATTAATGTTGAGGCAGAGTGTTTATGTTCAAAGGATTTTGCACTCGCGAATGACCCTCCTAAAGTTAGGTCATTTCATTCTACTTCGGCCAAAGTTCTTTCCCACATGCATTAAATATGCATACATGATGCCAACACATTAATCTTTTTATGCAATTTCTGTGTTAGATTGTTAAAAATGCATAAAAACAACAAAAAAGAATAAAAAACAAGAAAAGTTTACATATATTGTTTCACTTTGTTAAGAAATTCACCTGTTTTAAAAATGGAATGAACCAAATTCTCAAGGCTGTGCATTACTGGTAGTTCATGCACAGGTCATAGCAATGCAAATACTCCATAGGATTTTACAATCAGTAGTTAATATGGATGACTTTTATAATTACAATATGTAAGTGCAACCAACAGAGGCACTACAAGACCGTGAACTGTTATGTGCAGGTCTTCTTTGGCATGGGGTTCAGGGGTCCAGGTTACAATCCTGGTCCACCTAGTGGGGATCAGAACCAAGGTCAACAATGGTTGTCTAAGGGGTCAAATCCCAAGAAGTTCTGCAAAATGATAACTCAGGCTTTTTTAACATGTATTTACAAACTAAGTCTGAACTGAAACAAAATGAAGTATATCATGTGAAAGCAATTCTGACATCTATAAATAGTGAAATTGTTTTGATGTGCAAAGATGCAAAATAATACGGAAAAAGTATGAGTTCATTGCATGTATTATCCACCTTATTCCTTGTGGAACAAGTGGGAATACATCCCCAGTCCTCATGGGTGGTTAGCTATAGGAGATTTTAATTGGAGGGGCAAAACATCATTAGGGTGGCAAACAAATGTAGATCCTTTTAATTATATATATAATTCAAGCATTTTTTACATCTTTATTAAAAACAACGTAACCAAATCTTTGGGGAAAAAAGCACCCCTTTGCCCCTATGACGAGCTGACCATGACTGTCTCCTTTCATAACTAATATGACCCTTAATCTAAATTAAAACTTGTTTTATTTATCCTGGGATGAAAACATTATAAGACCTCAACAATTCTACCTATTGCATGCAATGCTCTCTTTGAATTCCAAGGACCATAACCCATTTATACCCATATTTCTTAGATTTTTAAAAGTTTCCAAATCCCCAAACTACATCAGACATATATTCCAGAACTTCCACAAAATCAACAAACCATAGGAACCATGTACCAGCTTCTAACGTTCTTTGCTTATTACCTCTTATACTACTATGACTACAAATTCTTCTCACAATGCCTATCAATAATTTCAAGTCATATGTCAAGAATTGTCACCTCAAAGCAACTTTTAATAGAAACTGAGCATTATACACCTATGACTGATTGAATGTGAAATTTGTTTACTTGCTTGGGGATTCTTTAGAGTATTGACAATCTGATTTCTTAACAACAATACTACACAATACTGTGTGACACAATGTTCCAACCTACTGTTCAAACCATATTCTGTAAGGTTCTAAGAACGTCCCCGTGTATTGTGTGATCAATACTACATCAATTGCCAAAAAGGGAACATATGTGGTAAAGTGTGAGCATATAAAGATGTAACTTTTTTGTGGGAAGATTTTTGATACCTTTATCCAAAACCATGGGAAATTTCATAACTAATTTAAACTCCAACAAATATATATATAAAGATATCCCATAACTTTCCAAGATATCCCATAACTTTCCAAGATATCCCATAACTTCCCAAGCTATCCCATAACTTCCCAAAATATCCCATGACTTCCCAAGATATCCTATAACTTCCCAAAATATCCCATAACTCCCCAAGGTATCCCATAACATCCCAAGGTATCCCATAACTTCCCAAGATATCCCATAACCTCCCAAGATATCCCATAACTTCCCAAGCTATCCCATAACTTCCCAAGATATCCCATAACTTTCCAAGATATCCCATAACTTTCCAAGATATCCCATAACTTCCCAAGATATCCCATAACTTCCCAAGATATTCCATAACTTCCCAAGATATCCCTTATCTTCCCAAGATATCCCATAACTTCCCAAGATATCCCATAACTTCCCAAGATATCCCATAACCTCCCAAGATATCCCATAACTTCCCAAGATATCCCATAACTTCCCAAGATATCCCATAACTTCCCAAGATATCCCATAACTTCCCAAAATATCCCATAACTTCCCAAGATATCCCATAACTTTCCAAAATATCCCATAACTTCCCAAGATATCCCATACCTTCCCAGGATATCCCATAACTTCCCAGGATATCCCATAACTTCCCAAGATATCCCATAACTTTCCAAGATGTCCCATAACTTTCCAAGATAACCCATAACTTTCCAAGATATCCCATAACTTTCCAAGATATTCCATAACTTTCCAAGATATCCCACAACTTCCCAAGATATCCCATAACTTTCCAAGATATCCCATAAATTTAATACACCATGTGTATTAGTAATATTCTTTGCTAACACTTTTACGACTAACAATTCTTCTCAATCATTGGTGTAGATCTATTTATAAAAAATGTGAAGGGGATGAATGTTGTGGTAAGAACAATTCATTGCACGTTCAGCGTCAATGCAAGCGCAAAATGTGAGCTATGCGGCATGGGGTTGCAGGGGTCCTTGATGGGGGCCAGTGCAAAGCCCTGGTAGGGGTCCAGTGGGAAAAGCCCCCAGAAGCTCTGTGATTTGAGCATTTTCAGAGGTTTTTCATGAATAAAATCAAAGCTGCAAATAATGATTTTTGAAAATTTTGAGTGGCCTTTAATGAAAATTCTCAGCCTTTCATTTCTGATTGTTATTCCTGCATGCTGTTTGATTGTTTTTGCTAACTACTATCATTTTGTTTCCTGAGCTTAGTGGGCTATTGCAGGATTTTTTATTTTGCCAAGAAAATCAGAAAATAAAACATTCGCAAAAATCAGAAAATTCAGGATCATATTTTTCGGAAAAAAGGGGACAATAGTTAATTATACAGAAAACTATTTTTCTTTTCACTTTTCTGTCAAAATTTAGAATGACTTTTCATGATCTTGGACCAATATTTTTTTCATTATTGTAGGTTCTCCAGGTGTTGGAACCTGCCCCCTTCTCTTTTCTTAAAAGTTTAAAAAGTACCCAGTGGAAAAAAATACTTTTTTCAGAGAGGATAATTGTCATTTTTCAGAGAAGGAATGTGTCCTTCTGCACTTTCATACATTAACAAAAAAACTGTTTTATATTATATATCTGATGTTTTCATTCAAGAATGTAACACAAACATCGCTCTAAGTTTATTTACGTGCATGGCATGCATATAATCTTCTTCGAATTTCCTTCAAGACAATCTTTGAGCTAAACAGCCATACATTGAACTATTTTCTGTTGAAAAAGCAATCAAATATGTCTACCTTTGCTTTCTCCACTTTAATTTGTAAAAATGCTTTAAAAATGAGTCTTTGAAATAAGCGAACAGGGCAAAACTTACAATGTGCACCCACACCCTGTCATAGACTGCTGTGCTCTCCCCCACCTTCTTTGCAAAGTTAAAAAAGTATGTAACCCCTTTACAGAGATAAAACCTGGGTGTTCAAACCATGTGGTGTTAAAGACCATCCCTGATTAAAACTAATATTTTATTGACAGATTGAAGAAAGTAACACAAACATTTGCTATGTGAAATTCAAAATTAATGCTTTGGAAATAACCCCCCCACCTTCTCCCAGGATCTATGCCTATGTTCTCAATAATTTCAAGTCAATAATTACTTTACCTCAACGCAACTTTATGATAGAAACTGAGCATTATATACACCTGTAGCTGGTTAAATGTAATATTTGTTTACTTGCTTGGAGATTCTATGGAGTATTGAAGCAAATCCGATTTCTACAGAACAATACTATGACTGTATGACATGATATTCCAACCTATTGTTCCAACCATATTCTGTAAGGTTAACACAGAAGTAGCAGCCAAACCGAGAGACACAATGGAGAAATTTCCCATTGATTAAAATACAGTTGGAGTGAACAATAGTTAGTCAAGTTTGATTTTCTATTTTGTGCATTCAATTATAAGTATCCATTTAAATCTATTATGACCCGTCTGTAAAAGAGGGACAGTATACACCCACAGCCAATCAAATTAGTAGTTGACAGCCTGCAAATTGATACTGATGTAAAGGAGTGTCAAAATCTTACAGGAAGACAAGAAAACATGTTTAAATGCTTTTTTACATACATTTATGAGTTATGGCTGACCATTAGGCCTATACCTTTATATTAGCAAAATATGACAATGTGAGTTCAAAGCATGCCCCAAAATATTCATTTTCTATCAATTTTGTGATTTATATTTAAACATACAATATTTCACATCACAATGTTGATCAGAGAACCATATTATCAAGTTTTAGAACTTCTAATATTAGTCCGACACAGCTGCCTTCCTAAAAACTGACTTAAAAGAACATTAAAAACAATGGATTATCATCATAAAAATGGAGAGACATACAACTGATGACATCACAATTTTGCATATTTTCTTGAATAACAAGGCAAGGTCTCAAAAATGTACAAAGCTGTATAATGGTCAATATTTGACTAATTTAAATGGGATTTAATGGGAATTTTAATTTATTCATGATTTTGTTTTAATATATATTCATTTAAACAAAGTTTCTTTGAGTTGTTACCAGTTCTTTAACACAAATTGTTAAAGGATTAGTTCAGGGGTCAGTGAAGTCCATCTTATATGGAAAAGGACTTCAAAAGAAAAAATGGTGAAGAAAGCATTCAAAAATCTTATTCTATTAAGGAAATATTAAAGCTAAAGTGTGGCATCATTTGTTTAGAAACAACAGAAATCAGACTAGTGGTTACGTCACAGCCTCAGATTTCTCAAAGTCTTTATGTATTCTATCATATTTTGTCCTGTGATTTTGTGGCTTAAAAACCATTGGATATTTCAGGAGAGTTGTAAATAGAATTATAGTAAGGTTAATTGTAATTTATGACCTGAAGAAAGTTCTAGGAAAAATAATTCAAATAGTTAAAAAGTTAAATGAATTTCTTTAGAATACATTAGCAATTGTTAAGACTGTGATGATGAAGGTGCCAACCTTCTATAGTAGACTTACTACACCAGTCATTTCTATACATATCAGACAGAACTTTAAACTTGAATATCTCCTTAACAGAATAAGATTTGTGAATGCTTTCTTTTCTTCACCATTTTGTTTCTTTTAAATATATATACCACTAAACTAATCCTTCAATGAAATGAAAAAGATCTTGTATGCAAATAAATTGCTTAAATTCTCTATTGCAAAAAGCTGTTCGTTCATCACAGAGAAATTCTTTCTCATTGTTACTGTAACAATGACTTTAAAATGTATCCTTAGTTTTCAAGACATATATTACCCCACTGATCGAATTACTTTTATTGTCTTCATCCAATTTGAGTCTTTGTTATAACTTCTTGTGTGGGCCGTAGCTTTAGTTTATCAGACGGAGTTACTACGTTGTATCACATCCAATTACATTTCTGTTTGATTTCAAATAGCCAGCCATGTACCACGCCCAGTTTATATTTCCGGATTTCATGTTTAACAACTAAATAAACATCAACAACACAGACTCTATCTCCGCTTTATCATTTGCCGTATCAAATTAAGAATGTTACCATACAACAAAATAAAGCATATGTCGTCTGAATGCATGTTCAATACTCAGTATAACATACCCACAATAGTTAAAATTAAATCCATCGAGCCATTAGGCTCATAGGGCTGGTGCTTATCCTGGTTTCCATGGCGCAAGCGGATGAGAGTACATGACTCCCTCTAGATGGGATGCCAGTCCATCGCATGTTAACTCCCCAGCAGCACTGGTACTCAATTGAATGGACTAAAGCAAGTAGAGTAAAATGCCTTGCTCAAGGACACAATGCAACGCTCGCGGTGGGAATCAAACCCGTACCTTTTGAATACGAGCATGACTCCTAAACCACTGAGCCATTGCACCTCTTTAACGTACCCACAATACTATAAAAGAATTTGACAAACTTATCAACTCTTTTATGACACTTCCAAATAAAAAAAAGAAGAATGTCCAAATGTATCTATAAAACATGACAATATCAACGATATTATACAACAAGATTACATGAAACAACAGCTTCCTGTCTTGTAATTATAAACAACCTTTTAATAAAGGGACAACCTATACCACTTCCTGTGCTGTGGTGCTAAATGTCAAATAGGACTCAAATTGAAGCATCTTATTATTTCCACCTACTTCCTTGCAAATTAATTCCCAGGAATAATTCACTGGCTAGATATAAAAAAATACAGCTGAGTTTAAATCTCATATTGGTAACGGTTTCCATAGACTACAGAGGGAAACAAACGTTAAAACAAACCAAAACAACATAAACTGACATGATGATAATCTGTTAAAATCTCTTACAGTTGAGGGCAGTAAAAGTTCACTTTAGCAAATGCAAACTATGATAATAAACAACTGTAGGTGAAAATACACACATGGTTTGAATCCAATTCAAATGAAGATCATTCTCTTTTGAGACAAAAACCTGATAAAAGGAATTTAACTTACATTACTGAGTCCAGTGGTTTAGATGGGGTATAGTGTATGTGTGTGTGTGTGTGGGTGGGGGGATTTCTGTTCTCCTACTTTTTCAAAAACAACATTATTAAGGTACCTCACACCCCCTCCCCACTCGTCTTGGACCGTAATATTAGAAGTCATGTTTGAACCCCCTAACACCTTTTGGAGGCTGTCTAATCCACTGACTGAGTCACTTGTATATGAAATAAAGTATAACATGAAATTGACCTATTTTGACTGTTTGCTGAATAATATGCAAATTGCAGAGAATAATAATCAAACTAACAAAGTAGTAACTAATCATACAGCATGAGGACAGATATTTAAAGAAGGGTCAAATGTCATTGGATTACCAGCAGTTTGACATCTGTCTTTCTGAGATTGATTTCAAGCCCCTACTCCAGAAAGAGAGAGGGTGCCAAATGACCAAAAGGGGTAATTGCAAGGTATACATAAGGTCATACAGCATGGGATTTGAGGAACTTCAAATGTAAATTAGAGAGGGATTAATACACCAAATTGTTAAGTTAGTTAACCTCCATCATTATGAATAGGAAAGTGTAGAAAGCAGGCCAAAAAGTAAAGCAAATCCACAAATTGCTTTTGTAAAAAAATTAATTAGCTTATCACCAAAAACTAACTGGAAAAGTGATACAGACTGCCAGGCAGCAGTTTTTATTTTAAATTTTTTCCTAAGCCAGTTCATTTCAGCGATTTGCAGCATTGCGGATCAGGACAACCACATCTGGCATAATAAATATTAAAAACTATCGGAAGGAATGACTGATCAGAGGGAAAAATAAGGTACTCAAAAACAAAAAAAATTTCATGTTCTAAGCCTGACTTGGATACCAAAAAAATCAAAACCAGGTACCTGTTACTATTACCCGGTTCTGATCCAGGTAAGTAAAAAAAAAAAAATTGTTTTTCCTGGTTTTACCCATACCCGATATTCTTGTACTGAATGGTCGGTTACTCAGGTACCTGACTCAGCCTGATGGGAATTCTCTTAAAACTGATGCACATGAGGGTGACAAGCTTATAATATTTTATGAGGCCTAAAATGTACTGGATTTGTGGACAAGTTGCAGGTGTTGGTGATAAGAGGCAATGAAAAGAAAAGTCACTACAACGTTCCTGTTTCTGTAGTATTGTCAAAACTTCACAAAATAACAACATGTAATTCTTGGTAAGTTGGTATTTAGGGATTTATTCCAAGATATGAAATTATTAGCACCTCATTTTTCCTACTGCCAAGTGAGCTGCCTATTTTGAGAACTAGCTTTTGAAACTCTTTACATATTTGAATACCAAATTTGTGGCCTAGACAGTGACTCAAACATATACTCCAATTTGAATAGAAAAATGATCCATACTAAATTAAGGGATGAAATTTGTAATTATTTTGCCGCAAGGTCATGTACGCCATTTACATAAATGGTAACTTCCCCCCCACTCCCCAAACCACCCCCTTCCTCGTGCTTTACCCAATTAATGCTCTATAGCATTAAAAAAAAATCAAAATGATATGAAATTGAAATCCAAATTTGATAATGATACATTTCTCTGTTGTAGGAGTACTTACCAAAAAATAAAATGTAAAGAAGATTGGTCTGTTTGTCTGCCTGAGCTTTACAATTGCAATTCTTGATCGCAAAAGTAAGAAGAATAGAAAAAGAACGTTTGGTACTAGCAATGCCACATCCCAGTAACGAATGCTGGAAAGAAAAGAAAAGTCATGGAGCATAAGTCAACATTTATTAATAATTCAAGGTCGAACAGAAGACCAATGGAAGAGAACTTCAAATGGGGTATTTAATTTGATTCTTCACATTTCTGAGAGTGAGACATAAAGGTCTTTATTTTAGGACATATATTTCATGATTGTCAATCTCATTCATTCAACCCTCAAAGTGTAAAACATGTGTATGGGCTTAAGCATTATAAATTTCACAGTCAGTGGATCAACTTAATTTTTGAGCACCATTACTGTGTATATTGGTATCAACATATGAATGACCCCAGAGACAAGCCACTCAGTGTGTCACCATCATAACCTGCCTCAACAAGTGGCGTAGAAAGCGGAGGGGGACAGGGAGGGAGGGGGAGGGGGAGGAACTGCCTCTCCAGAGCAGATTTTACCTTCCCCGTTGCATGCTTTCTTACCAGTTGGGAGGTGAAATTGAGAAATGTTTACCATGAAATAGACAAATGTGGTAAAATTATTGGACATTTTGAAAAAAATCCAGAAAATTGGCCGTTTTCTTAAGATTAAAGATATATTCCTGAAAATGAAGGGAATCTCCACAAAATAAAAGAAAATTGAAGGGGATTTTCTGGTTTGATTAGCAGCAACTTTTGATGGAAATTTAACAGTGCAATTTTTCCACTTGTCATCAGGATTTAATTTTTTTTTACCCCCACCCCTCTCAAGAGAGGTGACCTTGCTACACCCTGACCCTCAAGACAGGTTGAGCTACTACATCATTGATGTTCTAGTTTTTTTGTAAGAGAGCAGCCAATGAGTGTTTTGGAATACCCCCCTCTCCAAAATCACTAACTATAAAAGGTATTCTAATGACATTCATGACTGATATTTAGGTAATAAAGTAAAGATTTTGAGCTTTATCAACATTCATTTATCACAAATTTTACAAGCTGGAAAATACTAGAGCTTTTCTCAGCTATAACTTGAAAATTTAGTATACATAATAAAATATATCAAACCAGAGGGAAATTCGTATTACGAAACTGAGATTACTAATAAACTTATTTGAGTAATATAGTTTCTGTAAATGGCAAAGTCCCTGGTTACAAATAACTCTATTTCATGCTTGCAATACTTTAAAAGTTGCACCATATCATAAAAGCTGTCACACCACAAATTGTATTACTTTATTTCAATCAAACAGATAAATTATGCCTCAAGGTTGTTAGAGGAAAATAATGATTGATTTGGTCAAAGTCCATGCAAATAAAACAGTATAATTTGTATTTTGGCAAAAAGTAATAAGGAGAGCAACAACATTACGTCACACACCCGGCATTTGCTGCTGTGCAAATATGATATATCATCTTAAGTGTTGGACTATTTGTTACAACAACTATTGAGGAGGGGCGGATGTTGAATGCAGAATAAAATTATAAAGAAATTTGTGATGTGAATGGACTATTGTACCAATGCATCATCAGTTTAGATGAGTGATTCTTAACAGGCGGCCCGCGGGCCAATTCTGGCTTGCCAGACAATCCAATCTGGCCTACAAACAATAGTCATACTCATCGTGGAAAAAATCTATAGTACTGTATGTCCCGATCGATCCTAATGAGATCAGTAAAAATTGCAAAATCCTGCTTTATTTTGCGATTTTCCAAGGCAGATCAGCTCACTAGAACATCGTAGCCTATCAAATAAAATGTTATCTTTAGTTCTGCTATAAAATGGGCAGACACGAGGCATGTCAAAGGCAGGTAAAAGATCCACCAACATCTGGCGTACAACCTTATCGCACATGCTCTCAGCTTGTTTGTATTCAGGGATTGTTTTTACGGTTTTGTTTGTCATGTGATGTTGTTTTTGCCAAGCAATTGTCCCGCGGCCTGAGGCTGTAGTCAAATGGTGGCCCTTACAAAATATTAAATAAGAAACCGTGGTTTAGATAAAACAATTTTATGTGATCACCAGCATGAATGGTCTGAGCATGCACAAACGGGATCTCATATTTTTCTCGAACGTATTACGAAATAAAACTATCAATACCTGCTATTTTGGTGTATCAAATTTGTAAAGAGCTGATCAATAATAGGTATTCAAAAGTTATCAAGGATGAACCAATTACACTGGAGCAACTCACCCACCACGTAAAATAACCTAAACCTCTTCTGGAAGAAAATATGCTTGCCCTGTGTATATGTTTCAAACATTTTCAGTAAAAAATTAAGTTGCCCACAATGCAAAGCTTGCAAACATTATAGTTGCCCTGACAAAGCCAGGACCAATGTTGGTAATTGCCCATCATGCAAAGATATATTTAGACCTTTTTGAAATTGTGCCTGAAAGTGGGGGTGGAGCTTCTGCCAGAAGTTACAGCCCTATTATATTCCTAATGGCAGACGTAAACTGCAGTGCTGCCAATTGGGAGGGGGAGGGGGTCAGTGGGGAAATTTTTCCTGGGCCCAGGATCCATGGGGACCCGAGTCATAAAGGCCCATGAAAATTAAGAACAGGAATGTGCTTTCAAACATGGCTCCCAAAATTGGCGAAAACCCATGCTTGACAATGGCGAAAACGGTCTAAAATTGGAACAGAAATAGGCGATGACCTTTTTTTTTTTTGCTATTCAAAATTTTCCAAAAAGGGGGCCCTGATTTTCAGTTTACCCCTGGATCTTGCTGTCCTCTTGACAGCCCTAGTAAACTGTAACATAACTTACTGTGAGTCCCCCATGCTACTAAATAGAATGTGAAGGCATGGTTTGATGCTGATAGGCTGCTCTGTGACATTAGGGGTACGAATTGTCGAAGAAGAGACAGTGACACTAGAATTAATCCTTTGCATTTCACTCGTAGCCCATATCGTCGTCATGTCTGTGGAGTTACTGGAATAGGATTGGTTTGCAGACACAGGATCGAAATCTGGAGGATCCGATGGAATGATAGGCACATAGTTGGGGACAGCCATTGTCAACACCTGGTATCTCTGTAAATGCAAAATAATAATCAATATTAACAAATTTTCTGGGAAACATAGTACTTTATCTGTCTTTGACCTCTGAGAAATGGTACCCTTCAAACCCCACTCCCCACCAAAATCTACTCCTTCCTCTTCACCAACGGTGCCTACTCCTATACAAAGCATTTGGTGAAAGAAGATCTCAACACAAAATGGGTACAATGAAGAAAAGATAACAAAATGGGTATTAAACTCTAGATGATTAAATGATCAACTGGATTTAACACTTAGTCTACCAAGGGTCTTCAAAACACGAATGGCATTTAAGAGAAATTTTTAATATTTTACTGTTACAACTTTATATTTAGTGAAAGCTAAGATTTTGAACACTTTACACTGATGTGCATAAGTTTCAAGTCAAACACGGAAATGTTATGCAAATGAAATTAGCATAATCCCGCTAGAACAGGGCTAGTTGATTTTAGGTACAGTACGGGCTAGCACAATTTCAATCATTTAATCCCATCGGGCTAGTCCTATTATCATAATCATTATATTATGTTAATGTGAGACATGAAGAGAAGGGCTTGTGGAAAGTTTAGTCGGGCTAGTGAAATGTGAGGTTATAAAGTCCAATAGGCTAGTGATAAATCAATGCTAATTTCGACCCCTGTTGTAGCTAATAACAATGTTTTTTGTTATCAGAATTTTTGAATTGTGAACTTGAGAGAATTATCTTTCAAATCATTTTAGATTTCTTTCAGCAGGGAAAGTACGATTATGTAAATTTTACAATTTTTGACCTTTAACAATTTTATTTTTGAAATAATGCATACACACAACATGTTAAACAAATGTACACACAAAACGATTGGACACTTCAGAAATCTGAAGTAGGATGCTGTCAATCTTACTGTTCTTACACTCCTTGTGCCTCTTACCATCTTCACGATTGGTATCCTTAGCTCCAAATAATATCTCCTCATAATAAAACTTGGTTCTTTTGCAAAATTGGGCATGAAAAACCTGCTGCGCTGCCATAATTTGTATCACCATTTTGGTTGTTTATGCAAAGATACAATGTTTGGTTTGGTTTGTTGATGTTTAATGGTACCACAACAATTCAGAGTCAAATGTGCCAAGAGGGTGTTAAGGTGTAAGAGTTAGGTTTGAGAGGAGATGGGAGGATTGAGAGGGGAGAAAAAGGGGGCAAGTACAGTAGGGTGAATTTGGGAGAGAAAAAATTAAAGTGAAAAGAAAGAAGTGTGTAAGGTTAGGTGTAGAAGGGAAGAGAAAGGAAGATTAGATATAGTGGAAAAGGTTGCTGTTGCAGAGGAAGTAAATAATGTTGGAGGAAGAATTGTTTTTGAAGAGACCGAGATTGGGGTGGGTGAGGAGAGAAGAGACCTGGAGTTCAGGTATAGGGGACAGGTTAAGAGGATATGCTTGATGGAGAGGTCGGTGCTGCAGGTGGGGCAGGGGAGCCGAAAAGGAAATGGGAGTGGGTGAGAGAGGAGTGACCGAGGCAGATGCCAGTGACAACAATGTCTTCTCTGCAATTACGACTGTGCAGGGAGGTGCTGGTCCCAACTTTGGGTTTAATGTGAAGTTTGTTACTGGTTTCGTGATTCCAGGAGTCTTGCCAGGTCTTACTGATGTAATTGGAGATGGAGAGACAGGAGGTCTGATTGCTGAATTGGAAAAGGAGAAATGTTATTGGAAAGAGCTTTGTTGGCAGCTCTGTCGGCTCTCTCGTTGCCAGGAATGCTGACATGGCTGGAATCCAGAAAAAGATCATTTTCTTCCCTAAGGAGGAAAGAGCATGAAGTTTGTTGACGATTTGTAAAATGAGAGGGTTGAGCCAGAGCATATTGAGGATGCCAGTGAGTACAGATGTAGAGTCAGAGAAGATGACGAAATGGGGGTGGAAGGAGACTTCTTTAAGTTTAAGGCCAGGAGGATGGCCTTCGGCAGAGTAGATAGAGGTTCTGTCAAACAGTCTTGAGGAGAGGGTTAGGCCAGGACAGGTGGCGGCTGCAGAGGAGCCTTCCTGTGTGGAGCCGTTGGTGAAGAAGAAGAGTAGTCATGGAAATGTCTACTGAGCTGGCAGTATTTGTCGTGGAAGAAGGCTGGGTTGTGGAGAGCTTTCGTAAGGAAGAAAGACCAAGCTTGGGGGTGGCGAATAGTTCAGGTGGGTGTGGGTGAAATGGTGTGTCTGGCAATCGAGAAAATGTTGATGTTGGCTTTGGGGAATTGGAAGCGCATCTGGATCCCGAAAGGTGAGGGGATGCATTTGTTGAGATTAAAGAGGTTGGTGAAGGAGGGGGAGCAGATGGAATGGAAGCAAGAGTTCCGCAGATCGGTGAGGATGCAGAGAGCAAAGGAGAGGCCGACCTTCGTGCTGATGTCAATGGGGAGTTCGTTGGCCTTGACGTGTTGACTGGTGATAGGGGGCGGTGTGAGTGGTGCCAAGGCAAAGCCTTAGGGCAGTGTTTTCAGTGACCTCCAGGTGTTTCAAGTAAAGTTTGCAGGCGGAGGCATAGATGAAGTTGCCATAGTCCAGCCTGGATCTGAGGAGGGAGCGGTATAAGGTGGGACAATTGGCTCCTCAGTCAGTGCTGTAGAGGACCTTGAGGAGATTGAGGATTTTGTAACAATTGGTTTTGAGGGTGTTGATGTGGGGGAGATAGAAGAGTTTGGAATCGAGAGTGATTCCAAGGAAGCAAGAACTGTCTTTCCTGGGGAAAATGGAATCTTTGAGGCGGAGATTGGGGCAGAGGAAAAAGGAGTTTTTTTGTTGAAATGGATGAAAACAGTTTTGTCTTTAGAAAAGCTGAAACTGTTGGAGTCGCTCCAGTGAGCCAGACTGTCCAGGCAGTGTTGAAGATTATTTTGGAGAGTATGGAAGCATGAGGAGGGTAAGTAGATAGTGAAATCGTCAACATAAAGGGAGCATTTGATGTTGGGGATGAGAGTTTAGTGATGCAGTTAATTTTGAGGGTAAACAGAGTGGGAGAGAGGATGCTGCCTTGGGGGACACCCAGTTGTTGGGTAAACCTTTGAGAGTAAGTGTTAGCGATGCGTATTCTGAAGTGGCGGAAATGTACACAATTCTGGATGAAGGTGGAGAGAGGAGGAGAAACGTATACAAAAATGCAGATTCATGCTCGACGCTTAGTTGGTAGCAAAGAATAGGTCCACGGGTATTTGTTTATTCTATTGTATTAATGGAGATATTATTCTTATTGCTAAATGGGGGTGAAAAAATTGTTTCCGATTCAGATTTTCCATTGTTGACTTATGGTATTTTAGATAAAAAGTTCCAAAATGCACCAAAAATCACAAAAGTTTACATATTTCATCCAAAATTCAAGAATTATGGCAAGGTATGAGCAAAGTTTGATTAGATTTTAAGAATTTGACTTATCTTAATAATTTTGACCAAAAATGAAATAAAAATTATTCTTGTAAATGTTGTAATTTTTCAAAAAATTTGTTTTGGTGATTTAAAAAAAGTAGAAAATTCTGCACACTATATTTACCTTCAATTTACTCCAAAAAAAAAAAAATTTTTTTAAACCCACACAAAAAAACAATATTTTGAAAGATCTAATGGAGTATTTTCAATTGATACTACATTTACCACTACAGTATTTGTTTTTGGTATAGTCCCAAAATTATTTCTTGGATTTGGTACATAAAAACTGATAAATAGTTTGGCATCTGGTAAATTAAAGGGTTAAGGAGGAATGACAGTAAAATTCCTTTCAACTCTATTGCAGCAAAAACAAGAACTGTCGGAAGGACAGTATGCCCGACAATTCAAAGCTAGTATAGAGAATGGGCTTATTGAGGGAAGTATATAAGGTAGTAGGGGTAGATGCTTTTAAATTACTTGGGCTTTGAAAGATGCACTTACATTTTCATTCGCTTTGCTAATTTTCACATTTTATTACAAGCTTCAAAATATCTTTGAGTTTTCCCAGATATTTTATGACAAAAAAAAGCTCAAGGTTACGTACGCATCCATGCATAACTCAAAAAACATGTAAAAGCTAGTATTCTTTATAACTATAACACCTTTTTTAGTTCCATTAATTAAATAACAAAGAAAGGAGAGGCCCTAACTTACCATATCAATGAAAAAATGTCATTAAGCCTTTCCAACCTGTACCCTCCCACAACCCCTACACATTCCTAGAACAACATCTTGGATTGTAATACAGCTTCCAATTTGGGAAAATGTGCCAAGCAAAGGTAAGCAACATGAGAAATGTACAATAGCATTAAAGCAAAATTATGCGGAAACAATATTGCTTAATGTATGACAAACTACACATTGAAAATGATACAAATCACCTCAATGCTAATAATGCTATTCCAGACTGTCCCACATTCCATCCCCTGTCCCAAATGTCATCCCATGTCTATACTCCATGCAATCACACCTGAAAACCAGATATATACTGTATGTCATACCACCACTTGCACGACCCACATGCCATCACAAATAAAATCCAGATGACACCCCACCACATGCCATTCCACCCTGTTCCACATGTCGACCCACCCTGTTCCACATGCCAATCCACACCCTGTTCCACATGCCAACCCACCCTGTTCTACATGCCAAGCTACCCTGCTGTCCAATATGCCAATGCATCCTGACCAACATCCTAACCCACCCTGCTCTACATACAATTCCACCCTGTCCCACATGAAATCCCATCCTAATTCCTTCAGCTACATGTACATTATCATCATCTCATCATCTACCCCACATTCCACTTATTGTTTATATTTCCTAAACCCCTAATTTGAAATTCTTTAGAAATGATGAAACTTTTATTTGCTTCTTTATTCATGGCAAGACAAAGTTTTTGATTCCTATTCAAATCATGTCAGTATCATAACAAAAGTAGAAATGTGAAGTTATTAAGTCTTTTTGATCTCAGGTCAAATATTTTTGAGGTCAAATATTTTTGATTTCAGTTCAAACATTTTGCAGCAAAGTCTATTTATATGCAAATAAACTAATTAATATGCACACTATACCTCACCAATAAGTGTGAACAATGTTCTTCACATATACTGTATGATCATTTGTTTAAGCAAAATCACCACACCCAATTTAATTCAAGAGATACTGTACCACAGATACAAATATTTTCATTGCTATGCAAATAAGCTAATTAGTATGCACACATACTGTAACCCCACCAATCATGTTCAACTGAACAGTACCAATGCCCTCTTAAGTGTGAACAATGTTCTTTACATATACTGTATGATCATTTGTTTAAGCAAAATCACCACACCCAATTTAATTCAAGAGATACTGTACCACAGATACAAATATTTTCATTGCTATGCAAATAAGCTAATTAGTATGCACACATACTGTAACCCCACCAATCATGTTCAACTGAACAGTACCAATGCCCTTTACCACTGTACCAAGTTATTATCTCAGGTGAATTATTTTGTACAAAAGTCTGTTATGCAAATAAGCTAATTAATATACACATTACACCTCACCATAGACAATGCTCTTCACATATATAATCATTTGTGTAAACAAAATCCCACTCCCGCTTTAATATAAGAGATATCATAAATACAAATATTTTTATTGTGCTCATGCTACTGTAGTCATGCTCACTTGAACAGTACACCTACGCCAAATTACATTAATGTACACCATTCATAAGTTAGTTATAGAAACTTTAACCAAAACTTTAAAATGAAAAATATTTTCATTGTTATACAAATAAGCTAATTAGTATGCACACACAACCTCCAATCATGCTCATTTGAACAGTACCCATGTCCTCTGCCCCCATGCTAAGTCACATGAATGTACACCATTCATAAGTTATGCAAACTTTTAACTAAAAACCACAAACTTTTACCAAAATTTTAACCTGACAAATATTTCCATTGTTATGCAAATAAGCTAATTGATATGCACACACAACCCCAAATCATGCTCATCTGATCATTACCTATGTCCTCTACCCCTATGACAAGTCATATGAAGGGACACCAATCATAACTTAAATTATGAAAATTGTAACCAAAACTTTAACCAAAACTGTCTAACTGGATGCCGATAATAATAATAGCTGGTGCTTATAAAGCGCCTTTAACTCAGAAGAATTTCAAAGCGCTGTACAATACAATAAAAATGGAAGAGAATAAACAAAAAACTTAAAATTCATAAGTTACAAAGTACCAAACATTAAAATTGAAATGCATATTTAAAATGGAATGCAAATTTAAAATGGAAATGCAGATTTAAAAACATTTATGTAGAAATACAGTAGGTGTAAAAGAGTAAAAATGATTATGGTATATACAGAATAAAAAAATATAGATCTACGGTCATTGTGTAAAAGAAAAGTCTTAAGTTTGGATTTGAAGACAATTATTGAAGACGCAAGTTTAACATGCAAAAGCAGTTTGTTCCATTCGTGTGAGCGGCTTCCATGAAAGAACGTCTTCAATAAGAAGTGCGAGAACGACATGTAGGGGCTTGATAAGGTTTTGCGTAAGAACGTAAGGACCGGATGGGGCATATTGTGTAACAAGATCTGATATGTATGATGGTGTCAGTGCGTAAAGCGCTTTGTAAGTGAGTAGATTAATCTTGAAGGCAATCCTCTGACGAATGGTCAACCAATGGAGTCTTCGAGAATCTCGAAATACTCGTGCTTTTTCGAGCGTGTTACAAGTCGAGCGGTATGTTGACTCGTTGCAATTTCATGATCTCGATATCAGGCAATCCGTATAAAAGGGAATTACACTGATCCAACCTAGAAGTCACATGAGCATGTACTAGTTTCTCGGTAGTGTCATTATCAAGATAGTGTCTGATTCGACCATTGCATCTGATTGCGTGTGTGGCGTTCTTGCAAATGTTGTTAACGTGTTGTGTCATGCACAGCTGCTTGTCAAAAATGACACCGAGATTGCGAGCTGATTGCACATGTTCCACTACAGTTCCATTTACTTGAATGCCAGCAATATTGGTTGATTTGACATTGCGCGACGTGATATGAAGAATCTCCATCTTGCTATCGTTCAGTTTAAGTTTATTGCTAATGGTCCAAGCTTTTATGTCAACAAGACTTTTTTTCAAATTTGGCAATACAAGTGTTTCTATCGGATGGTTCCATAGGGATGTACAACTGCGTGTCGTCAGCGTATGACATACACTGAATTCCGTTTGACTCTATTATATCTTCAACTGGAGCACTGTACATTGTGAACATAACGGGACCAGCGACCGATCCTTGTGGAACGCCATAATGTAGTTGAATCGGATCTGATAGGGTTGTGTTTACACTAACAGCTTGTTTGCGATCCTTCAAGTAAGACGTAAACCACTCCAAAGCCCTTCCGGTGATTCCAAAACGCTCTTGAGGCGAGCAATTAATACCTGATGGTCAATGGTGTCGAATGCCGCGGAGAAGTCGAGTAAGATCAAAACAGCTTCATCACCTTTGTCTATCGCCTGCAAAAGGTCGTTATACACCCGCAAAAGCGCTGTTTCGCATTACTACAGCCTTGCCTATACGCTGACTGCCTATTTGCGTGTAATCCAAACTCTCTCAAGTAGTCCTGAAGTTGTAAGACCGCAATCCGCTCAACAAGCTTAGAGTCAAAACGTAAATTGAAATTGGTCGATAATTCATCATTACTTCGCAATCAAGAGACTGTTTTTTGATTAGAGGCTTTACACGAGCAACTTTGTAGCTGTTGGGGAACCTACTCAAGATAGAGACTTATTTACAATCCTTGTAAGAACCGTAAAAGGTCCTCAAGTAAGTAAAGAAACAATGTCATTGGCAGTGGGTCAAGTATGCACAACTTTTTGCTGCTTTCTGCACAACCTCCCAACCTCATTTTCAGTGACGCTCTTGAAATTCGCAAAAGAACTATTGCAAGTCCGTGGATGATTTCAGAGAAAACAGGTGGAGAGTCAATGTCCAATGAATGTCGATCTTAAGAATCTTCTCTTGAAAAACACTCAACGCATTTGCAAGATCTATTGACAAATTGCTCGATGGTAGAGTTGTAGATGATTGGACATTTGATAATCTATCGATCACTTTAAACAGCTGCCTCTGGTCACAGTTGGTAATAACTGACTGGTGATGTCTCTGTTTGGCACTGTCAAGGAGCCGCTTGTATTCAATACAACTTTGCTGAAAGATCTGTTTGTCTATTACCAAACTAGACTTTTTACATTTCCTCTCAAGTGAACGCTTGCTCCGTTTAGCGATGCGAAGACTGTCATCATACCAAGGTGTGTGGGGACGATTTGTGATTTCCCTGTTTTTTTCGGGAGCATGATGGTCAAGAATCTTACGCAAGACCATGTTGTACTGGTCTGTAAGCGCATCAAGGTCTTCAGCAGGCGTTTGAAACAATGGCGAATCTAACACATCCTTACGTAAAGCAACGAGGTCAATTCTTTTCAAATTCCGTTGACACAAGATGGTTTTGGTCGCTTCTGGTCGAGCAACATCAAGATCACACCGAACTGCTGAATGGTCTGATGGAAGACCATTAATGATTGTGATCTTTGACACAAAAGGATCAATATCACGACAGATGATCAAGTCTAGTGTGTGCTGCTTATTATGAGTACTGCCAGTCGCATGTTGTTGAAAACCAACTGACTGAAGAATATCAAGCATACGACGGCCATCACGATCATTTTCATCATCCACATGAAGATTAAAATCACCAACGAATAATACTTGACACTGAACAATTGATATTTCTTCCAACAACGAGTGAACTCATTAAAAATGTTGCACAATTCACTTTATTTCGCTTGGATGGCTGGGGTCTGTAAATGGTAATCAGCCTAAAAGGTTGCTGTCTGTTTGACGAGACTGTCATATCCATAAGTTCATATGAAGAGCATGGAGCTGTCTTATTCAGTGAGACATGAAATCCTTTTCGGAGAATAATGCAAATTCCACCTCCAGTACGATTTTTTCGGGATTTTGAAAAACATGAAAGTCTGGTAATGTATTGGAAATGTCAGCAAGTGCTCGATTATCAGAATCCCCAGTCAACCAACTCTCAGTGATCGCAAGAATGTCCAGTTTATGTTCAATGATTAAATCACATATCGACGCTGTTTTTCCAAGGCGTTTCATAGATTTTGCGTTCCATGTGGCGAAACGAACTTTGGGATAAAGAGATTTTAGTTTATCAGTAGCACAACGAACTATCGGAACATGAACAAGTTGTCGTTGTCTTGGTAATGTGACGCTACTTTGGAGATTTCGGCAAACTCTATTGTTGATGATTACCTCAATCAATGGTTCTTTTTACCACCACGGCATCCTCGCTTTATCTTTTTAGCTATGTCGAGTTCTTTCAAGTGTGTCCAGAGACCGTGGTCAATACGTGCACCATTGTGTTTAACAAGCTTTTGTCTAATTTCGAATAGTTCCTTTCTATTGTATATTATACACGGCTCCATTAATGACCAAGAATTCCATAATAAGGTTAAGTACAGTACATGGTTAATACCTGATTCGCGAAACCATATAGCAAGCTTATCAGAGAAACGTAAAAAAACAGTAGTGAATACATACATGAAACACTTAGAAAGTCCAAAAATCGGTGTTACTGGTGTCAAAAAGTACATTAAATTCATGCAGTACCTTACAAAAAAGCATAACTAAATAATAATTCAGGTGAAAAACAACGAACTTTGTAGAGCTCGATATAACTGCGTGCAGCCAGCTGAGGGCACGATATATATATATATATATATATATGCTGGGGGTAGTAGAATAGCTCTACTATTCTTCGAATAGTCAAGCTAAAAATGACAATTTATGAAAACTCCCAAAGGCCTCCAAAATGACAGTCCAGTCGCTTTTTATTATTAAACAAAATCAAGTAAAATCCATCTATTTACATTTTAATTTACATTTCATCATTAACAAATCTGAAATTTGGGGTTCAAATATGTGTCACAAAAATATACTGATTGTTGTCTATTCATTATTCATTTACTTATTGTTACATGCAACCTTTCATTAGAATATGGATGGACTTTCCAGCAGCATTTATTATTGCACAAGAAACATTACATTCAATAATTGGTGGCGCAGTTCCAGAAAATTCCAGGATGGACTAATACGGACGCAACCTTCTAAACTTGGAACATTACAATATTTCCAAAAATAATTCTAATAGCATCACTGTGGGTTACGCCCGGCTAAACCTGTTTCTAAAAATAGAACTTACTAGAAGTGTATATAAGTGATTGCTTTTAAGACAATCAGAAAGGTTTCATAAATTAACAATTATATTTGTGCTCTTATGACGAGAATCTATTAACTTTCCTGTTAACTGCCTTCTTTGTGGATTATCATTACATCAATCATAGTCATACACATCTTGACTTTGCTTGAAGATTAAATTATTATAAAAGATCCCTCCAGGGTTGGAAAAGCCATTCGCATGCTCGCCTACAGCTGAGCAAAAAAAAATTGTGGCGAGTAGAAATATCATAATATACTGTGGTGCTCGCTACACTTCAATAAGCCTCGCCAAGTTTGGCGAGTGACTTTTTTTTTGTATTTTTCCAACCCTGGATCTCTCTGCCTAAACTGTTTGCCGATATAAATCATAAAGTGGATCTATACAGCTGTTATTAAGTCTTTCAAGGACCTCATAATTCCTAGTCAATTAAATGGGAGGGTACAAAAACTTTTTATGGTCGCTTACACAATGGTCCATTCACGATGAGTGAAAATATTTGAAATTTGACTTAAGTAAAGTTTTCTTTTACATTTGCAGAATGCACACGAAGACACTTGGAGCTAAGAACGCACGGTAGGATACACTTGCGCAACGCAAATGCGTTTCACAAAAAATTGGGCTGCCATCCAAAAAAGTGTCAATCATTTGTGAACGCTCTCACATTTTGGTTTATGCTCGCGATCATAGATGGAAGCGTGCGTACGTTGTTTCGCTTAAACGCAGATCATTTTTCTGAAACAACTTTTTTTTCAAAAAGCGAAATCTTTGTCTTCCAAATGGCCTATCATAAATAGATGGAATCAAAGTATGTATGGTTTAATTTTTAGACAGAAGTATGAATGTTTTTATATCGCAATTTGAGTTGCACTAAATTTTTAGTGTAATTGTTTTTGAGGTGTGTTGTAGCTCATTGACTTTTGTGGTTAGATTTTTTCAATACACGTGCATTCATGCCCTAATCCAGATTAGGTCACTACATGATTTAGGCATTAATATTCGTGCTAGCAGTTTAGTGGAACATCTTAAAACTTATTTGCAGAGGTTTGAATATTTGAAAACAAGAAAGTGGTGCCAAATAAGTAAAGATTTAGGAAAAGTTTTTGGAAATGTAAATTAGACTAATTGGTATAAGAATATCCAAAAAGTAAGTTTTTCAATCATCAATTTTCTATGTGTGAAATTTCAAAAACAGGAATTGTATACCAGCAATTATTTATATCAACCTTCCTATGGCAATCCCAATGTCAACCATACTATGCCTACCTGTACTTATGACTCCAGAAATCACAAGATAAATACCTTCTCCATTCGATTTTCGATAAAATAAATAGAGTGACTATAGAATACAGGTTCACTCTCAAAAAATACCCCCCGACTTGCGAACTTCTGAAGTGAATGATTTAATCTTACAAATTATAAAGAAGTCCAAATAACAACTCCCTGGTTTAATTATATGGCTCCAATATCCCTGGCTGTCCTCGGCTGGGCAGTAAAGTCGTGTGGATTGTAAGCCTGTTAATCTTAATCAAAGAATGATGCATATTCATGTATGATGATAATTATGTCAATGGAGCGTGACTTCGCTGCCGACAGCCAGATTTAGAATTTTTACATATTTTAAGTCATAACTATGGCACATTTCTGGCTGGGCAGCGAGGTCACATGGATTGAAGGCCTACTAATCTTAATTAAAGAACGATGCATATTCATGTATGATGATAATATGTCAATGGAGCGTGACTTCGCTGCCGGCAGCCAGGTGTACTGTATACTTCGAAGTGAACCTGTGTTCTAATAATTGGTAAAAATATAGTTCCATCTTCATTTTGTTACAGCAAAATTGCTAAGAAAATGGCTGAAAGGGCTGTGTAGAACCACAAGTTTAAGTTTTTAAATTTCTGCAATCAAATAAACATGGGGAATCTTGCAAGCTCTGAACATGTGCACATTAATGGTCAAGGCCTAAATAATGCCATGTACAACACAACGTTACATAATGCACTGCAGGCAGTGGGACCAGTCATTAGGGTGAGAGCAGTGTGTTAGCCTTGTACGGTAAAAAACGGGCATGACTGAAATAAGTTTTAAAAAAAGATAATTGTGATGGGTTGCCAGATTGCAAAATAATGGACTGACTACACAGAAAATAATTTGCGTAGGCCCAGGTCTGCAGTGCTAGCGCAGGTGGGGAATCCCAATTTCTTTCAATGTATATGGATTACTGGTTTTATCCTCGTGTAATAGTAAATTAAGAATTGTTGAGTGAGATACGTGCAAGATGACATTTTCAAAGGTTTGTTCTTTTAACCACGTGATCTGGTCAAATTGACCGTGTGACACATACATGTATAACTTCGATAATCGGCCAAAATAGGTTAGAATTTCCTATTGACCCACACATTATAATTTATACAAAACAGCTCACATTTTTTGTTGGAAGCATAATTTTTTGTTCAAACATCCCCATGAATTCGTTTTTCTCCCTATGGCCTTTAAGTTTTTGTTTGTTGGGAAAATATATTTTCCAGCTCGTGGTATGTTCAAATTGACCCCACCCCTCCCAGACCCCTAGCTTTGCTGTTTTACAGGGGCGGCCCGCCCTGCCCCTCCATGGGCCCACCCTGCCCCCTGGGGTCTGCCCTGCCCCTCATGAGAAAAAAACCAAATGTTTATATATATATATATATATATATACATACATTTTTTTAAACTTAAATTTTTCAATTAACCTCATAAATGAAATATCTACATGAATACAGAACACAAAATGATAGTAATGATAGTACGCAATTGTCCTGTTTGGCTCATGAATGGTCCTTATCAATCAGAATAATTTCATTCTTAGGTATGATTATTGCTAAAATTCCAGAGCTTCCTCACCATGAAATTGAGCCCCTGGACTCCATGCCAAAAAAGACGAAGCGCTTCGCACGCGATTAATGTGCCCCTCAACAAGTCTAACACCCTGCCCCTTTTTAAATCAAGCTAGGGGTCTGCCTCTCCTACCCCCATGCCATTTGTCAGGACTAATAACTTGTGCTACATATTAATAATCTTCAAAAGAATTTTTTTATATCTCACTCACATCCCTGATACTGTATTTGCGTGTGAACGCAGGTATCATTATGGGTTCTGTTACGTATTTATGGCGTATACATACGATACGTGTTACAGCCTGACTTGGTTTGGAGTTTTGACACATGCGCAGCAGCCTTCTGACTATTATTTATTTGTTTATTTTTATACAAGTACATTCTGGTAAAATCCAAGTATAGCGGTAAATTTCTACTGTATATAAGGATTTTTGCTTTTTTTTTTTAATTTTGGATTTATTCTGTTGTATTTATGTATTTTAATATTTTCCTTTTTAGATTTAAACCTTTTAAGTACAAACTAATCTAAAATTGTTTCAAAAAGAGGAATAATTAATTCTTACGTTTTGGCTTTCCGATCGAAATTTTTACTCATCAGTGTGTATACTACTATTACTACTAGCCTACTGTTGTACTGACGAGTAAAGTCTGCAAACCATTTTGCAGTTTTAAACAAAAAAAGGGTGTCCATATTAACTAGTAATGTAGATCCTCATTTTCAGGTTAGGTTTTAGGATTAGGTTTTAGAATTAGGTTTTAGGATTAGGTTTTAGGATTAGGTTTTAAGATTATGGTTTAGGTTTAGGTTTTAGGATTAGATTTTAGGATTAGGGTTTTAGGATTAGGTTTTTAGGATTAAGTTTTTAATTAGGTTTTGGGATTTTGACATTGTTGACATTGTTAAAATTCCTCTGCACTGTTATTCAGCTTTTTTTTTAGTTTTGTTCAAACAGCTGACAAGAACACAATATTTGTGAGATTGTGATTTATTATCCTTTTTTAACGAAATTTGCATGAAAAGGTATAAATTTGAAAGGAATAATGAAAATAAAGAACAGCAAAATTACTGAAAGGTAAGATTTTTTTTAAAAAGACTAGTAGTCAGTGGGCCGAAACCCAAAAATATGCTTAAAAATTGAACCTCGTTGCACTCTTAAGTCACCAAAGTTTGATGGATGGGTCTTGTTAAGGGGCACTTCAGCAACATTTTTTGACTTGTTGTCCAGGGGAAAACGAGATACTTTTTGAGAAAACATGTAATTTGTGAACACAAATTTCATGCACTCTCACATAATATAGTAGTTCTGCTACTTTTTTCAAAGGAAAATTAAGTTTGGAGCAATGTTGATGATACACTGGTATAAAAATACAAGCGTTTTCCTCTTTGCAGAGATGAGATATATGAATGACCAGAACAACATGGACAGAAAATTTATAGGTCAATTTATAGGTCAAAGATCATGGTCAAGGTCATGACTTAAAGGAATACTTAAATTTTAAAAGAAAAAAAAAATAGTCAAAGGTCATGGTTGGGGTCATGACTTAAAGGGATACTTAAATTTAAAAAAACAAAAAAAACACTGATATTATGAACACAAATGCATTTTATTTCTTTGCATAAGCATCCTTTTCTTGAATGATATGGAATATGATATGATATGATATATAATAAAGTTCTACAAAGAAGAAAAAGTGTTTGTATTGTGAGTACTTTTTTAAGCACACATGAAAGGGAAGTGATCTGAAATGAAACATTGACCCTCATATAATTATCATCCTTATTCCCAACATTCAACAGAATTGAATTGAAATAATTTTCATCTCAATTATTCATTATTGGGATTAAAGATAATAATTAAATAGGGATTACTTCATATATTTTTTATTTGAGATCGTTTCCTGTCAAATTCAATCAATGAGAGGGAATAAATACTAAGATAATCTAAATGAATATACTAAGGGACAAAAATCTTAGGTTTTTTAGTTCCATGAGTTTAGATATAGATAGATGTCCCCACCAACAATACAAGGGGGAAATCCAGAGGGGGTCAGGGGGTCTGGATCCCCTTTAATTTTTTGTAATATATTGATTGTGGTAGACCTATAAAAAGAATATCAAATTTTCACATTTTTTACTAAGGTACCATCCCATCCATAATTATTTTCAAAAGAAACATATAAAGTGTGCCATACTCACTATCATAAAGATGTTTAAAATTGGGTTCTGTTTCTGTTTTCCATAACTGAATTTTACCCCCCACTTCCCACCCCCTCCCTTTCCCACCCTCCTCCCTTTCCCACCCCCTCCCTTTCCCTGCCTTCCTATACATCCACTAGACCATATCCGATGAACGTTATGCACCATCCTTTTTGGTTATTAACTGGTAGTTTCTGACTCGTGTCATTAATTTACATCAGAATCATGTCTTATTTCAACTGGAAAGTTTCAGACAACATCAAATGAATATATGTTACTAGAGAACATCCATGCCCAAAGTCACAGACCAGTCCAATGCAGATTGAAGCCTTTGATTCTGATTTCACAGATGATTTTAGTAATTTTCCTGCATCTTTTGTTTGACATGAGGAATACAATGAAGCAGCATCCTCATCTGAACATCTCAAGGTTCACATGTACACTTCTATAAAAACATATAACATTCAAATTCAAGAGCATGTTTGTAGCAGCATCAAGGTCATAATTCTAATATCTGAAAAAATATCAAGTTGCTTTGGTTAATAAATTGCAGATGAGAAGATGTGATTGGAAATAATGAGCCATTGTTTTGAAAATAGAAACAATATGGTGTTTATCAATTGTGTTTATAACTTGTTTCAGTTTCAGGCCTGTTACCCTTTTGACTTTATACAAATAAAGTTTATTTAAATTCTAAATAAACTAATAATTTTTGACAAACCTTGACCCTGCTATTACAACAAAAAGTGGTAAATAACAATTACCTTGTTTAAGTGTGTGTCTCCTGGGTATTCTAGGTTCATAAATCATATCTTTAAAACATGATTGTTTAGCAAAACAACCAATTGACATTTGTAATTCATTCATTAGCTAACTCTGATGTTAATTTTTCATTTGATAATGGTCCATTCTACATTTTGTAGGGATTAAGTTGTGTTTACAAGTCACCAGGCATTTAAATCAAAATCTTATCCCAAGATCTCTTCTTCATCACTGTCTCCATCATCCTCGTCACCATCGTCAACTGTAAAGAACTGGCAAAGAACGTTCAAAGTGCGCTTTACTTGTAAAGGTTTATGGGTATCCCTCTCTTCTATTATATTTCTCTAAATGACAATGCCGTTCGTGTTGTGGGTGGTGCCTTTTCCAGATACAGTAGGCTTTTTTCCATCAAGTCGATGTTGTCAAAAACTAGAGTGCTATACTCAGAGGGATCAACATTGTCAGGAAGCATACTATCTTTCTTGACAACTTCCTTGGTGATGGCAGTGTCAAGCTCCTGCAAGTAGTTTAGGAAACTGAATGGCCAAACCGGTTTAACATTCCCAAGACTTGGACATTTTTAGTCAGACGATGGACACTCACTCCCAGGGCCACATGTTTGGGGGTGGCAACTCTTCCTCTAGAGTAGGCAAAGATTACATTTTAGGCGATAGATTGTATGCAACTCTGGGAAGCTCCACCTTTTTATCTTCTTCAAACAGTAAGTCTTGGCAGTCTGGTTAAATTAATAAAGCTAGGAAGTTATGAAGCTGGAAAGGAATTATATCGTCTACAATGGAATCATTCACCTGTTTGCTTGTTGGTGGCCACTGCAGCCCATCACCAGTATTGCTAATACTTCTCCGCAAAATTTGAGCAGCGTGGTATAATTCTCTTGCCTCATTCACTTGTACATGTATGCCTTGTCCCAAATTTGTTGATTTTATCTCACTAGTAGCAGAACTTTCACCAAGAGAACTACATGAACTACATTAGTTTCAAGAAAAGTACCTTTGGGAATAAAGTCTGAGTAAACTAACTCACATCTGGTTCTTTTTTTGGGGTGCCAGAAAGAGATCTTAGGCCCAAACCTGGCAAGCAGTTTCTTTTTTAGCTTTTCCATTCTGATGTGTGTATTGATTCTCCCTTTAGCATTAACAAAGTCCATATATGGTTCTTTCAGCTTCACAACCTCCCCTTTTAAAATGACTGTTCCTTCCACATACAGAGCAAGGTTCTCAAAAGTTTCATCATGAGCTTGTGGTTTTCTGTTGAATTATGTGCAGTTCTTTCAACATTCTCATCAACATTTCTTTGTGTTCTAACATACGAAGAATAACAGTTCTTGTGGTAACACACCTCAATGGCAATTAAGTCCTTATCTCTTATTTGGATCAGTAACTGTTCATCATTGCTCTGCAAAGCAGCTGACTTACATGTAAGTCTTCTTTCTGCCTCTAAAGTTGAGCATTGAACAAGTTTTTCTGTTTTTTTGCTGCCAGTTTTTCTGTCTCTGATGTATATGTGGCCGCCTTTTCCACATAGTTTTGACATTGTTGCAAGGTGAAAAATGCATTGCTGTGGCAGAGTTCTCTTTTCAGATGCTTGACAAGTTTGAGAGAGTAAACAACGTTGCCTTTTTTGAAGGTGGTGATGCATCAGTTGTTTCATCTAAAAAATACCATAATAGGAACAGTTGCTTAGTAATGCTCATCTATACATACATGTATGGCTACGGAGCTACTGTATACATAGATTGTCTTTTGGTTTGGAGAACGAAAGCATGTACATGGAAAATAGAATCACCCACTTAAGCAAAAGTCAATGAGTTACACTGTATGTACCAAAATACTATGTTCACATTGCATGATTGCACAGTTGTTAATTTCTTTTTATTGGAGTCACAGTTGTTGCTGTCAAACAAGACTGCAAATCAATTTTCACAATCCCAAATTGAAAAATATCATTCTATTTGAGACTTGCTTGTTGCGCCGATTGCAAGCCAACGGTGTATCAAGGGTGAGTTAAATCTCCCTTGTGCATGAATACGTTGGAGCTGACTAGTGTTAGGCTGGTAAGAGTATTACGAGAGGCTTGAAACACTGGACAGTGCAGTTGACTATCCCACTCCTGATACCCACCCCCCCACTCCAAAATCCCAATCCCACTCCTGGTAGTGATACCCACCCACCTACCCCAACATTCCAATCCCAATCCTGCCACTGACCCCTTCTACAATTTGTTTTGGAATTGCCCTACAATTGCTCAGGTTTGATAAGTTTAAGCTTATTTATAATTCAGCCTAGGCCTAACGTTAGTATAGCCTGGCTTAATTCGGAGCCATGATAAACACAGGTACGACTTTTACGGTAAAGTTAATGAGTTAATAATACATAGGATAATGGTCATTGAAATTAAAACATGTTCATAATATTCACCTTCTGAACTTGAAGCAGTTTCAAGAGATTTTCTAGCTTTGTTGATGTTAGTTTTATTCGTAAAGTCCTGGTAGCAACCTCTGTGATACTGAAACTTGTTAAACAAAGCGAAGTCATAGTCACGATTTCCTGCCCAAATACTCTCCGATTGAAGGGCGATAAGGCTAAATCGCCCATCCGATATCTTTCCACTGTTTTGCACAATGTGCGAAGGTGTTCCAACTTTTTTCTGAGAAATTTGTCAACTTTTCAGTAGTTTTTTCTCGAGAATGACAAACACATTTTTCCATCGTTCATTATCTTGTTATCGATCAGTCATGCAGTGAGTGAAAAACCACAACATTGCACATATTGTCATGTGACTCATCACATGGCAGCGAATGCTCTTTCCCATTGGTTAAAAACGTCAATATTGTTACTCGCGGCAGGCCTGTTTTCGCAGTTACGGTATATATTCAGATGTAAATTAGTACCTACAGTATTTAACTCATGTTTTTTCAAAAAGTATCTCGTGTTACACTGGACAACAAGTAAAAATGATAAATTCAGTCTAAGAATAACACTTCCTGTATGTCAAACCTTGGTGACAAGGGGGGTGCAACGAAAGTGTGGGATATGAGGGTTTGGCCTATAGTATAAGCATTATTTTCTTGAACCTTAAATTTTGTATCAAAATATTACCGGATTGAAATAAAAACCTGTTTTTTGCCTCTAAATTCCTAAATTGTTGACTAAAATTGATATTTTAAGAACTTTCAAACTTTCTTTTATAAATTCTGAAAGTTTAAAGAAAATCGGTCACCTATAAGTATAAGTATTAAAAATGTTGAAATTAATTCCTATAGCGATAGATATACAGGATCAGGCCCCCTAGGCCCTAAACCCAATTTGGAATTTGCTTCTTTTTATTGACGAAAATGTTGGAACAGTGAAATTTGATACGGAACAGTTTTTTATATTTTTTTAAAGAAAGCACTGTTAAGTGGAACAGTGGTGAAAATTCTAAAATTCGACCGCTGTAGGCCTAGCCTAGTTAACTTAAGCTTGGTTAGTGACGTACGAAAAATCGTGGAAGTGGTAGAGACTACGCGCTAAATTTACAGTCTTACACTAATGTTACACTCCTGCTAAGCCTAAGAAAGGATAAATCTAGGCTAAATGTTATTTCGTCATTTTTTCATAGACAATTAAACAAGTCGGCTTACCAAGCTATGACAAGATGATTTTCTTCGGTAACACAGAGAAAATCTTCCGTCTAAACCATTTTAAGTGTAAGACTTCCAGTTTCGTCAAATCAACATTTCGTTTAAGACTGCAGATTTTACATGTAGCACAAGAAGAACAGAAACTCAATAATTAGGCGCAAAAGCGCGGGGGGGAATTGCTCTCTGTGCGTCGTTGTCTTGCACTTCGAAAAACCTGACAGCCCGAAGGTAATCTCAGTAGAGTAGGGATCATAAGCGGACTTTTTTCCACCGAAAG
This sequence comes from Chiridota heheva, assembly GCA_020152595.1. NCBI lineage: Eukaryota > Metazoa > Echinodermata > Holothuroidea > Apodida > Chiridotidae > Chiridota > Chiridota heheva. Next base: position 2,527,358 of record JAIGNY010000703.1, read on the forward strand.
TGGGAGGGAAAGGTGTGCAGAGGGGGAGGGGGTAGAATCACAAAATAAAAAGTGTTTACTGAATATGTGTGTGTGTGTTGATCATAAAATCACACTAATTAGAACAAAGAAAAATCACCAAAAGGGTGTGTGTGTGGGGAAAGTGTGTGTGGGGGGAATTACAAAATGAAAATTGTCTACTGAATGTACACTAAGATATAAAAAAACACCATACATACAACATATATAATCTTGGAAAAAGGTGTTTCTGTGTGTGTGTGTGTGTGTAGGGGTTGGGGGGGGGGGACTCCCATAATTCCCGCCTGTGATGTGTATGATATTTGTATTCACAAATATGATGATAAGTTTACGTGAATAAAAGATAATTTGTTAATTGACAGCAATCAAATCTGGTCAAACATCCTCATGTGTGTGACACGTGGTAATAGTTTGAAGTTGACCAAAGAGCTCTCACGGTTAGAGATATTCGGCATTTATAGCTTTTCGCATAGCGTTATTAATGAGTGGAATGGTTTGCCTAATGGTAGCTAGCTTCAATTCTGTTTACAATTAAAAAGTCAACATTGATAAGTTCTTTACTAAGTCTAGGCGTCTTTTATTATAATTCTTATTTGAGGTGTGGTGGTGGTGTTAGTTTGGGCATTTTATGGGTGACTAACTTTTCTTAAGTCATTATCTTGTTATGTTATGTTAGGTGTAACCGACAAATTTAGCTGCACATTTTTTTTAAAGGCTACATATCGTGATTAAAATGTAGCGACGTACAATTTATGACAAAACGATACTGATTGGCTTATCAATGTAATATAAGTACACGCTGTACCATTGTGTTTCGACCAATCAAAACACAGGATTTGAATTCCATTTACCTCGTACGTTAGAGACGACAACTGGCCTTTAAAAGGAAAGAAAATTGTCCGAAAATAAAAGAAATTTCCCAAAAGTTTTCCCAAAGGAGCAAAATTTTCCAGTAATTAAAATAAATTTTCCCGAAATCAAAAGAGAGAGATAGAGAGAAAACAAAAATAATAACAAATAAATAAATAAATGAAAATGTCGGAGTATGGGAAGAAAATGTTTCGAAAATCGAAGAAAATCATTGCTTGGAAAATGGCGGAATTGAATAAAATTTTACTGAAAAGTGAAGAATATTTTCCGAAAAGAGGGTCAAAAAGTTTATCAAAAAGGTCCCTTTTGTGTATTGCTGCCCCCAATTTAAAAAAAAAAAAAAAGACACTGAAGCCTTGACAGTATCATACAGATAAACTTCAATTCAACTTCTCTCTGAATTTCAGCCTACATTAGCGAATAAAATTCTACGCTTTTTGTATGAGCTTTCTCAGTTTCGCTCTACATGAGTCTGTGACACAACACCCGATATTTCGTATCCTGTAACTTGTTGTAAGTAGTGATCTACTCTTGATTAGTTTTTTTGAAAACAAACCAAAACATAAGTTTATCATCACCTTGATTAAAAGAATGACCATTACAAAAAATCACAGAAAAATTCTTTGAAATACGATGAAATTCGTTTGCACAGGGTCAACACAAATGAGTCAAATGGTTTGCATCCTAAAAATAGCAATGAACGAGGTCGCCTAGATTGACCTAACTGAATATTCATATTTTAAAGATCTGTATGTGTGCATAATGATTATTAGAATAGTTCCCGCGGTTTTTGATCACGCTGTACCTCGCGGGAACACAGACTGAAAGATTTTATGAAATTTAAATGCCCAGCTTTGTGTTTTGTTGTGAAACTGATGCAGTAACGTGCAGGATTGGTTGAACTTGTCAAATCTCAAAGAAGAAAGAAAAAAAGACGGTTGTGGAATCAACGGCTTTATATTTTTGTCATCACTGTATCGATATTTAGGGAAAGAAATGGCTGTAAGTATCTTTTTATTGAATAAACTGCTTTTTTTGTCGAGTAAGTTAGGCTACCCTTGCAACTGCAAGTAGGGCCTATACATTGTTGTTACAAAAATTATATTTTCTATATGTTAGGCGTAACACGCTACAACTTAGCGTTACGTATAGGCCCTATGTAACGTTAGCCTAAGCATGCCATGCAAATTCATAACCACCATAGGGTACTCAAGTTCCTAGATTTCCCATCATTTTCAAAAATATTTTTCAGACCATCCCTTATTTTGATATTATGATAATTTGTCTTCTTTAGAGTGATCCCAATTATAATTTAATTATTATTTTTAATTATAATTATTATTCATAACTCAATATTCACAAATTGTTTAATTTAGTTTCATATGTAGGCTATGTAACTTACAAAACATGAATTCATGTATGATTATAAAAAAACTAACAATTAAATCCAAATCTTTTAAAGTAATTGATTCTGTGTAGGCCTAGTATTACGTTATAAGTTTCCCAAATATAGGGGTAGGCTTAGTTATTGTCACAACCCACGTACATGTATGTTATCACTGGGACATTTGTTTTCTTAGGTTGTTGCAGATATCATGTTTCCAACTAGACTTACACTTAAGCGACCGGTATTTTCCTAAATGCGATAAGCTTACGTTAACAGTGTGGTGGGTTTTCACCTCTTCTATGAGTTAGTTGTGGAACAGTTTTGTGCAAATAATTATTCAACCTTTTTTTCTGTTTTACTGAACTTTTTAACGAAAGTGAACGATATAAGTAGTTACACTTTTTTGCATTATACATTATTCTTCTGCTTGTATTTCCATGATCTGACGAAAATCTAAAATGGAACCCACGTAGAAAATGCAAACGCTACTGCAATTATTATTGGGTGGTAGTCACATGACTATCAATTTTTAACTTTGTTAGTGATTAGATACATGCACTGTGCGTGGGTTGTGACATTAACTAGGCCTAATGTAGTCTTACATTAGAGGCCTATTCTGATTGATTATAAAGTTAATTCGTCCGAGCCACTTGGCTTCCCGGTTTCAATGACATAAGCGGATGAGAGTACATGACTCCCCCTGGATGCGATGCCAGTCCATCGCAGATTAACTTCCCAGCAGTGCTTGTACTCATTTTATGGCTGAGTAGACTAAAGTCTTGCTCAAGGGACCTAAACTGATTGATTAAACTTAAAGCAACATATTTTTCTGTAAACAAAATAACTTTTTAATACTACAAGAAAAGCCTGAAAAAATAGTACCAATACCATTGACATTCTAATGTACTTGTCAATTGTGTGACACACCCTACACCCAGTGGTGTAGCCAGGATTTTATCATATTTGGGGATGGGGATTAAATTGAACCAACACGATATTTAGTGGTGTAGTTGAGGTGACATTGATGTGTGACTTCGAGCGCAAAGTGCTCGACTTGTGGGGGTCCAGGGGCGACAATGCATAGTAAAAAGGTGTATTATACAAGTCTAATCTCATGTCAAAGAGAGCTATAATACACCATATACAAAGCACAAAATCAAAGCTCAAAGCACTCAACTTGGCATGTGGTCCAAGGCCTGCTTAAGGACCACTGGTGGTGTTTCCAGGGGCGAAGCACCAGTAAGGGTCCAGGGGGTGAAGCCCTGGAAGCTTTCGTAAAATTGACATTTCAACAGCAAAAAAAGTATGTCACAATACATAGTAAGAAGGTGTATTATACATGAGATAATGGATGATATAATGGATGAGGATGGAGGATGGATCAGGATGGATGGTGATGAAAAAGGCTGACCTTGGTACTTTCATTTGTAAATCCTTTGTGAATTTGAAATATTTGTCGTAATTATTTGAAGTTGATGCAGCAAATTCTGACCAGAAGTTTGTGAATGTTTACCATACTCCAGCCAATTCTACAGTCACAGAAAAAGCCTTTTCCATCATTTTCAATTAGGCCTACAGAACTACAAAAGTTTATCAAACTTTGATCAGCCATTACTCAATTTATTGAATAAATAATCAACTTTTAATTTTAAATGTACATGTAATAAAATGATAAACCAATATTAAATTATTGTATGTACCCAGTTAACTTCTTTATTTGACTGATGTTTTTGTTTGTTTCTTTTGTAGAATTTGAATTTTTGAGCTGATCATATCAGGCCCTGCTGATCACTTATTTTCCAAGTTGACCTTTAGGTCATTAGATTGATGAAGTTACATATTTAACTTTGTTCATAGTTACATTGATTATTTTTGGCAATGAAGGGTTTGTACTGATCTAAATGCTTTTCTCCAATAAAATGGTAACATGGGGGAAAATTGTATGGTTAATTTTTTGAATGTAGCAGTCCCTTTCCCCACAACAAATATTATGGTGTTTCAACTGCTTTTGAGCTTTACACCAATTTGACTATTCTTGGCTACAAAGGTAAAGTTGATTGAATTCTATTTAACAATCATTTCTTAGCAGAAATGTAGTACTTTTGTTAATGGTGATCCAATCTCCATGTTACCCATTGTTTTGGGTATGAACTTTTGTATTGATGTTAACTACAGTAGATGATCGTTAAAATACATAATATTTTCAATCAACTTTGATCATAAATTTGACCTTTCGTCTCCTCTGTTTCTGCAGGATCGACCATCCTCTGATGTTGAACCTTTTTCTGACCCAACAAGTCCTGGTCTGGACAGGTCAAATGTGGACAGAAGTGATCTTCCTCCATTTGAAGATGAGTCAGAGCTTCATGGAGGAGATGGAGACTTGATTGAAGAAGAAGAGGAAGGGGAAGAACTGTTTGGGGATAGAATGGAAAGGTGAGTGGCAGATTGGAGCAATGGGTGAGTGGCAGATTGGAGCAATGGGTGAGTGGCAGATTGGAGCAATGGGTGAGTGGTAGATTGGAGCAATGTGTGAGTGGCAGATAAAAGCAATGGCTGAGTGGCAGATTGGAGCAATGGGTGAGTGGCAGATTGGAGCAATGTCTGAGTGGCAGATTGGGGCAATGGGTGAGTGGCAGATTGGAGCAATGGGTGAGTGGCAGATTGGAGCAATGGGTGAGTGGCAGATTGGAGCAATGGGTGAGTGGCAGATAAAAGCAATGGCTGAGTGGCAGATTGGAGCAATGGCTGAGTGGTAGATTGGATCAATGGGTGAGTGGCAGATTGGATCAATGGGTGAGTGGCAGATTGGAGCAATGGGTTAGTGATAGATTGGATCAATGGGTAGCAATTGGCAATGGGTGGTAGATTGATCAAGATATTGGAGCAATGGGGATTATGATATTGCAGTGGTTGTATTGCAGGAGGGTGGTATTGTATGAGAGCAGTAATATTTTAAGAGAGCAGCCATATTGTGAAAGAGCGGTCATATTTTAGAAGTCATTTTAAGATCTAATTGTTCAGAATGCAAATAATCCTTACAGATCAAAACTTGGGATAATTTTTGGTGGGCCTAGGATTTCTGAGGTAGATCATAGTGGGTATGGGGATCGAATGAACTCTAAAACTATTCTAGGCATGGTGTAATTGCAACAGGGGCCGAGGTATGCACTCTATAGAATGCTGTATTCTAGTCAACTTCAGGAGTATGTAGATAAATACTAAGGAGTTTGTGAACCCAGGTGTGTAAGTTTGGTGATATTTAAGGAAACATATTTTCAGGGAAGCTGTGTCAAGTTGTGTCAAGTTCCGCCTATAAAATTAGTCGTCCTTTATTAATATTGACATGTATAGAAACATCCATAACATTCTTGCGGCTGCAGATCAGTAAACGACTGCAACACACAACTTCAGCATACAGAAACAGGTTAAAGTGAAAGAAAGTACGGCCAAACTATGATAATTGCTTCCATAACTAGGGCAAAACATGATTGTGGAGGAGCAAAATATGAGCATTCTTTTAATTACATAGAATCCGAGCATTTTGTATTAATTATTTATATAAAAAAAACGAGTAACAAATCTGGTACTCCTTTGCTCCTATGACAAGTCCCCAATGGATGTTACTCTTTTGTTTATAAGTGTAAATTGACATACTTTACTTGCTATCTTTTGTTACTCCAGGGACTACCGTGCCATTCCAGAGCTTGACCGATACGAAGGGGAACACCTGGATGAGGAAGAATATGACTCCTTGGATCCCGAGGAGAGGGTTGCAGCAGAGCGAGCCATGAGGAAGAGGGACAGAGAAGAGGCCCTCGCACAAGGCAGAATGAGACCTGGATTGCTGTATGGTATGGATTATTTTCACCTCTCTTATGAGAGGGCTCTTATGAGCCTGTTTTGGGGTGCTGTTTTCATTATTTGCATAGAAATAGTAGATTTTTACCTCTTTATTCCTGATTGTTTGTTGGCTCCCCACATCTATTAAATTGCAATAAATTGTATCTTCATCCCACTGGAGGAGGACATTCATTAACTGGAGGAACTACAAATCACTTCAAATGCATGTTTTACCCACCAAATTAAACAATTGCTTTTGTATCCTAAATGTAAAGATATATACAAATTTCTTTGTTATTATTTTCTTATTTCTTTAGAGGAGAGTGATGATGAAGATGAGAGACCCACCAGGAGGCGGCGACTTGCAGAGAGGGCAGCAGAGGGTATGGAGGACGACGAGGAAGAGGTAAGCCGGTAAAAATTAAAGGATTTTTCACAGAAAAATAACACCTCATTTCACAGAAGAAAAGAACTCTAAGTGGCTGTGAGGTAAAGTGTAGACCTCTATTCAATAAGATCCTCTCTTGGGTCATACCTAAGATACAACACCATTAAAATGTAACTTGTTTGTTTCTCAAGCTGGTGCTCACTATGTAGAATATGTAGTTTATAGTCATGCTATGTTAAAATTTTAAAAGAAGAAGAAAAGAAAAAGTAGTGAAAATTAAAAATGACAAAATATTATTATGTCACTCTTCTTGCAATTATTTTTTTAACAACAAAGCAAGATGTCAAATTATAAGATTAAATAAATTTACAGGCGGGTAGTTTATGTGCAGACTTAGATATCCATGACCAGCATGGAATTGACCAGATAAGTAGTTTTGGGGAGGTTTTTTTTTCTTTCTTCAAACATAGCAGTTTGCATAATATTGACATGTAATTTAAAGATCTATGAATAAGTAGCAGCAACTAAAGCTTAAGTGGAAGAAAACATGCTATGAACCATGAAAATGAGGAAAGACTTCTATCAAAATTGGTTAAGAATTGACCATTTTATTGTAATTTGAATTTTAAGGCCTTATTATAATAAATTGTGCAAATTTCATTTAAATGTTCTGACATCACAATAAGAACATCTACAATTTCTTAATGTTAACTCATTGTTTTTCAATCATTCAACAACATTAGTTGAATGAAAGCAGATAAATATACCCAAGAGGTTTTCAATCTCCATTGTAATCTCGATGAAAATATTGCAGGAGGAAATAGTCTGATGATTTTCAATGACAACTTTTGGGCAGAAATTTAACCAATAAATATTTCATCATCACAACCTTACCATAAGTTTAAAGTTCTTCAAACATTGATTAGCCGTAACTCGGAAACTGCTGGTTCTTCTGACGAAATTTAAAGACTATTCTTTTTCAAGTTTAAAGCTTTAAAATCTCTAACTGTCCATATACCTTTTAGCTTGCCTTGAACATAATATTGCAATGCTATATATTGGATATATTATGTAAATAAAAGTTGATTTTGTCACTAAGTGCACAAACGTTTGAAAGAGAATTAGGTTAAATTAATTTGAATTGTATGAAATGTATACACATTGTCAAATGTTTTGAAATTTGTTAATCCTCAAAATTGTAAAATCATTTCTTTCTTTAGTACATCCATTTTATTTTTTTATTTTTCTCAACAGGGAATTGAAAGCATAGAGAATCTTGAAGATATGAAGGGTCACACAGTGAGAGAATGGGTATCAATGGCCGCCCCAAGACTTGAAATATATAATAGGTTCAAGAACTTCTTAAAGACGTTCGTCGATGAAAATGGACACAATCTTTACAGAGAGAAAATCAGACAGATGTGTGAAGGTAAGGTCGAACAGGTTCTGCATATTGATATCATAGGCTAACAGGAAAGATAATGGATGTGTCAGAACTGGGCAGATGGCAGCTCATTTCTCCTATTTTATATGAAAAGGATTAGCCCATTGGTCAAGCAAATGCAGCTGATACAAAAAAGAACTTCAAAAGAAACAAATTGAGGAAAAAATATCAAAAATCATGTATCGTTAAGGAGCTATTTCAGTTGAACTCTCATTTGTATAGAAACTACTAAAATTAGACTAGTTTGATGTCACTTAGGCTCACTACTCAAAGTCTTTATGTATTCTATTATATTTTGACCTGAGATCTTGTGGCTTAAAATCAACCATTGGATATATATATGTCAAGAAAGTATTACAACAGAATCTAATAAGGTAATTATAATTTACAACCTAAGAAACTTTGAATAAAAAAAAAAATTGTAATACAAATTTGATAACAAATAGGCTAGAGAGTGAAATGTAAAAGTAAGACATAAGAAATATATTTTATTATGCTCTAAGAGGTCTTAACAAATGCTGTCATCCTTTTGATGTTTTACATATGTCAGGGGATTACAGAAAAGACCAATTATTATTATTATTGCACTTATATAGCCCCTCCTTTGTGGATTGAGGCACTTTGCAATAAAATTGATAATACATAAACAAACTCTTAATATAAAATATCAAAAAGTAAAAGAATTGCAGGACAATATACAAACATAAAAGAATTGGTAAAAATCCTAAAACAAGATGATAAAACATGAAAATAAATATTATAGACAGCATCAAACTTATTAGTAGGAAAAAAGATGAGTCTTTAGGGCCTTCTTAAAAGTATAAACAGTTTGAGCCTGACAGATTGTAACAGGTAGATTATACCACAAACGTGGACCCAGGACAGAAAAGGTGCAGTCCCCACTGACACGAATAGTTCTGAGCACTACAAGGTGAGTGACATCCTTATTGGATCTTAGACCAATGCATCCAGGCTCATAAATATGAAGGTATGAAGGCACATTTTTTTAATGCACTTCAAGAGCAAATGTTTTCTGGTCAAAATTACTTTGAATAGCTATATAATTTAATATTAGAAATTTGGGTCCATAGTAAGGGCTGATTGCAAAACTTGCCATATTGGAGAGTATTTAGGTTGATCCCCATTGTGCATTAGATGATGCACAGTGAAATATGCTATAAGTTTGCTTTAAAACATTTCTGACTTGCATTTAATGCTGTTTTTTAATTATGCTTTAATTAAACTTCTTGCATGCTGTAAAGACTGTTACTTAGTGAATATATCCCAGGTTATTTTATTTTGGCTGGATATCTAAGTTTGACAGCAACTTGACAAGAATGGGATGTTCTACATTTCATAGAGTGTTTATTTTCATAATAATCAACCTTTTTACACTCATTCTGTTTTGTACCTCATTTGTTTTAGAGTTTAGTTTCAACCGCTCTGACATGATATGTTGACAATCCGCTAAAGAACACAAGACTCATTGTTAAATGACCAATATGATAACTGATGACACATCTACTGAGTTATATTAAGACTTTTATTAACTCAGAATTTACTTCCAAGTTACATAAAGAAAATGTTAAGAAACCTTTGTGGTTGGAGCAGCAAGTTAAAACTTCAGTGGATTACAGGTGAAATTTCAATGAATTTAAGAGGCCAGTGTGAGTTGTACAAATGACACCCTAAAAATGAGTGAATTGAATCAGGGATAAGTGGCATTAAAGGGAGGGCTATGTATTTTATATTTTTTTGGGGGGTGGGGGTTTGAATCAGTCACAGTGACCAGATTGCATATTTAATGCATAGAATGGAAGTTTAACCTGCGTAAATACTTAAGCGGTGTGAGTTTATTCCCTACAAGTTTACTTTCCTTTTTAATCTGCAGCAAACAAAGAGAGCTTGGTGGTTGACTATAACATCCTTGCTTCTCACGAGCAAGTCCTAGCGTTCTTTTTGCCAGAGGCTCCCGCTGAAATGTTTAAGATATTTGACGAGGCGGCTAAGGAGGTGGTTCTTAGCATGTTTCCCAAGTACGAGCAAATCACAAAGGAGATCCATGTGAGGATCGCAGAGCTCCCTCTAGTGGAGGAGTTGAGGACACTCAGGTTAGCTCCATTTTACTTTATCTTATTAAGCCAATTGAAATAAGTTGCTCACTCAGGTTAGCTCCATGTCACTTTATCTCATTAGGCCAATTGAAATAAGTTGCTCACTCAGGTTAGCTCCATGTCACTTTATCTCATTAGGCCAATTGAAATAAGTTGCTCACTCAGGTTAGCTCCATGTCACTTTATCTCATTAGGCCAATTGAAATAAGTTGCTCACTCAGGTTAGCTCCATGTCACTTTATCTCATTAGGCCAATTGAAATAAGTTGCTCACTCAGGTTAGCTCCATGTCACTTTATCTCATTAGGCCAATTGAAATAAGTTGCTCACTCAGGTTAGCTCCATGTCACTTTATCTTATTAGGCCAATTGAAATAAGTTGCTTGGATCTGTAGGCAGATGACCCTTTCCGTTCAATTTTTACTGAATCAAATTTTTGATACTTAACATTGTTAGGTGGTTATCTCAACAGTATTTTCCAAGATATTCTCTTTCTACTTTTTTCACTTGCTCCTTTTAGTGTATTCACCTCTAACAAACATTTAAAAACACTTACTCTTAACCAAGCTGAGATTCTTCACATTTTTATATCTTGGAAGGGTAAGTTGTTGTATGTCTATTTTTAGCAAAATTGACTTTTTCTATTGGAAAATATTCTATGAACAAGTAGGTTACTTTCTCTAGATCTCTGACTTAACATATATCATCTAGGAAAAAAATGCAGAATTAAGAACTTAAAATGCAATTATCTCAGAATGACATTTTTGGACATAAAACAACGTTACTTTCCTGCGACGATATCTACTCTTCCCTAACACTTGTTGCATGTAGACTATTAAAGTTTTGTTAAACAATCAGAAACCATCCAAACCCAAGAATTACTTCATATCAAAATCATATCAATTTGAAAGAAATATTATTTGATTTTGTCCTATTTTTCTTTTATATCCAGACAACTTCACTTAAATCAGCTTATACGTACCAGCGGTGTGGTAACTAGCTCTACTGGCATCATGCCCCAATTGAGCATGATTAAATACGATTGCCCAAAGTGTGGCTTTGTGTTGGGACCATTTTATCAAAACCAGACACAAGAAGTCAGACCTGGAACCTGTCCAGAATGCCAGTCCAGTGGACCATTTGAAATAAATATGGAACAGGTAACAGTTTTGAATGTATTTTGTTTTGGAAGATGATAAAATGATGTTGATTATAATGGTGGTGATGATGCTATTGGTGGCTGGGATGATAGTGGTGAGAAAATTAATGGGTGGTGGATGAGTGAATGGCGATGGAGATCTGTTGGCTTGGTAGAGCTTGGCGTGTTTTAAACTACCAACCTTTTGGTCATGCCCCAGTCATCGTCGTCGTCTATAGACAGAGAAAAGCAGAAGCGGCTTTGACAAAGAGGTACCAGGTAGCTTTATCCAACAATGAGGTGCTGGATCTCGTTTGTATTATTTTCATTTTACCATGATTTTGGTGTCAACCAGAAGGTTCCCAGAAGGTCAAATGAGAGATCAGTTGATTTTTTGTGTGGGAGCAGTGTCCAGCAAATTGTTTGCATTGTAGTTTTACAAACCTGTTAATATTATTCTAATAATGAAATGGATTTTAAAGTTCACACTAGAATCAATAATGGGGGTTAAAGTGGTGACAATGAATGCCATTAAGGAATAGGTGTAATGATGCACCATCTATACTGGTAGTATTGTAACCTTATTTTGTGCCTGCAATGGCATTGACTTTGATTCTTTGGTATTACCTGTAACTAGCTTGTATGTATGAAATGGCACCAATATCAGGTATAAGTTAACAGAAGAAATTCTCATGATAAAAATATTGTTTATTCCAAAGAATGAGGCAGGAGGGAGGAAGAGATTGAGATAACATGATAATTGCAAAGTCCTCACAATCATGGGGATTTCCAAATGCAGAGGATGAGCGTCTGTGACATGGCAACATTTTTTGACAAAATGAACATAAACAGATATATTAAAATTTGTCTGACATTTTGTTACATGATTTAGCCCTTCACTCACACTTATTGGTAATTTGATGTTGCATTTTAGTGGTGGATTCCATTTTTCATGAAACAGACATAAAGAAATGATCCTTTCTATGAGTAGCACTGGTCAACTGGTCATGATGTGTGAATCTATGCCATTCAAATGTGACAAAAGCAAAACTGATGTGACATTCTGTGCAAAAGGTGCCAAAAATAAACTATGTGACATTTGAGACATTTATGTGACAAATTTGAATTTTTTTGATGTGACATTTTGTGACAAGCCATCAATTAATTCTCTGCAAATGCTAACTAGGTTGCTCACATCACGTCATTTTCTTTCTATTTATCATAGACCCTCTATAAAAATTACCAGAGAATCACCATTCAAGAAAGTCCAGGCAAAGTTGCGGCTGGTCGTCTCCCAAGATCAAAAGATGCCATTTTGCTGGGAGACCTTGTGGATAGCTGTAAACCTGGAGATGATATCGTAAGTAATTAAAAGAGCGAAAATGGTTTTATTTGCTTGATTGATTTCACAAATTTGATTAATTCCATACTAAAGCCATGAAGGCTTAGCAGGCCAGGCCGATGCTTATCCCCGGTTTTCTTGGTGTAAGCGGATAAGAGCACACGACTCCCCATGACCCCAGTCCATTTTAGGTCAACTCCCGAGCAGTGCTGATACTTAGTTCACAGCTGAGTGAACTGGAGCGAGCACACTTAAGTTTGTTGCTCAAGGACAATGCAGGGCTTGTGGCGGGAAGTTAACCTGGTACTTTTGCATGCGAACATGATTCCTTAAGCACAGACAGTCCACTGCACCTCTTGGTACTGTTTTTAACAGTTTTTGCCGGAATGAATATTTCATATATCTTAATGTGTTTTCTCAGTTGCCTTGAAAAAAAAGTTTTTTCAGAAACACTTAGGACAGATTGAAGACTAGTTTCCTTAAAAAGTCTACAAAACATTTGATATTTCCCTAAAATATAATTGTGATATAATATGATTTTCCAATATTCTTTGAAGATCCTCAAGCGTCTCTCTCGTATTACTGGAGATTTAAAATCCTTAGAATTCTTCAAAATATTTGGGCATTAAATTTCAGGCATGTTTATTAAACTCTGCCTTTATTATTGTGGTCATTTGCATAAAGTTGCTACAGTATATGAACTGAAAAGACTTTTTTTTATCTAGTATGCGCAGTTAGGGACTGTGACAGGATGTGACTGCATATAGACATAGGGAGGGATGCCATGTGGGACATGGATGGGGGCCATGTGGGACATATAATATAACATATACCATGTGGTATACACTAAGGGCTATATCAGGCATAATTATTTGACTGCCTTTTTTTTCTTATTTAACAAGTCATTTCCATATAAGTTATTATATGAACTGACACTTTCATACATAGTATGCTCAATTAGGGAATGTGATAGCTAGGATGAGACTTCTTTGGAAGCCTATGGGATGTCATGTGGGACATGGGGTGGGATGCCATGTGGAAGAGGGTGGTATGCCATGTAGGATATATGGTAGATGCCATGCGGTGGCATGCCATGGAATTGGATGTCATGTGGGACATGGGATGTCATGTGGGACATGGGTGGGATGCCATGTGGGACATGGGGTGAGATGCCATGAGTAACACAGTGTGACATAGGTCGGGATGCCATGTGTGACATAGGGTAGGAGGCTATGTGGGACATGGGTGGGATGCCATGTGGGACATGGGGTGGGATGCCATGAGTAACACATAATGTGACAGTTTGGGATGCCATGTGTGACATAGGGTAGGGGCTATGTGGGACACAAGGTAGGAGGCCATGGGTACATGGGATGTTATGCCATGTGGGACATGAAGTAGGATGTCATTGGGACATTGAGAGGGATACCATGTGGACCATATGGTGGGATGCCATGTGGGACATCAGATGGGAAGCCACTGATGTGGGACATGTGGTGGGATGCCATGGGGTACATAGGGAGAGATGCCACGTGGGACAGTGAGGGATGCCATGTGGGACATAGGGAGGGATGTCATGGGGTACATATGGTTGGATTAATGTGGGACATACATGTAGGATGGGATCCATGTGGGACATGGTGGGATGCCATGTGGGTCATAGGGTGGGATGCCATGTGGGACATGGTGGAATGCCATGTGGCACATATGGTGGAATGCCATGTGGGACATATGCTGGAATGCCATGTGGGACATATGGTGGAATGCCATGTGAGACATTGTTGTATGGTGGAATGCCATGTAGGAGATAAGGTGGAATGCCATGTGGGACAAGGCATGGGATGGGATATCATGTGGGACATGGGGTGGGATGTCATTTGGCACATGGGATGGGATTCATGTGGGACATAGGATGGGATGCCATGTGGGACATGGAATGTGGGACATGGGCTGAGATGCCATGTGGGAGATTTGTTGGAGTGCCATGTGGGACAAGGGGTCGGATGGGATGTCATGTGGGACATGGGGTGGGATGCCATGTGGGACATGGGATGCCATGTGGGACTTGTGAGATGCAATTTTCATAATTGGCCGGGTCATATGACATGGGTGTCAGTTTGCATGGGCATGCAAACCATGACGGTATTTACCGTTCTAGTTTTTAATAGAGTAATATGACATACAAAAAAAATAGTATTGCAGATTGTAAACTCAGGCAATATGTGTAAATTTCAGGGAATATTTTGAACACCAAGCATTAGATTGGAAAGTTGATTCGTAGTTGTGCAATTAACCTTTCTGTAATAGGCTGCAGCCACCATAGCAACGGGGTAACTAGGTATGGCTAACAAGCCTCAAATCCGCAATCATGCATGACCAATGCATTGACATTTATATGTTCATTAGGCCTTCTACAAGTTTTGATCCATTTATGACACTTCTCTGGATATTTCAAATTTTTTGCAAAAAGAATAAACAAAATTCAGTTTGCTAACCATTCTGGATAACGGGAATTGGATTAACAAAGTCTGTAAAGGCCCCCGTAAGCGCAATTTTTGTTAACCATTTTGCCGTCAGTCGGCCTGTGTGTACAGAAATTGTTTTCCTGCGGTGATTGCTTAAAACAAGCTGTCAATCATCAAACCCAGAGAGGTTAATTGTACAGTGGAAAATAGTACCTCTTCAAAGAGTATTGCCCTTAAGTGATATATGTGTAATACTTGTCTTTGAAGTGAACTGAAAGATAACTTTGATTTTGTTATTCAGGAACTTACTGGAATCTATCACAACAATTATGATGGCTCCCTCAAT
Source organism: Chiridota heheva (assembly GCA_020152595.1). Classification (NCBI taxonomy): domain Eukaryota; kingdom Metazoa; phylum Echinodermata; class Holothuroidea; order Apodida; family Chiridotidae; genus Chiridota; species Chiridota heheva. The sequence continues at coordinate 2,542,711 of JAIGNY010000703.1, forward strand.
ACAGCCAATGGTTTCCCCGTATTTGCCACCGTCATTCAAGCAAATTACATCACAAAGAAGGACGACAAAATGGCGGTCACCAATCTCCTTGATGAAGACATTAAAGCTATTGTTTCATTGTCAAAGGATGAAACCATTTGTGAGAGGGTAATATGATTATGATTTTTAATTTATTGCAGCTTATAGTATATATGGCGATAAAGTATTGTACTCACTTTTGTGTGTGGGTGAGTGTACAAAATTTTGTGCCGCGTCTCCTGAGAAAACCGTAGAACCTATCACGTTGAAACTTGGCTGTGACAGTGTGGGGTGATGTGAACTTATGCCCCGCAAAAGTTGGTTCATATACCTTCAAGGTCAAATAATTGATTTGCTACTTGGTGGGTTAATGGTGGAGGGTGATGCAAGGTTATGTCCCACACAATGGGATATGTCATTTAAAGGTCAAAGGTCAAATGATTGATGTAAAAATTGTAAATTTTGTGTTGTGCTTCCTGGAATAATTGTAAGTGATATTGGATTAGTACTTAGTGGATTGGTGGAAATTGCTGTAGGGTTGTGTCCAGCACAAAATTGGACATGTCATTTAAAGGTCAGAGGTCAAATAATTGATTTCAATTTTGGTTTATGATGTGTTATAGAAGTACCTCAAGTGCAATTGGGTTAATACTTGGTGAATAGATAAAAGATGATGAAAAGTTGTGTCTGGTGAAGATGTGACATGTCGCTTAAAGGTCAGAGGTCAAATAGTGGTAAATTTTGTGTTGCATTTCATTCGAAAAAATGTTATTGCTATTTTATTCATTCTTGGTTGGTTGGTGGAGTTTTTAACTGGAGGGTTGGTGGAGAGTAATACAGAGTTATGTCCCACATATAATGGTATGCCACATAAAAGGCCATAGGTCAGCGGTCAAATAATTGATTAAAATAGTATATTTTGTGTCGCACTTCCTGGGAAAACTGTACGTAGTATTGGGTTGGCACTTGGTGGGTAATGTTACTTGGTGGGTTGGTGGAAGGTGATGTAGTGTAGTGTCTTGCACATAATCAGGACATGTCAATCAAAGGTCAAGTAATATATATATATATAATGAAACATTTTATGTCATGTTTCCTGAAAATCATTTTACAAATTATATGTGGCAAGAGGCGATAAGGTCAGCAACTCTGTGGATTGCCATCTAGTTTGTATGTCAGATTATTGTTATTTTTATTTTGAAGAAGAAAAAAAAATACAAATGGCAAAACTGTCAAATATACAAATTGCAAATGAGAGCTTTTTGGGAAAAGGTTATAAGAATGAAAAAGCCCAAAACTGTTCTTATCAGTCAATTAAATTGGTGGAGACGACATACACCAAATTATGATTTTACTTCATTTTGACAGATTTTTGCCAGCATTGCTCCCAGTATCTATGGGCACGAAGACATCAAAAGGGCTATTGCATTGGCACTGTTTGGTGGAGAGCCCAAAAACCCAGGTATGCATTTAAGCTCGGTTAAACAAATTATTTGACATACGAAAGCAGGCATGACAAATATTCATTGGGTCCTAATAGCTATCTGGATTAATTTTAACCTTTATTTGGTTGTTATTGGAATACAAAATATATGCGAGACTTCAAAAATCTGTTAAGAATGGGTGCACTACAATATGATAATTGCATGTATTCTGCATGTACCCTCACTGTCTTACCGCTAAAAGCCATATCGAAACTTAATGCACTATAATAAATGTCTTACTGCTAAAAGCTATATCGAAACTTAATGCACTATAATAAATTTCTTTGAATTGGTCTTTTGAGATGACCCAAAGGAATTTTTTTTTAGACAGTTATGGAATATTAACCTATAAAATGTCTTACCGCTAAAAGCCATATCGAAACTTAATGCACTCTAATAAATGTCTTACTGCTAAAAGCTATATTGAAACTTAATGCACTATAATAAATTTCTTTGAATTGGTTTTTTGAGATGACCCAAAGGATTTTTTTTTTAGACAGGTATGGAATATTAACCTAAAAAATATCAATTCAATTAGCAGCATCATCTGTAAATTCTTATAGGAAATTGATCAATTAATTGATTAATCAGATCTTTTTAAAGTTTTGTTTGGATAAAATATCTCATAATCAACAAACATAATATTCATAAACATCTTTGAACTTAAAAGGATTATAAAGAACCAATGATAATAATATCTTCCTAAAATCACTCTGTTTGCATTTAATTTTTTGAAAATTGAAATATTTGCACTTGAAACAGCAGTATAATGAATCACACAAATGTGCCATAAATGGGCATAATCACAATTTTGCCTCTTTCAGAAAATATATGTATATAAACCTCGACGTTTATTGTTCTCTTGAGCTGCCTTTAAGTCAAAAATTAATAAACACTGGTTGCAATTTTTACCTTCCAGAAAATAAACATTCATAAACTCCTGGTGATTTTGACTTATTATGTCATTGTGTTAGCATCGAATCATAAGTAACGCCTTCTGTTTAAAATATAGCTTGTAAACAGTACTAAGTTCTAAATGAATTATTTTCATATTTTGACTTGCAAATGTCTCATCTTGTTTAGTGTAAATAGGAAAGAATATTCTGTTTAGTGTTTCAACGATTACACAGTAATCGTTTCTGTTTACGGATCACAATTTGTCATAATTGGCCCAGTTCTGATCCAATCCCAATTATTACATATATTTTTCTGATAGTAATTGTGATGAAAATATAGTGCTAGAGATCATAGATGATTAAATCAACATTTTTGTGGAATTCGGAACAGTGTAACTTAGGGAAAAAAAATTGGAACAGATGAATTGATTTCACTTAACTCTCTTCTTATATGGTTGTCCCACTGGATTAAAGTGAACAGCATTCCCCAAGTGCTATTGAAGTAGCAGCTTAGTGATATTCACCTCAGGTTATCTCTCATCAATTGCAAACTTATTACTCCTCAAGCCACTGCTGCAGTGATACAGGCCCGTAGCCAGGAATTTGAAAGGGGGGTTTGTTTTTTGTATAAAGGGCAACAAACTTTGAAATTCCAGGTGGTTATTATTCTTTTAGATTTCAAAAGGACTTTCTCAACAAAGGCCAATCGTTCACTCGGACAAATGCCCCCTCCCCCTCCCCCTCCCCCTTCCTTCCTCTTCCTTCCCTGGCTTAAAAAAGGGGGTTCAATTTTTGTATAAAAGGGCAACAAACTTTAAAAATCCTGGTGATTATTGTTCTTTTAGATTTAAAAAGGGCACTTTCTGAACAAAAGGGAGCTTCGTTCGCTCGGACGAGCCCCCTCTGGCTATGGGCCTGTGATTTATACTCCCGTTAAATAATTCCTTTCTGTCAAGTTGTTTCTAAAGAAAATCTCAATCCATCAAAAATGATTTTATTTCTCATTCAAAACACAGGCAATTTATCCACGAATATACCAGATACGATCCTATATAGTTGCAATAAACAGCATGCTTTGAGCAGGAGTTGCCATTTAGATGCAGCTCCCTGCTTTAAGCAAAATCGCCCCGATTCCGTTTTCCAAATTGATTATCATTGGAACACCTTGTTCTGTTAAATTTGTCAGTGGTTTTGTATATTTGTAAGTATTTCCTAGCAAGAATCTAAAATTTAAGGCCAATAACGCATCAAAATGCAAGCGTATGACATGATGGATGGCCTGCGTCCTTCTTTGGGCATTTGTTCGTGACTTTCCTAAGAACGTTCGCACATTTAACTGCTCATGCGATAGAGCATACAAATTTCGCTCAAGCATGTTCAAAATATGCACTAATACTTAACTACCGTTCCGTTTCTGAAGCCGTGAACAACCAAATAGCAAAGTAAGTGTGGAAAAAGGCTCATTTCCTCAGGAATTTAGCTTGTAAATTGTAATGAATAAGGTAATTGTTTTCACAGTCTGAGTTGCTATCTTGTGAACTTTAGGTTTTGAAATTTTAAGGTGTATCAATTTTCGCATAGAAGTAAATAGTGTTGGCTCCGAGAAAGCGGTGCAGTTTTTTACACATAAAAATGCATAGCGAGTCGTTCTCACTGGTATTTCCTCTGCTCTGATCTTTGGAAGTTATTTGCTTTTTATTGGGTTTCTTCTTTACAGGTGGGAAACACAAAGTTCGTGGAGACATCAACATCCTCGCATGTGGTGACCCAGGCACAGCAAAATCTCAATTTTTGAAATACGTTGAGAAAACCGCACAGAGGGCTGTCTACACAACAGGCCAAGGTGCCTCTGCCGTTGGTTTGACGGCATACGTGCAGCGAAACCCTGTTTCCAAGGAATGGACACTGGAGGCTGGAGCCTTGGTCCTAGCAGACAAAGGTGTTTGCATTATTGATGAGTTTGATAAGGTAAATTGTTTCATATTTTTCAGGAAGTTGTTTGCATTAAGCTCATCAATTGTATGGTTGTGTAACAATTTTCATGGTTTCCTGAACCTGAGTGTATTAATATCATAGAATGATGAAAAAATCAGAATTTTTTCCCAATTGTGATCTTCTTTTAAAAATGCTTTCTTAAATGCTGCAAGCATTGATACATATGCATACAAAAAAGTTGTTAATCAATTTTTGTCCTTCCGCTTTATAATGTGGGGACAAATTGATTTTAACTCCACGTAAAATTCATGCTCCCCAAAAGTGCCAAAAGGTATTTTCTTGCCATATCCTATGCAGTCGGTATTCTACCAATGATTGCAACTGTTATTCAGACCAATCAGGCTTTCAGCTCAATTTTTTAATGCAATTGCAAATTCCAAATGTACTCCTAGATGCGAATACCCCTTCAAATTGAGCACAACTTTATATATAAGGTTACCTCATTAGGTAGTTCTCAATCCTACTGTACCAGCATCTTAGCATTGGGCACAATTACCAGAATTAGGTGTACCTCCTGGAAGGCAGCCTTCAACGCTAGTGTTTCAACTTCCGCATAGCATCATCTTCAAAAACACACAAACAAGTTTCTCCTCAGTTCCTTGACCAACCTTATCATTTTCATCTTCTTCCCAAACGCTAGCTTTGTACGAAGATTGAAGTATTACAACAGCATCTTAGGCTGCTGTCCGTGAACATTGTTGAGGCTGATTTTTCTTTTACCAGTAAATGAAAGTAACTATTACGGCTTGGTGTACATCAAAAACATTTGCTATAATATATATACACAATTTTCTTTACTAAAGTATACTCCAGTGAGGCAGACTTATCCTTAGTATCTTGTTTTAATTATATAATTTATTTCATTGTTAACCAAAAAGTTCCTTTTTTGACATGAAACTCAATTGTTGGTTTGAAGAAATTAGGTAGAAGTAGGACAAATTTGTCAAAAAATTATCTGAATTTTGCATGTGATGTAGATTTGAATATTCATACCTTATTAAATGCATTCATCATCCAATCAGAATGTTTGTTTTTTTAGATGAATGATGCTGACAGAACAAGTATCCATGAAGCCATGGAACAACAGAGTATTTCCATATCCAAGGCAGGGATTGTCACCTCGCTTCAAGCTCGGTGTAGTATCATCGCAGCATCCAATCCAATCGGAGGGCGTTATAACCCGTCTCTAACATTTTCAGAAAATGTAATTATTGAAATCTAAATTTTAATCAAACATTGTTTTTGTCTATAATGATATTAGGTAAGAGGAAGGGGAAAGTCATGGAGTTACTTATATAACTAACCTAAGACACATTTGCAGCAAAAATTGTTAGTAAAAATGAGATTCAAAATTATTATGTGTTGGCGAAGCAATATGAAAAAGTCTGTTATTGAAAGGAGTTAAGTTGTTCATAGTGGAGCAGTTAATTGTAAAATGTATTTGAAACAAAAATATTTACACACTGAAATGAGAAGTTGGATATTGGCAATCTGTGGGGTGGGTGTACTATTGTAATTGTATCTTGATATACCTTCCTGTATATGTCATTATCTATTGTTCCTTTGGGGTGTACAGGTTTTGGATCTAACATGATACATGAAATCGCCATTCGTTATTATTCTCATTTTATCATAAAGTGCTTAAATTTGAACAGAAATTTGAACATTCAGAAATTTGCTAACTCTAATCTTTTTCATCAGGATTACCAAAACAATCAAACAGACATGATACTGAATATTCTGTTGAGCAAATTTTCCAACTTTTGGGAAATTTCCGGCCAGGGGGGCAATTGCCCTGCCGCCCTCCCCTTTAGATATGCCACTGATAACAAGTACAGATTTTATATGCACAAGAGCACCAGAAAGAGCATCACATTATGATCAGAACAGTCTTTAAACTATTTAATCGAAAGTTTTAATACTTCTTGATGCAAAAGTTGTTGTATGCCAGAGAGAACAGCTCAGTTTTCTGTGATTCTGTGAATGTAATTCTTTAAATTTCTGTCTTCAATTTTAGACTGAAAATAATCATTGGTGGGGGATTGAAAAACAATTTAAGTTAACATCAGGAAATTTAAAGGTTTTCTTGTTGTGATATTACACAATTTCAGTAAAATTTGCATAAGCCTTCAAATTCAAAATACTGTAAAATGGTCAATTTTTAACATGATTCGATTTTGATAAATCTTTATGCTATTTTCATTGTTTATAGCCAATTAAGCTCAACTTGTTGCTACCTCTCCATAGATCTTTGAGAGATCAAATTATCCAGTAGATAAAAATGGGAAAAAAAATCACAACTTTCTTGTTTTATAGGTTGATCTCACAGAACCAATTTTGTCACGTTTTGACATCCTGTGTGTTGTGCGTGATATAGTAGACCCAGTGAACGATGAGTTGCTTGCAAGGTTCGTTGTCAAGAGTCACATCCGTCATCATCCAAACAAATCCGAGGAAGATGGTCCTCTCCCAGTAAGTACAGTCATTGTGATTTGTCCTGTGGTCTATATTTCACCTTGTATGATAAAGAGGACAAAAACATGACCATTGTTAAGAGATGCCACCCTTGCACAACAAACCAACCAAGTTCAGTGACTCAATTAACCTTTCCAAGTTACGAAATAGGCCATGCCCACTATAGCAACGTGGTAACTAGGTGGGCAAACCAACCTCAAATCCACAATCATGCATTACCAATGCTTTGGCATTTAGATGTTCGCAAGGCCTCCCGCAAGCTTTGATCCATTTCTGGCACTTCTCCAGATCTTTAGAATTTTTAGCAAAGGATAAACAAAATTGCATTTGCTAACTGTTCTGGGTAACAGCAGTCAGATTGACAAAGCCTACAGCGGGTAAGCGCAAATTTTGTTCACCATTTTGTCGTCACTCAGTCTGTGTGCTCAGAAATTTGTTTTGTGCAGTAAATTGCATTGACTACATAAGCGCGCCGCTGGCTTGCTGTACCAGTCTCGCGTAGGATGTTTGCCCCACTTAGTTACATCGATTTTGTTGCTAGAAAAATTCATGCAGTGATTGGTTGAAAAAGCTGTCAATGGTCTAAACTCAGACAGGTTAATTCCTTGGTCACCCCATGCTATTCATCACACAGATTATGCATGAATTAGTTGTTTGTTTGTAAAAAAAATTATGTTTGACTTTTTTTTCAGGGAGAAATGACTGCTTCCCTAAGAATGAGTTATAATTTAGAGCCAATTTGTTTTGGTTTGATATAGGCCAAGTGTATTATGTAACTGGCTTGAGTTACTCTCACCATTTGTATTGCTATCATTGAATATCTTCTCCTCATTGTCAATTCATGAATCACCTGCAGCTTCAGTTTGTAGAGTGCATTAAGGTGAATTAAGGAACAGCCTATTTTGCCGAGGACTGTAATGTACAATCATTCAAAACTAGGTATGACATCACAGATTGGTTTGAGGGACCCCAGGCTACAGCCCATCTGTAGATGTCTTTACCCAGTTTTCAAGAAATAGTAAAACCAAGGTACCTTTGATTTTATGCCCTATTCTTAAAAAAAAAAATTTGGTGGCAAAAATAATAAATTATTAAATATCAGAGTTCACATTTCAATTCTTCCAAAAACTTAATCTTGGTTTATATTTATATTCATGATTGAAAAGATCTTGTTCACCTACCACAAAGGTAATTGTAATTAAGGAATTTTTTCAACATTGCCAACCAACCTTCAGTTTCAACAATTTCTTTTGTATTTTTTGCAGGAACTTCCGTCATCCTCAGGACTTGAAAGTATCCCTCAAGAACTTCTGAAAAAATACATCATTTATTCAAAGGAGAAAGTTCACCCGAAACTTCACAACATGGATCAGGATAAGGTGGCTAAAATGTACTCTGACCTCAGGAGGGAATCAATGGTAGGTTCAAAGGTTACAGGGGAAATTATGTTCTAAATGAGAGCATGATAGTTAAAGGATTAGTTCAGGGTCAAGCATTCCTATCTTATATGAAAGAGGACATTAAAAGAAACAAAATGGTGAAGAAAGCATTCAAAATCTTATTCCGTTAAGGGGATAATTAGGTTTATGTGTATATGTTGATTTTCATTAATATGCAGTGGGCAGGGCTTAATATGTCTTTGCTGAACAAACACGTTATCTCAAGAAGGACATACTGGATTCACGTCATATGCGGTACACAGATAGCCCATGGTCTGTAGATGTGCCCTACTGTTTTTGCTGGTGATGTCATGCATATTAATGAGTAGGCGGGGCTTCAAAAATCTTAAAATGCTCATATTTTACTAATCATGTCTGTTTTATTTCATATTTATTAGAATTATGATGTGAGCTAGTTTGTACATCTTCCTTTTTAAAAAAAAAAAATGAACATTGAATATCATTAATATGAGTAGTGGGCAGGGCTTAATAGGATTTTGCTGAAAAGAGCTTGTAACATGATATCTCAAGAACGATTCATGTCATGTCAAATATTTTGTGATATGCAATATTTGATAAGAGTTAATACAAAATCAATCAGCATGAAAAAAAAAAAAAAAGCATTGGCAAAACAAAACCTCTTGGTTCTGGTTGAAATTGAGGGCATAGTTCAAATATGAGGCAGAATTGTTCAGGAAGCGGTATAAGCGTAAATCACCATTAATGATTTCTTTTGAATTCTCAATTCAGGCGACAGGAAGCATCCCCATTACAGTTCGTCACATCGAGTCTGTCATCAGAATGGCAGAGGCTCATGCTCGCATGCGTCTTCATGAATATGTAAATGAGGATGATGTAAACATGGCAATCAGGGTGATGCTGGAAAGTTTTATTGACACTCAGAAGTACAGTGTGATGAGGAGTATGAAGAAGGTAGGTGGATAGAAATTGAAACAAATTGGAGAAAAAAAGAACTCAAAAATATTCCTTTTTGGGGGTTGACAGTAAAAAGGTCAACCCTTGTGGTAGGCTACTCTCATGAAGTATCTTGCCCCCGTCTCCATGCAACAACTCAATGACAAGCTCACTATAAAACGTTTTTATAGACTGCCCCCTCCACACTTCCTAGAATATCATTACGCTCCCTTCAACATCACCACAGACCTTTTCCACAACCAGTGCCCTAGCTTTGCTGTTTTAAAGGGGTGGCCCGCCTGCCCCTCCGTTGGCCTGCCCCACCCTGCTGTTTGTCCTCCCTGCCCGCCCCCTGTTTGTCCTCGATGCTCACCAGAAAAAAATAATGTAAAGAAGTATTTTTTAATTTTTTTAATTAATGCAAATTCTTTAAAAACTTAATAATCTTAATTAAACTCATTAATAAAATACCTTACATGGATACAGAACACAGAATGATAGCATAGGAAGCAATTGTCCTCTTTAGCTCATGAATGGTCCTTAGCAGTCTAGTTTTTTTCTAAAATAATATTATTCTGAGGTATGATTTTATAGCTAAAATCCCAGAGCTTCACCAAGGGTTAAAGCCTGAAGAGGCCCCATGCCGGAAATGTGCATCCCTTCGCATGCTCATTAATGTGCCCCATAACAAATCTAGCAACCTGCCACTTAAACTTATTCTCTTATCTCCGACACAAGTTTTCGACACTTCATCCTACAACAACACAATCCACTCCCCATCCCCCACCCTACCCCCAACCCACCCCCACCCACCCCATCCTCACCCCACCCCTACCCCTACTAACAGCACCTCCCCGTCACTGCTGCTGCAGCTTTTAACTACTCAGTGAATTATTATGAAATCGTACAATTTCATCAACCCTATTGAGGTGTATTAACACCCCCACCAACCAACATAATAAAGTATAAATATCAGTAACTGTATGTCAAAATCTGTGACAAAGATATTTTTTTGTATTTTTTTTTTGTAAAAAGAACATACCATTTTCTGTATTTTATTTGTGGTTTACCGTTCGTTTTCTATTCTCTATGCCATGATGTACCTTTCTGTAATTTTCAGTTTCAATTTTTAACAAGCAAAGATGACCTCAAAGTTATTAAGACTTAATCTTATTCAGATATTGATTATCAAATTTTGTGATCTAATTAAAAAAAATTCCTGCCCCATACCTTAAATGAAACAACTGGTCATAAAAAAAAAGAAAAAGGAAATTATAAAAAGATGGGAAGATTGTGAATTTGTAGCTTTTAGTGAATTAGAATTCAAATACCAGCTATTTTTAGCTCGACTATTCGAAGAATAGTAGAGCTATTCTACTACCCCTGGAGTTTGTGTCCTGTTAAATTGTTTGTAAAGTTTTTGGTTAAAAGTTATGAATGGTGTACATTCATGTAAGTTGGCATAGGGGTAAAGGACGTGGGTACTGTTCAAATGAGCATGATTGGGGGATTGTTTGTACATACTAATTAGCTTATTTGCATAACAATAAAAATATTTGTCCGGTTAAAGTTTTCATATCTTAAATTATAAATGGTGTACATTCATGTAACTTAAGATAGGGGTAGAGGACATGGGTACTGTTCAAATGAGCATGAATGGGGGATTATTTGTGCATACCAATTAGCTTATTTGCATAACAGTGAAAATATTTGTCCGGTTAAAGTTGTCATAACTTAAGTTATGAATGGTGTACATTCATGTAACTTGGCATAGGGGTAGAGGACATGGGTATTGTTCAAATGAGCATGATGGGAGGGTTGTGTGTGTATACTAATTAGCTTATTTGCATAACAATGAAATGTTTTGTATCTATTATATATTTGAGATTAAAGTGGATGTGGGAATTTTGTTTTCACAAATGATCATATATGTTAAGAGCATTGTCTACACTTAATGGGAAGGTGTAGTCTGCATATTATCAAGGTTATTTGCATAACAATAAGACTCATACAAAATGTTTAAGATGAGCACATAGCCAAGTTATGAATGGTTTATATTCATGTAACTTGGCACAGTGGTAGAGGACATTGGTACTATTCAAATGAGCATGATTCGGGGTTGTGTGTGCATACTAATTTGCTTATTTGCATAACAATGAAAATATTTGTATCTATGATATCTCTTGAATTAAAGTGGGTGTGGAGATTTTGTGTACATAAATGATCATATATGTGAAAAGCATTGTCTACACGCAATGGTGAGGTGTAGTGTGCATATTAAGTAGGTCATTTGCATAACAATAGATTTGTGTACAAAATATCTAACCTGAAATAATAACTTGGTACAGTGGTAGATGGAATTTGTACTGTTTAAATGAGCATGATATGGGGTTGTGTGTGCATACTAATCAGCTTATTTGCATAACAATTAAAATATTTATACCTATGATATCTCTTAAAGTGGGAGTGGGGATTTTGTTTACACAAATGATCATATATGTGAAGAGCATTGTCTACACTTAATGGTGAGGTGTAATGTGCATATCAATTAGGTTATTTGCATAACATTAGACTTGCATACAAAATATTCAACCTCGGATATTAACTTGGTATATGGTTCAGTGGTAGAGGTCATTGATACTGTTCAGTTGAGCATGATTGGGGGGGTTGTGTTTGCATACTAATTAGCCTATTTACATAGCAATGAAAATATTTGTATATGTGGTATCTTGAATTAAAGTAAATGTGATGATTTTGCTTAAACAAATGATCATACAGTATATGTGAAGAGCATTGTTCACACTCAATGGTCAGGTATAGTGTGCATATTACTTAGCTTATTTGCATAACATTAGACTGCTGCAAAATGTTTGACTTGAGATCAAAAGTATATGGCTTATGACTTACTAACTTTAAATTTTTAGTTTTGTTATGATATTGACATTTCTGACATGAATAGCAATAAAAAAGTTTGTCTTGCCATGAATAAAGAAGCAAATAAAAGTTTCCTAGCTTCTAAAGAATGTTAAGTTAGGGGTTTGGACAATATAAACAATAAGCAGAATGTGGGGTAGAAGATGACATGATGATTAAGTAGCTGAAGAAATAAGGATGAGGGTGGGACAGGGTGGAATTGTATGTTGGGCAGGATGGGGTGGGATGTTGGTCAGGATGCATTGGCATGTTTGACAAGGTGGATTGGCATGTTGGACAGGGTGGGTTGGCATGTGGAAGAGGGTGGTCTGGCATGTGGAACAGGGTGGGTCGACATGTGGAACAGGGTGGTTTGGCATGTGGAACAGGGTGGGTCGACATGTGGAACAGGGTGGGTCGACATGTGGAACAGGGGGAATGTCATGTGGTGGGGTGTTATCTGGATATCAGTTGTGATGGCATGTGGATCATGCAAATGGTGGAATGGAATGACCTACAGTATCTGGTTTTCAGGTGTGATTGCATGGAGTATAGGCGTGGGATGACATTTAGGGTGAAATGTTGGACAGTCTGGAATATGCATTATTAGCTGAGAGGGGATTTGTATTGCTTCCAATGTCTAGCTTTTCATACGTTAAGCAATATTGTTTCCCATAATTTTGCTTCAATGTTATTGTACATTTTTCATGCTGCTTGACTTTGCTTGATGCACATATTTTCTTAAATTGGAAGTTGTATGACAATCCAGGATGTAGTTCTGGGAATGTGTAGGGGTTGGGAGGGAACAGGTTGGAAAGTGGGTTAATGACATTTATTCAATGACATTGGCAAGTCACGGCCTCTCCTTCCTTTGTTGTTCAATTGGTAGAACTAAAAGAGGTGTTGTAGTTATAAAGACTGCTAGCTTTTACTTTTTTTCTAAGTTACTGGGTGAGGTTACCTTGAGCTTTTTTTTTTTGTCTAAAAATATCTGGGAAAACTCTAAAGATATTTTGAAGCTTTTAGTAAAATGTGAAAATTACCAAAGCAAATAAATATGTCAGTGCATCTTTCAAAGCTTAAGTAATTTGAAATCATCTTCCCCTGCGACCCTATTTCTGTATATTTGAGTGTTCAGTCATCCAGGCATTTTGAACATCCGGGACTCTTTGTCAGTGAAAACGTGCTACAATTTGTGCACCAGCGAAACACACTTTATTCTATGTATGCATGATACATATATTTCAAACTTTAAAATGATCTTTTCTATGATATTTTTTCCACATTTGCAACAATTTCCTGCAAAATTACCAAATTGAACATAGAGATTTAGGCCTCTGAAGGTGACCGATTTCACACTGGCTGTAATGGTAAAATGCTTTTGTTTTCACCAACAAACTGTTTGTTCAGATTTATACACGTTCTTGTGACATCTTCGAATACTCGAGTACTCTCCTCTATAAACCCATTCTTTATTCTAGCTTTGAATAGTCGAGCATACTGTCCTTCTGACAGTTCTTGTATTTGAAAGATGAATATCTCCTTAATGGGATTTGCTCCAATAGTTTCTTCACTTTTCATTTCTCCTTTTGTCATCTGTCCGAAATGATGAGAATTATTCTCCTAAAATTCAACACCTGAATGATTCAAGAGTGGCTATCAATCTTAAACCAATCAATGTGGGTTTTTGATGTCTTAATAGATTGTAATGTAAAGGCTGTATTTGAGATTTCCAAGAAAAAAAATTTGATAAAGTACATTTTCACAAAACGGTAAGAAATATCAAAGAAATACCTTAAAACTTTTACAAAAAAAATGTAAGTTTTGAAGAAGACCTAGAAATATTTATTTAGGGTTTAATCAATCAATGTGGGTTTTGATGAATAGATAAGTAAGAAATATGAAGCCACAACACGTAAAAAAATTTCAAAAGATTTTCTGTACGTGATTCATAAATGAATAAAATTACTTGGGAGATGCAAATTTGGTCTTCTTTTGGATATATAGATTTGACGCGGGGTACTTGCGTATAAATTGTGGCAAAGGCATATTAAATTAATTCAAAAGGAAATCAAAAGTTTATCTGGGCATTCACCTAGGTAATTAAAGCGGTCAATTTCTCACACGTGTAAATATTGCAAAATGTTTCGTTTGTTTGGCTCCATTCTGTGTGTGTTGTATTTTAGAAGATAATATTACGGTAAATAGAAAATTATGCCTAGTAATTGTATCTTCTAAATTGGTACTAGGCAAGGAAAGTAGGAATAAATACCACAAAAAGTCATGTTTTATCCAGGTATTGATGCTCTCTCCACCTCTAAAACTGACTACTGAAAAGGCTGCAAGTAAGCACTCGTGATCAGACTTCCTGAGCTAAATTTTTGTATCCCCTCGCCAATGAAGTTGGTGAAGAGGGGATATAGCATCTTTAGACTGCCCTTGGAAAGGAATTCCAACTATCTTTATGAAAAGAAACATATATAAAGGAAAACAATGCATTCCAGGCTTGAATAGCAGCAATTAAAGGAATTGTCTTGGGATGAAAACAAATTTAAATAATAGAACTGCCGACAGAATGAAATTTATAATAAAGTGTCTTGGAAATGAATATGGAAAAAACAGTAAGGTTTTGCTAGAATAGAGTGGAAACATATTAGATTTTAAACTCCCAAGTTAATCTGCAATGAATTTTTATTCTGCTTTGGTAGATAGAACAGCCCTATTTGGTTTATACGGGGAAAAAAGTTAAGCATGTTTCTATTGGAAGTGTCCAATTTGTGTTAAGGCTGGGAGGGAGGGGGGGAAGGGGGCGGGAGGCTGTAGTGCAATGGAGTGAGTGGAGGTTACAGTGAAGGTTGGATTAATGAGTTGCTTGAGAGTATATTTGGTAGATGAGTTGATGGCAAAAGGTGGGTTGGCGTAGTAGGTTAATGGGTGATGGTAGGTGAATAAGGGATGGTAGGTGAATGGGGGATGGTGGGTGAATTAGGCATGTTGGGGAATAGAGGGTGGTAGATGAACGGAGGATAGCATGTGAAGGGGGATGGTAGGTGAATGGTAGAGCTCTGACCAATCAGCGTGTACACACTACACTTGTCCTTGATGGGTTGGTGGAAGGTGATGCAGGGTATTTACCGCACAAATTGGGACAGGTCATTCAAAGGTCAGAGGTCAATTAATTGATTTAAAATGGTAAATTTTGGTTTGCTACCTGTTATGCAAATATGGCAGGTGCAATTGGGTTGTTACTTAATGGGTTGATGAAAGGTTGTGTCTCAAGAAAGATGTAACCCGTTGCTCAAATCATTGTTTCTTGATGGGTTGGTATAAGGGGATGTAGTGTTGTGTCTCGCACATAATGTCATTTAAAGGTGAGAACATTAGAGGTCAAGTAATTGATTTGAAATTATCCCATATTATGTTATGTTTCCTGGAAAAACATTTCATCATTTACAAATTATATGTGGCAGAGGTGATAAGGTCAGCAACTCCATGGATTGCCATTTGTTTGTTCCTTTAAGTTAAGTTTGAAGATATGGTTAAACCTCTTTGTCAATATAACAACAAACGTTATCAATCAATAGTCTATTTCAATAAAATCTTATACCTTCTTATTGGTAGAGAATACGCAGAATGCTGATGTGACACTTGTACTACTTTTCCACTTCTCATAACTCCATAGCCGAGCTCTTCCAGAAAAACCGCCAGGATAAAATTATCTCCTTCTTTCATCATGCCTCCCTCTACAACCATATTTCGTCCTTCTCTTCCACCCCCATCTACCTACTTTTACCCCTTTCTTTTACACCTCTGCACTTCCCAGCTTCCTGGCTCTTAGCACCCCCGTACTTCTCTCAGACCCCTACTATTTTATTTTATTCCCACCTCTGGAATGATCTAACCTCTCAGGCACAATTTGACCCTTGCTGTCATGGTGCCGTTAAGTCCTCATCAAACAAACAAACATTCATATGTAAATTCATCTTTCTCACTGTTTAGAATGTAGCCATTTTTTGTGGATAAATTTCACCTTAACCAAACTTCCCTCATCCCACCTCTCTTTCTTCCTCTCTGTCCTAACTCAAGCACCTTAGTTTTTAGCACCCTCTTGGCACATTTGACACTGACTGTGGCAGTGCTGTTAAACATCAACACATGATGAGAGTTCATCACATTGAAAATGTGACAACAAATTTTATCGATCAATCATGCATTTAAAGAAATTCTTATTCCTTATTTATTGGTAGAGAATATGCTGACGGCTGATGTGACATTAAGTTCCTACTTTTCCGCTTCATATGTAAATTATTTTTAAATCCTCTGTCTTTACGCTCTCATTTCTTTATATGAATATAATTATCTTCGGGTTCTGGTTATACTGAAAGCTCATAAAAATCTGCACAGTTTGTCAAAGCTGATATACATGGCATTTACAATTATATCCATACAAAAAGGATGAAATATGATGTAGATAATTTAAAATGCATTTAACTGGGTATGATCCAACAAATTTGTGAGCAATGTTTCCAGTCAAGATAATACAATATTGATGAAAATTTCTTATTTTAGCAAGCACTTCCATTATTGTGAAAACAATTTGGTAGCCATGAAAATATTTTACTGTTTTGTTTGCGAGACAATGAATTATTAATATCGTGATTTCATGTCATATGATGACAATTTTATTGAAATGTTTGCCTAAATGGATGTATTTGAAAGGTTTTTCAATTTCGGAAATGTGACTATCATTTCCCAAAGGCTTTGTGCATTTTAATGAACTTTTTTTTTTGCAAGTTGTGACGTAAAGGAGCATTGAACTAGAAGAATGAGCTCAATGAGGTGTTGTTTTTGAACATTTCTGTAAAGGTTTGATAGGAGATACTGTACCATCTCACATAAACATCGTTTATCAATTTTAAAAGTCATGATCATCTACCAGGCGCATTAAAATATTTCCATATTCGTGTCATCGTCGTCGTAACTGTTTCTTATAACGCGCAATATCACAATTCTACATCGTTTGCATGCCAGTTAAATCCCTCAGATTGCTGCTAGAGACTGCACCCTAAACTTGACTGGGACGAGAACTGAATGAACACCGTATTGGCCCCCTTTCTTCTTCGAATAGCATTCAGAGAACCAGGTTGGGGATAATACTATCCTACCATCGTGACCAATGGCTTAATGTCCCCTTAGAAGGAGGGTGTGTACCATTCAACCATTGCCACTTCTCTCAATGGCTGAATGGAGAAGTAGGAGCTGCAGATAAATTGCTTCCGCTTTAATGTTTGGCGTATTTGTCTGCATAGCTGTAGAAAATCGAGTTCAGACTTGACTGATCCTTGAACCCGGGACCACCTCCAGCATCTCAGTAGTGTACTCTCCCAACTGAGCTACCTATTTTTCTATTTGACATTCATCACAGAATCAAATCAAGAATTGTTAATAGCACAAGCAGTGACATATATTTGAGGCCATCATTTACTCTGGAGCTGTGAGAGAATTTCAGTATTGTGTATGAGAGGAACTATCCATGTTTTTGTAGGGACCCCAGAATAACACACCCCCTTAATTACCCACCCACTTTTCCTAATTGAACCACCTTGGTAATTTATACTGTTAGGTAAGGGGTAGGAAAAATAGAGTGAAGTACACTTAACAATGAAGTAATATCATAACCAATTGAAGAAAGTGTTATCCACATAATTTTCAAAATTATTTTAAAATAATTTTCAACAAAATAACTAGCAAAATAGGCTTTCTATCTCAATCATTTTAATTAACCATTGTCAATCTGAAATTGAGTAAACCACAGGTCCCTCTTTTGGCAATTGAGTAAACCACAGGTCCCTCTTCCGGGAATGATCTGACCAAGTAACCCTTGTGTGACTGAAATTGAGTGAAGCGTACAGTAGGTCTACTTTCTGGGTGTGGTCTGACTGGAGCTGGAAAATATCTACGCTTCAGAAAACGGGAATTAGCAGGATTTTTTTTTTACAGATTTCTTGAGTCAACAACAGTATATGTTGCAAATATGTGAAAATAATTGATAAGTGAAATGAAAAGACAGAAGTAAAGCAAAGAGTCAGATCAGATAAAAGAATGATGGTAGATAATATGGTGAAAGAAGCAGAAGATGCAGCATCAAGTGGAACATAAGTGTACGGTTGGTCATGCGGGTCATAACATCTAATGTTACGTCAAAGAAAATTCAATTCTTACGTCGTAACAGTCAATTTTTACATTGTAACAATTCCATTTCTTACATCTAAAACAGGTCGCTAATTGGCTGTTTCCTTTAGGCATAAGTTTATACATAATTTTAGGTGTAAAAACCTAATTTTCAGACGTATTTCAGACGTTTAGGCAATCAGTTCTTACGTCATATTGATTGGTTCTTGCGTCGTAATAATCAGTTCTTACATTGTAACAATTCCATTGCATACCTCTTAAATGGGTCGCTGATTGGCCATTTCCTTTTAGATGTAAGAATAGAGAATTAGTTGTCACGCGTAAAATTATGTCTATTCTTACACCCAAAGAAAACAGCCAATTAGTGACCCTTTTTAGAAGTATGAAATAGAATTGTTATGACGTAAGAACTGGTTATTGATTTTTCTTAAGCGTAGTATTAGGAGACATTATGACCCGCATGGCCAACCATATGAGTGGTCTATACAAAATTACAAAGAAGATAAGTAGAAAGAAGAATGTTGGAGTAAGGAATGGAAATGGAAAGCTTATCATTGGAGAAGATGAGATGAGAGAAAGACAGAAAGAACACTCTGAATCAACTTTAAACCAAACTGTTTTAGAGGAAACCAACCAAGGTATAGAAGCAAAGGAAGATGACATTAAATGTTGAGATGGGTTAGATCCAAGCTGAAGAAATAAAGAATGCTGTGTCAAAGATGAAAATAGAAAAGCACCAGTAGTGGATGGAATCAGCATTGAAATGTGGAAAGGTTGTGTGGATTTGACGGAGGAGACCTTAACTACATTATTCAACCAAATTTTAGATACAGAAGAAGTACCTGAAGCATGAAACAAAAAAAGCATTATAACTATTATACCAAAGAAAGGTGACCTGACAATTTGTGACAACTACAGAGGTATATCTTTATTACCAACAACAAGTAGGATATTTGGAAGAATATTGATTGACAGGCAACGTAGCGCAATAGATACCAAACTTTATTATGAGCAAGCTGGCTGTAGGAGTGGCAGAGGAAGCACTGAACAAATTTTCACCCTCAGAAATATAGTAGAACAATGCTTGAATGGAAAGCCACAGTATACCTCAACTTCATTGACTTTCAGAAGGCGTTCGACAGTCAAGACAGAAGCATGATGTGGAAGATAATGGCTCATTATGGCATACCCATGAAATACACAAATATTATACAGAACTGGTGTGATGGCAGCAAATGTTAAGCAATGAAAAACTATCTGACTGGTTTTCTGTGAAAACTGTGGTAAAGCAAGAATGTATAATGTCTGGTTTTCTCTTTATACTTACTATTGATTGGGTGGGTGATGATTGGGTGATGCTTGATAAGTACACAATTAAGGCAGAAGGAATGGAATCCGGTGGAACTTATTTACAGCCCTAGACGATCTTGACTGTAAGTACAATGGTCACCTAGTCACCTAGTTTGGTGACCATTGCACTTATTTCAACACCAAAGAACAACTCACAAGTTAAAACAAGCAAACTACTTAAAACTGGTAAAACGATTGGTCTGAAGATTAATGAAAAAAGACCAAAGATCATGTGCATTATTAACAAAACTGATGGAACAATTAAAGTTGCAAATACAGTGCTTGAAGATGTTGGTAGCTTTGTCTATCTCGGTGCAATACTGTCCAAAGAAGGAGGCACTAATGAAGACATAAAATGCAGAATTGGGCTGGCACAGGCAACTTTCAGACAACTTGACAAGATTTGGAAATCAAACTTCTACCGGATAAAAACTAAACTGAAAGTATTTTAATTAAATGTAATCTCAGTACTCTTCTATGGATGTGAAACATGGAAGCTGACAAAAGCTGATGAGAAGTTGGTGTTCCAAAGGAAATGCCTTGGAATTATTTTGAAAATTAAATGGCAGTGAAAGTCACCAATGAAGATGTTTATGAAAGAACAGGCACAGTGGAGCTAAACAAGAAGATAATTAAGAGAAGATGGAGATGGCTGGGTCATGTATTAAGAAAGGACAAAGAAAACTATGACAGAATAGCCATCACCTGGACATCAGAAGGTAGAAGAAAGAAGGGAAGACCTAAGACTGCATGGAAAAGAGTGGCAGTAAAGGAGAGAAACAGTTTGGATGGAACAGCTGGGGAGAAATTGCAGTAGTAGCAAGAAACAAGAAAAGGATGGAAGAATTTGCTTAGAGAAGCCCCAATCTCCATACACACCAGGAGAAAACCTTAATCTCCATACCCAGGAGAAGGGAGCGTGGTAAGGTAAATGAAAAGTATATCAAATTGCGAAAGAGAAAGAATATAAAGATGTATTCACTACATTAATTTTTTTGTGTTGCGATTTTTTTTGTGTCGCGATTTTTCATGGGAAGGTTTTTAACACCTTTGTTCACAACCGTGGGAAATTTTATAATTGATTCCAACTCTGGTCCGACAAGGGCTACACCAAATTGCTGGATAAGTTTAAAACTTGATATTTCTTCGCTTAAAGAAAAGACATTGCCCTATATAGGGATAAATCTGATGACTATTTTTTACAATTTATTTTGTCTAGATTTGTTGCGACTCTTATTTCTTTGATTTGATTTGAATGTGCATTTGAAACTTACAGTGGTACTGTTTATCATATCTAAGAAGTTATTTTCATGTACATTGTATACTCATAAAAGCTTGCAGGAAGAAATTTTCTTTGACTTGATCAACTTATTTCATGAAGCATTCTCGCCATGTGGATATCTGCTAAAATTAGTCACATATTTGAGTGAATGTTCTATTGGGATATGCTCTGAATGACGCAATCTTAATGTAAAAGCAAATGTTAGGTTTTCCGTCGAAAAACTGTTATCTTTGGAATCATTTATTCACTTTCGCGGTACAGTTGAACATCAACAAACTAAACAAAGCCAAACAACTTGCAAATTTAATAACTTACAAGTTGAGAATAAGATATTGTCTAGAAGTGGGAAAGTTACTTCATTTAATTTAATATATTTTAAATGAATTTCATTAGAAATTAACTTAATATTCCCTAATGAACATGATGGCGAGACTTTCAGGTGTAGATTTCTATAACATGATGAGATATATACTTCATGAATGTTAAGTGTAATAACATTTGTATTAACATTATTGAATTTACATCTGAAATTCAGACATCAATCATCATCAATTTTTGAAATTATTTAATTCTAAACTTCTAGAAAACCCATCAGCCTTCTTCTCAAAGCAAAGACAAAAATGACATTTTCATCATTTCTCAAAAAAGTTAAGCTTCATTTCACAGATAGTAATTAACGTCTCTGAGCAACATGGTAAGTAGGTGGTGGCAAACAAACCTCAAATCCACAATCATGCATTACCAATGCAATGCATTGACACGTATAGATGTTCGCGAGACCTGCCGCAAGGTCCATTTATGGCACTTCTCTGGATCTTGAGAGTTTTTATCAAAAGGGATCAACAAAATTCATTTGGCTAAGTGTTCTGGGTAACAGCAATCAGATTTCCAAACCCCTGAGTGGGCCAGTAAGCGCAATTTTTGTTCGCCATTTTGCCGTCACTCAGTCTGTGTGTGCAGAAATTTGTTTTGTAGAGTAAATTGCATTGACTACATGATCACGCACAGGTAGCTAGTTGTACTGTACCGGTACCGTGTAGGATGTTTGCCCCGCTTCACTATGCAGATTTTGTTACTAGGCAAATTCATGTGGTGATTGGTTGAAATAGTTGTCAATCATCTACTTCTGACAGGTGAATTATATCTTCACTGAGGGTTCATTCTGGGCCATACTGTAGAGACTTCAAATGTTACATTGTCATTTGCTGCTTGTCATTTAGAAAACACTATGGGGTAGAAATGAGGGTAGAATCCAAGCAGAGAGATACAAATTTGGAAAAATATTTCTTGTAATACAACTTCATTCCATTATTAAAATAACTGAACACTTAGATTCTCGATGAATTTTTCAATTTTATTTAAATAATTGTAGCATAACTGAAAATATTCCTGTTAAATATTTTAAATGAAATTTTAATCTTAAGAATACAACATTTAAAGACAACTAATAAGCTAACGATATTAAATTTTCATAATTAAACTATATAACAAGTCATGGTTATACTATATTTTTCCAAAATATGTGAAGGTGAAGCCAAATTTGTATTATAATTTTTCCACAATTTACTTTTTCTTTGCATCTGAGTGATTTCTAGTAATGTGCTTTAGTATGACTAGGTCTCTTTTATCTTGATTGAAATCAGTTATAACTGATAAAATTGTGCAACGGAAAGAGATACTGTAAGTAGTGACATGATAATCATCATGTTTAACTCATTCTTAACTTGAACACTGAATGCAAAATATTGTGAATCTGATTCTCCAAGTGAAACCTTCTTCATGGTGTGTATTAATGCAAATTCTTCAAGAAATTATTGTAAAAGATGAATGGGTAAAATTTGAACCATAAATTATACTCGATAATACGTCTCTTGATTCATAACTTAAAAAAGTGGGCAAAATTATACATGAAATAATATTATATGCTTTGGAAAGTTTTCTGGTTATGTATATATTTTTGTTTCATATTACACAAACACTACAGAATAGTGGTTAATACAAGTGGGAGGAATGATATGATTGTGAAATAAGCTTTATTTACTAGGTCCTGTACATCAACTTAAACAAAAAAAGATAATTAAAATGAGAATAATACTTGAAAATCTTAAACCTACAGAATGGAATAATTTTTAAGTACTTCCTTCACTGCTGTTTGTTTTGTCCTCAATCATTTAAAGTGGATATGGATGTTCACTGGTTCTTTATAAAACCTTTATATATTTATATATTTAACAACAGCCGAAAGATTTGTCTTTAGATTACTGAAATTAGGAGAATGTTTTTACCATATCTTGTAGATAAGATACAGTACATCTTGTAGATAAGATACAGTACATCTTGTAGCTGTGTGTAAAAATATTTCCTAGATTTGTGATTGATATTTTAAAGCTTCGTAAGTTCATATTAAGTTAAATTGTTGTGTATATTTATGTATAAAATTGTGTCACAACGGGACTCAACGATCAAATTCTCCAAGCTAAAATTTATATCTATTTAAGGGGCATGAAAAAATATAAGAACATGAAAAACAAGAAAGTGACATAACAAATGAGACCAGTGTAAGTAATATTTTCTGTAGCTGTTTAAACACGTATTAAATTTATACCTTACCTTCTATGATATACTGTAGATATATGCAATCAGGCGAGTAGCCAGGAATTTGAAAGGTGGGTTCGTTTTTCGAATAAAAGGGCAACAAACCTTGAAATTCCGGGTGCTCATTATATTTTTAGATTTCAAAAGAGCAATTTCTCATCAAAAGGGGGCTCATTCGCTTGGACGAGCCCCTCGCGGCTACGGGCATGGTAATCTGGTCTCAGAGACCTGATTCACCGCACTATACATCTGAAACAAAAAAATCTACTGCTGACACGTATTCACTTCCATTTTGCACGTCTTCTAGGCAAGATCACTAAGGTCTCTGGATTTCACAGCTGAAATCCCTTTTCTTTTTCGCAAAAGTCCCTCATTTTTTTTCTGAGGAGTTTCCACCTGCTTCCTCTCTAACTAGCAACAGGTTTGAGGTGTTTTGGGAAATGCAAACTGCAGTTTGTAGCGAAAACTGCAGTTAGTAGCGAAAACTGCAGTGTGTAGCAGAACTGCTGTGTGTAGCACAAACTGCAGTGTGTAGGGTGAACTGCAGTGTGTAGCGCGAACTGCAGTGTGTAGCGTGAACTGCAGTGCTGTGTGTAGGGAAAACTGCAGTGTGTAGCAGAACTGCTGTGTGTAGCACAAACTGCAGTGTGTAGGGTGAACTGCAGTGTGTAGCGCGAAGCGAAATGCAGTGCATAGCGCGAAATGCAGTGCGTAGCGCGAGCTGCATTGCATAGCGCGAGCTGCAGTGCGTAGCGCGAGCTGCAGTGCGTAGCGCGAGCTGCAGTGCGTAGCGCGAGCTGCAGTGCGTAGCGCGAGCTGCAGTGCGTAGCGCGAGCTGCAGTGCGTAGCGCGAGCTGCAGTGCGTGGCGCGAGCTGCAGTCGCGTAGCGCGAGCTGCAGTGCGCGTAGCGCGAACTGCAGTGCGAGCGCGAACTGCAGTGCGTGAGCGTGAACTGCAGTCGTGGCGCGAACTGCAGTGCGTAGCGAACTGCAGTCGAAGCGCGAACTGCGCGAACTGCAGTCAGTAGCGCCTTGAACTGCAGTCGCGTGCGAACTGCAGTGCGTGCGCGAACTGCAGTGCGAGCGAACTGCAGTGCGTGGCGCGAACTGCAGTGCGTGCGCGAACTGCAGTGCGTGAGCGAACTGCAGTCGCGTGCGAACTGCAGTCGAGCGCCGAACTGCAGTGCGTGGCGCGAACTGCAGTGCGTAGCGCGAACTGCAGTGCGTAGCGCGAACTGCAGTGCGTAGCGCGAACTGCAGTGCGTAGCGCGAACTGCAGTGCGTAGCGCGAACTGCAGTGCGTAGCGCGAACTGCAGTGCGTAGCGCGAACTGCAGTGCGAGCGAACTGCAGTGCGTAGGCGAACTGCAGTGCGAGCGCCGAACTGCAGTGCGTAGCGAACTGCAGTCGTCAGCGCCGAACTGCAGTGAACTGCAGTCGCAGTCGCGTGCGCGCGAACTGCAGTGCGTAGCGCGAACTGCAGTGCGTAGCGCGAACTGCAGTGCGTAGCGCGAACTGCAGTGCGTAGCGCGAACTGCAGTGCGTAGCGCGAACTGCAGTGCGTAGCGCGAACTGCAGTGCGTAGCGCGAACTGCAGTGCGCGCGCGAACTGCAGTCGCGTGGCGCGAACTGCAGTGCGTGGCCGCGAACTGCAGTGCGAGCGCGAACTGCAGTGCGTGGCGCGAACTGCAGTGCGTGGCGCGAACTGCAGTCGCGTGGCGCGAACTGCAGTCGCGGCGCGAACTGCAGTGCGTGCGCGAACTGCAGTGCGTGCGCGAACTGCAGTGCGTGTAGCGCGAACTGCAGCGCGGCGAACTGCAGTGCGTGGCGCGAACTGCAGTGCGTGGCGAACTGCAGTGCGTAGCGCGAACTGCAGTGCGTAGCGCGAACTGCAGTGCGTAGCGCGAACTGCAGTGCGTAGCGCGAACTGCAGTGCGTAGCGCGAACTGCAGTGCTTAGCGCGAACTGCAGTGCGTAGCGCGAACTGCAGTGCGTAGCGCGAACTGCAGTGCTTAGCGCGAACTGCAGTGCTTAGCGCGAACTGCAGTGCTTAGCGCGAACTGCAGTGCTTAGCGCGAACTGCAGTGCTTAGCTTGTATAGACAAGCTACTAAGAATTCACAGTCATTTTCTTTTGATCATAACACATCTTGAGAACAATTTAGAGGGCTTCTTGCTTCTTGGCTGAGAGTCCCTGCTTACCATTCTCAGTACCACTACCGCTAATCCCGTGGGTGGATGATTGGTTTGTGAGTGAGGTGTTTGTGTCAGTTTAAGTCTTTACTTATGTCCATACGGCTTACTGCTCCATGGACTTTTACTTTCCATACCTGTTCACGGATCCGTTTATGGCTCCGTGCATGCCCTTACTTGTGTATCTTCACCATTAACAGCTCATACACAGAATTGTTGACGGCTTCATGGCCTCGGCCATAGAGTGAAGATTTCTACAGCTGTTTATGGCTGTACTAAATAAAAGAAAACTTAGAACTAATTTTTCCAGCGGCCAGTCACAGCCGCCCACGGCTCCACAGCCATATAAAGTTAAAAGTAACTTGAGCTAGCTCTGCCAATGGCTGTGAACGGCCGTCAACAGCTTTATAGCCATACTAAGTTGGGGTTAACTTAGTCAAGCCATCTTGGCAAGTTGTAACCATACAATATAGAGGGACCAGGGAGAGATGGCAGTCCTCCTCCTACCCCTCTTCCAACCCAGCAGTTCCCAGTGGACTGTTCCCTTACCCAGTGGGTAAGGCATTGAGGGCGGAAGCCCACCCAAGACTGGCTGCCTACTCCAAGGACTTGTCCAACTTCATCAGAATCTGTGACTGGAATTCTTCGGACCTAGTTCAGGTTCCGGTAATCCCTAAAAAGGTCTGGCACCTCCTCCGTCACCCTCAGGCAGGAAACCTGTACCCTGGGTGTTACATACGGAGGGGAAAGAAACAAAGTTCCATAACCCTGCCATTCGGAAGAGGGAAGAGGCTCTGCAGGGCGCCGATAGTGCTATTAGGGTGACCGAGGGCCTAGACAGTGTCCTAGGTACTGCCATTTTTTGAAAAGTCAGAAGGGAATTTTGAAATAGCAGAGGTCTAATTTTTGATACTCGTGTTGTTAAAATACTATTTAAGTATTTAAATGAAATGATTGTGATTAATTTGAACATTTGTACCAAATACAGTACTATCACGTGCACGAAGGGTGTGTTTGAATATTCTTGAGAATCAAAAAAAAAAAAGTGCCCTCTTTTTTCGGCCACCAGTTCCTTTAACCTCCTGCTATCTTTACAGCTACCATTGAATTTTTTTGAACATTTTTATATACCTTCATTTTTTTTGGACTTCTGGAAGAGAAAAACACTGAATCAATGTTTTGTTCACCATTGATTATTTTCATATTGTCTCTTTGAAAACTGAACAAAGGGTACCGTTATAACTATGATGTTATTTCTTTACCAGAGGGTGGAAGAAGGATTATTATTAGTAAGAGATTTCATTTGTATGGTTCTTCTGGAATAGAGGGAGAGCGGCTTGAACTAATTTTGTGGTCAATATTTCATTCATTCAGTACAAAAGCTTTTGTTTCCATCATTTTGGTAACCTAATTTTGTCATCAATATTTCATTCAGTACAATAGATTTTGTTTTCATCATTTTGAAACGCATATAATACAAAGATTTCTCAGACATCAAAATTGTAATTGGCAGAAAATAATGCAGATTTTAATCTTTGAACCAAAA
>JAIGNY010000703.1:2575000-2592500 GCA_020152595.1 Chiridota heheva
AATTCATGTTTTTTGATGATATGCTAAAATTTGAAGGAGTGACTTCTCGTGAGTTTCTGAATCGCCACTATAGCCCTAAAGGATGTTGCCCACCGGATGCAGCGAGTGATTTGTTCAGAAAATCAGACAAGAAACAAATATTACAAAACGGTTTTACTTATTGACACACATGATTAAGTTTGTAATTGATGCTTTCTGATGATACTGGAAAATTTGCTAGAAAATATTTTTTAAACTACAGAGAAATTTGCTTTTTTTATTTTTATTTTCAAATTTTACTTTCATGGGCGCTTTCTGTGCCCCTTAAATAAATTTTCTGCTATCGTCTGAAAGCGGGTGTATGCCTTTCGGACTTGGGGTGGATGGGGGGTCTCCAAAAAAATATTTGAACCTTATAGCATATTTCCTTTACTTTTTACCATTACCATTTACTTTTTGGGGGGCTCATAACCCATGCTGAAAGGTCATACCATAATGTCTCATGTACAAAAGCCTGGAGTCAAAATGTTTCTCTCCCTTTCTTTTATTCAATTTAAAAAACAAACTTGCTGCACCATGTTTGTTGTGCAATGGCATTAAGACATCGTATCATTTTCAAAGACTGAAATTTCCTTTCTATCCCCTCTCCCTCTCCCAACCTTCTCTGTCCTAACTCTCGGACACTTAAAATTTGAACACCCTCTTGGCACATTTGACTCTGACTGTCGCAGTGCCATTAAACATTGACAAACCAAACACAAACCTGAAATCTATGAGAACAGTATTCTTGAAGAAAAAATTGACTTAGAAGTTGAATCCTAAGTACCGTAGGTCATCTTCAAACTTTCCCAAAATTGTTTTTCTGAGAATTTTATGCTCTTGTTAATCAATAAACAAAAACACTAACTGGTCATTCACTTTGTAACTAAGATTTTCAATATGAATAATTTTTAAGAGAGGCTAAAAAATGTTTTTGAAATATGTATTGTCTCATGAAAGAAAAAAAGGTTTTCAAGTACTTTCTTCACAACTCTCTTGGTTTTATAGCCTTGCATGTTCCACTTAAAGGAGCAATTTTAACTTCTAAATGATATTGCTATAACTGTATGTTATGTGTGTTCCTCTATTAGATAGGTAAAAGCAAAGATTTTGCCTCGTAAAGTTCAGTATTGTTGCACATGTGGAATAAAAGTACTTGTATTGGAGGTTGATTTTCGAAAATCAAAATCAACCAACATTTCATGATTTTAAAATTTCTGGTGAAGTATAAACACTTCTGGTTATTCAAAATGTGTTCTACAAATTGGAATAAACCCTGTACCATACCAAGTCAAATATACTGTACATGTAATGTAGAACAGGGTTTAAACTTTACCATCACAAATATCCAAATTTCTTAAATCAAATTTTGCCTTTAAGTTACCTAGAAATGTAAAATTCTCTATTCTAAAATTGTAAATACTGCATTTCTCTTGATTATTATTATTATTTCCATTCTGTTCATTTTAGTTAAATTCTAATTGATTTCAGTAAATTAGATAATCAATATAAATTCCTTGATATTTGTAATTTACAATGAAGTCATTATTTGGTCAACTTATTTCAGAAATACAAGTCTTATTTTTGCAGCTATATTCTACAATGTACTGTACTCTTCTGTACTGTAATTCATCAATGTGTGTTATAAAAACTAAAACCGCAAGTACATGTGCATCAGGCATCATTTTTTATTTGCATTTTATGTTCGGTCAAAGTCTTTAATAATTCTACATTTTGACCTTCTGTAGATGCACAGGTGTTATTAAACTTGAGTAACAACTTAAATATTCTTTGCTATATTTATCTGATGTTATACAAAGTGAAAAACATTAAGTTTCTGTTCAGTTCAGTTAAATATTTGTTATTATATATTTATATATATATTTATATATATATATATATATATATATATATATATATATATATATATATTTATATATATATATATTTATACATATATATATATATTTTATATATATATATTACATTTATATATATATATATTTATATATATATATTTATATATATAGATATATTTATATATATATTTATATATAGTATATATATATATATATGTATAGTATAGTATGTATATATATATATATTTATATTATATATTATATATATTTTGTATATATATATTTTATAGTATATATTATATATTTATATATTATATATATTATATACATATATTATATATATTTTATATGTATATACATACATATAAATAAACATATATATATATCTAATGTATATATATTGTGTATATTATTATTATATATATAGATATTGATTGAATATATATATTTTTTTGTTATATAATATATATATTAGATAGATAAAATAATTTATGATGTTCTGTATTATTAATAAAAAACCTTAGTAAAGTTTGTTTTGATAGAGGCAGAAGGATGGACAAATATCGCAAATTATGACATCTGTTACAGAAAAATCTAACTTGCAGCAAGCTTGCGACAAGCTAACATTGACAAGCTAAAGTATTTGTTAGCTTGGGCAAACTTGCAGAAAGATTTTTGCGAGCTTGGACAAACTAGCAATTTTGTATTTATTTTTTTTTGCAATTTCTAGCTTGCAGTAACCTACATCTAGTACTATATTCTGATACATTTAACTACTGAAATTTAAATTGCCAATATTTACTGTAAAACTATCAAGTTAAAAAAAAAAAAAACTATCAATATTATTTTAACGGAGTTTGCATTGGGTTATAACTTGTAGAAGCTACACAGCGTAACCAACATGCTCCACGATGTAACAATGATTGATACTAAAGTCCCAGCCATGTTTGAAATTGATTAACAGCATATCCCTTTTGAGTCAATTTGTGTATTCGTAGATGATATACATTTTTCTATCCATCAATGTTTAATTACTGTACATTTATATCAGCTTAGGAACAAATTGGATATTATTTGATACCATACTTGTGAAATGATTACTTTTTGAAAAAAAGTTATGAAAATCTCCCGAGAGTCTTTACAGAAGCGGTAAACTTAATTGATTTTTGAAGTTGCCCATTGGGGACAAAAGATTCAATTTAAATCATACACACCAGAGGTAGATACGAACGTTGTCTTTTGTTAATTCCAGATTCTTGTTTTCTCCGTCAGATTTAAATTCAATATTAGTGGGATTTGGGTGAATGATTATTGCTTCCCGTCAGAGGAAGAAACTAATAAGATATCAATTTAAGCGGGATAAAGTTTGTGTAAATATTTTATGAACTACGGATGATGTAATGGAATAAAGTATGTTTTATTGAAGTTTACTTTGCGCCGCAGGTAATCATTTACCTGAAAATTGAATTCACGTAATTAAGTTATCATTTCTCTCGTGAAGTCTTGGATGAATTTAACAAGTTTTATTTGCAGTTGATTTATATTTATTTGCAAACAGGTTTGTCTTCTGTCATGTATTAGAGAGATTGAGGAGATGAATCTTAAGGATGGCATGATTTAAATTAAATGGGCGCCTGTTTGACAAATTGTTCTGACACTTACTCGCATTCTCAGTCAAACAGAGTTTGTTCCTTAGCAATTGAGATGTACATGCAGCTTATGATCTTGTTGTGAAATGGGTTCCTGACATCAAAAAGTGCAATTCCAGTTCAACAACATTTATTTTAGCTTTCTTTTTTTAAGTCTTTTCATTTACAAAAAAGAGCAAATAAGCTAGGGTGAACTACAAAGAGTTTGGATTAGTTTAGGAAGACTGAAGAGATTTAAGTAAGTTATCTTTGTAGAAATGACTGATGTAAGTAAGTCTATACTATGGAAGGTTGCCGCCCTTATCCTCACATTCTGAACAATTGTTAATGTATTATAAAGAAAATTTATTTAGTTTTTTTCACTTTACATTATTTTTCCTCAAAACTTTTTTTAGGTGTTACAGTATATTATAAATACCCTTTTAAGATTCAGTTTTACTACTTTTTTGACATATCCCTGGTTTTTAAGCCACAAAACCGCAGAACAAAATAAGATAGATTACCCAAAGACTTTAAAGAATCTGAGGCTATGACATCATAACTAGTCTGATTTCAGTCCTTTCTATACAAATAATACCAAACTTTAAAGTTGAATATCTCCTTAACAGAATAATATTTTGAATGCTTTCTTCACTATTTTGCAGAGTTCCTCAGAAAAAGTTAAAAGTTCTTTTAGATACCTTTATGGAAAGCTGGAATTTCCTTACTAAATGTTAAAAGTTTTTTAGACTCTTAAGACAGGTTGAAGACTAGTTTCCTTAGAAAATCTACAAAATATTTGATATTTCCTTCAAAGATAACTAAGATGATATAATTTCCCAGAATTCCTTAGAGATCCTCAAGTGTTTCTCATAACAATGGAGGTTTAAAACCCTTATAACTTCTTCAAAATGTTTGTGCAATAACTGCTGTATCAGACATGATTATTAAACTCCGCCTTTATTATTGTGCATAAAGTTTGCATAAAGTTGCTATAGTATATGAACTGACAAGACTTTTTTAGTATGCTCAGTCAAGGAGTGTGACAGGATTTGACTGCATATGGACATAGGGAGGGATGCATGTGGGACATGGATGGGGGCCATGCGGGACATGATATAATAAACCATGTGGTATACACCAAGGGCCATATCAGGCATGATTATTTGACTGCCTTTTTTTCTTATTCAACAACTCATTTGCATATAAGTTATTATATGGACTTACAAGACTTTCATACATAGTATGCTCAATCAGGACTGATAACTAGGATGAGACTTTTTATGGAGCCTATGGGATGTTATGTGGGACATGGGGTGGGATGCCATGTGGGACATGGGGTGGGATGCCATGTGGACATGGGGTGGGATGACATGTGGAACATAGGGTAGGAGGTTATGTGGAACATAGGGTAGGAGGCTATGGGGACATGGGTGTATTGCTATTTAAGACATAAAGTAGGATGTCATCGGGACATTTGGAGGGATACCATATAAAACATGGTGGGATCCAATGTGGGACATTAGATGGGAATCCTCTGGTGTGGGACATAAGGTGAGATGCCATAGGGGACATAGTGATGGATGCCATGTGTGACATAGGGTAGGTGGCCATGGGATGTGATGCCATGTGGGACTTAAAGTAGGATGTCATTGGGACAATGGGAGGGATGCCATATGGAACATAAGGTGGGATCCAATGTGGGAAATTAGGTGGGAAGCCACTGATGCGGGACATAAGGTGGGATGTCATAAGGGGACATCGGGTGTGATGCCATGCCATGTGGGACATATGATTGAATTAATGTGGGACATAGGATGGGAGCCCTGTGGAACATAGGGTGGGATGCCATATGGGTCATAGGGTGGGATGCCATGTCGAACATACGGTGGAATGCCATGTCAGACATATGGTGGAATGCCATGTCGGACATATGGTGGAATGCCATGTGGGTAATACTGTATGGTGGAATGCCATGTGGGAGATATGGTGGAATGCCATGTGGGAGATATGGTGGAATGCCATGTAGGACATATGGTGGAATGTCATGTGAGACATATGGTGGAATGCCATGTAGGACATATGGTGGAATGCCATGTAGGACATATGGTGGAATGCCATGTAGAAGATATGTTTAAATGTCATGTGGGTCAAGGGTTGGGATGGGATGATGTGGGTCAAGGGTTGGGATGGGATGTCATGTGGGACATGGGGTGGGATGATGCCATGTGGGACCTGGGATGCCATGTGGGACTTAGTGTAAGATGCCATTTTTATAACTGGCGGGTCATATGATATGGGTGTCAATTTGCATGGGCATGATGCGAACCATAATTGTATTTACCATTTTAGTTACATTTGCTGAGCAAGGTCTGGAGATCATGATCCGGATATAAACACGGCCTATCTTATATTCATAAATGGTGAATATTGTTTAAATAATAGGTCATCTGGACATTTTTGCTGAGCAACATGGAAGCTCAAGTGGTTCTTCAAATACTTCCTACTTCTCTAGATTTATAAGATTTTGTTCAGTGGTCAAGGTTATTCATCTTGAATGAAAAAAAGGCAACAGTGGTGGGGTGGAGAAAGTGTTCAAACATCTGATCAGGTACTTGAATTTAAAGTTGATTTGCATGATAAGATCTACAGACTGCATGTCTAAATGTTTTGCGACTTTTCAGCCATTAGATGTGTGTGAGGAGTAAGAAAACAGCATCTTGAGAAGAACTGGAACCAGAAGAAATTGTTCAGTGATTTCAATAAATTTCGAATTTTGATAAAATGCAGTAACCATTAATTTAAGAAAGTGTGAGTGACCTTCTACACAGGCATCATTTAAAAACGAGTTTCTTCATTGTTCTTTTTGTCCCTTATTCAAGACCATAGGCGGGATTTGAGGGGGGCAAAGGAAGACTTGACCCCCCACTGTTTTCCTGAATTTGTATCTTTTTGTACGATTTCTTTGCATCTTAGCATGAGTTTCCCCCTTCTCCCCAAATTTTGGTCAGCAACAAATCCCACCCATGTTCAAGCCACTGAACTATTCCTCTAGACACCTGTTGTGAGCAATCAGAGAAATATTAAAAATTGTACATACTTGCAAGAAATATGTCAATACTCTTTCCCCAAAAAGCACACATTCATTCAAAAGCAAGTGTGTGCAGTCAGATCTAATTGATAGGTTTTCATCTGTATCAGCACATCCACAATGTGAATATATTCCACCCAACCCCCTCCCACAATGGCTACCTCTCCCCCCCTCCCAGAAGCCAGAAGGTAAAAAGGTCCAGAAATTTTACTTCAAACTTCCAGAAGTTTGCTAAACTGTCGAGTAGTTTTGTCAGAAGGTACAGACTCCTCCCCCTCTCTGCGCCCCAATATAAAATGCTAGCTAGCTACCCCTCCTCTAATATAAATTGCGAGCTACACCCCTGATATATCCCAGATATAGTCTGTATGTAGCCTTTAATTAAATATGTATGGTACCCAGCCCCCACTTCAAAAAAATCTCTCCTTAATCTGACCCTTTCCTTTTCCTACTTAACCAACCCCTGCTGCCCTGCAGCTCTTTGTTTTCTTCACCTCTGACATAATCTAATCTCTCTGGCACAACTTAAAAGGATTAGTTCAGGGGTCAAGCAAGTTCATCTGTTTTGAAAGAAGACTTTAAAAGAAACAAAATGGCGAAGAAACCGTTTAAAAATCTTATTCTGTTAAGGAGATATTCAAGTTTAAAGCTGTCTTATCTTTGTAGAAATGACTGGTGTAGTAAGTCTACTATGGAAGGTTGGTGACCTTATCCTCACATTCTTAACAATTGTTAAAGGAAACATACAGTCTGATACAATCATTATTTCATATGATAGAGAATAGAACATAAACACAAAGTTATTCATGTTTGAATTTGACACATGGAGAGTGCCATTTTGTTCAATTCTGTATTGAAATATTGTGCTTGATGACATAATTTTCCTAAAATAAGTAAGGTAATGTATTTCTTTATAAATGTGATTAAAGTTTTTATTCCAAAATGATGTGACACAAAGTTTTAACAGCATGTTTTAATAATTTCATGTGTACAAATATTCTTGATCCTTTCCTTAAAAAGCAAAACAAATTTTTCATCAGCTATAAAACTTGAGGTAGATTATATAAAGATATGCAAACCATTCCAACATCCTGCTGGGCTGATGACATCACATCTGCATGTTCTGAAATCAAAATGACGACTCCCATTGTACTATTAAGTAGTAGAATTAAAGTTTTTAATAATTACAAAAAATGTGTTAGAATGCTGTGCGAGGTATGAAACTTGGTCAAAAGATTTGTTATTTTTAATTCTATCATATGAAATATGGATTATGTCAGACTTTGTTCCTTTACTGTATTTTTAAAAAAAATATATTGGAGCTTTTTTGCTATTTCATTTTATTTCCATCAAACTTTCTTCAGGTGGTAAATTATAATTATTCTTGCAAAATTCTGTTTTACCACTTTCATGAATATTTAATGGTTTTAAAACCACAAAATCAAAGGGCAAAGTATGATAGAATACATAAAGACTTCAAGGAATCTGAGGCAGTGACATCACTAGTCTGATTTCAGTCATTTCTACACAAATGATACCAAACTTTAAACTTCTATCTCCTTAAAGAATAAAATGTTTGAATGCTTCTTGCACTATTTTGTTTCGTTTAAAGTCCCCTTTCATATAACATGGACTTTCTTGACCCCTAATCTAATCCTTTAAGCATCACTGTTGTGTTACCATTAAATCTTACCAACCAACCTACTGCATACTATTTATTTTGTTTGCATTGGATCAAATTCCTTTTCAGCTCGACTATTTTAAGAATAGTAGAGCTATTCTACTACCATCGGCGTCAGCATCCGGTTAAGCTTTGGTTAAAGTTTTCATAGCTTTAAGTTATGAATGGTGTACATTCATGTGACTTGGCATAGGGGTAGAGGACATGGGTACTAATCAAATGAGCATGATTGGAGGGTTGTGTGTGCATACTAATTAGCTTATTTGCATAACAATCAAAGTATTTGGTTAAAGAATTTGGTTAAAGTTTTTATAACTTATGAATGGTATACATTCATGTGACTTGGCATAGGTAGAGGACATGGGTACTGTTCATATGAGCATGTTTGCATACTAATTAGCTTATTTGCATAACAATGAAAATATTTGTCAGGTTTAAAGTTTTGGTTAAAGTTTGTGGTTACAATTTTCATAACTAAAGTTATGAATGGTGTACATTAATTTAACTTGGCATAGGAGTACTGTTCAAGTGAGCATGATTAGGGGTTGTGTGTGCATACTAATTAGCTTATTTGCATAACAATGAAAATATTTGTATCTATGATATTTCTTAAATTAAAGTGGATATGTGGGGATTTTGTTTGCACAAATGGTCATATATGTGAAGAGCATTGTCTACACTTAATGTTGAGGTGAATTGCATTTTAGGTTATTTGCATAACAATAAGACTTTGGTACAAAATGTTTAAAGTTCATGAGCGCATAAGTAACTTATGAATAATGTTCATTAATGTAACTTGGCACAGATGTAGAGGACATGGGTACTGTTCTGGGTACTGTTCAAAGAAGCATGATTGGGGGTTGTGTGTGCATACTAATTAGCTTATTTGCATAACAATGGAAATATTTGTATCTATGATATCTCTTAAATTAAAGTGGGAGTGGGGATTTTGTTTACACTAATGATTATATATGTGAAGACCATTGTCTACACTTAATGGTGAGGTGTAATGTGCATATTAATTAGCTTATTTGCATAACAATAGACTTTCACATATAATATTTACTCTTAGATAATAACTTGGTACTTGTCACAGGGGTATAGGACATGGGAACTGATCAAATGAGCATGATTTGGGATTGTGTGTACATACTAATTAGTCAGCTTATTTGTATAACATTGAAAATATTGTGTTTATAATATCTCTTACATTGGGAGTTGGGATATTGTTTTACACAAATGATC
The DNA here is from genome assembly GCA_020152595.1 of Chiridota heheva. Classification (NCBI taxonomy): domain Eukaryota; kingdom Metazoa; phylum Echinodermata; class Holothuroidea; order Apodida; family Chiridotidae; genus Chiridota; species Chiridota heheva. The sequence goes on from JAIGNY010000703.1 coordinate 2,584,523, forward strand.
ATATATGTGAAGAGTATTGTCTACACAATGGTAAGGTGTAGTGTGCATATTAAGTAGGTCATTTGCATAACAATATACTTGCATACAAAATATTTAACATGAAATAATAATTTGGTTCAGTGGTAGAGGGCATTGGTACTGTTCAGTTGAGCATGATTGGGGGATTGTGTGTGCATAATAATTAGCCTTTTGCATAGCAATGAAAATATTTGTATTTGTGGTATCTCTTAAATAATTCAAAGTGGGTATGATGATTTTGCTTAAACAAATGATCATACAGTATATGTGAAGAGCATTGTTCACACTTATTGGTGAAGTATATATTGATATTCCTGACGTGAATAGCAATCAAAATATTTAGAGGATAACATGATAAAGTAGCTGAAGGAATTAGGATGAGGTCATGTGGGACAGGGTGGAATTGTATGTAGGGCAGGGTACGGTGGGATGTTGGTCACGATGTGTTGGTAACGATGTGTTGGTATGTTAGACAGTGTGGATTGGCATGTAGAACAGGGTGAGTTGGAATGTGGAACATGGTGGATTGGCATGTGGAACAGGATGGGTTGGCATGTGGAACAGGGTGGGTCGACATGTGGGACAGGGCAGAATGGCATGTGGTGGGATGTCATCTGGTGGGATGTCATCTAATGGGATTTCATCTGGATTTCGATTGTGATGGCATGTGGGTTATGCAAGTGGTGGAATGACATACAGTATCTGGTTTTCAGGTGCGATTGCATGGAGTATAGACGTGGGATGACATTTAAGATAGGTTGAGATGGAATGTGGGACAGTCTGGAATATGCATTATTAGCAGTGAGAGGATTTGTATCGTTTCCAATGTCTAGTTTGTCATACGTGAAGAAATATTGTTTCGCATAATTTTCATTGACGTTGGCAAGTCGGGGCTTCTCCTTAAGGGCGGGAAGATTTTCTTAAATTTATCATTGCTTCACTTAGCTTTTATATCTGCATATGTTGAAGTAGATCCAAAAATCACCATTATTTATAGTCAATTCCTCTTCATTACTGTCAAAATCACTCTCGTTATCACTGTTCGTATCAAAACCTATAAAATCTGGCTCCAAATCAAGACTCATTGTCACTATCTAACGGCGGAGGATGGCCAATTAGTAATGCCATTTTGTGTGTAAATTGCCTGTATAAATCTCCGCTTCACTTCGTTCACAAAATTTTGTCCTGTGTTTGACCCTTTTCTTACAAAAACAGGAAGTTTGACCGACCCCTGCACTTGAAAATGAGTATACAAGTTGTTTATTCACATTAATTTTACAAAACAAAAAAGGAAGTACCACACCAATTTGAATAAATTCCATGTAAATGATGCTATGATATCCGTCGCGTATACGCGATACTGGTACATGAAAGCAAAAAAATATGGACGCGCATAAGTGATACTGGGACTCCATGTGTTAAATTTCCATAAATTCTTGAATAAACACAGAAAGCCTGAAAATCCTAATTTGTTTGAAATGTTCAAATTTGAACAAAATAACAACGACTACAAAATTTTGAAGGCAATTTGTGCTATTATGTATAAATTTTTCTAAAGTAAATTAAGCACATACATTTGTTAACCTTCAAGAAGTTTTCTTGATTTTTGGGACAATTCTGACATTTTCCTTCCAAGAAAAAAAAATTCAACAAATTTTAATTCATGGTCGTTTTTAGAACGTTTTTAGGACAATTGTTTTTACTGCTCTAATTTTCACCCTCATTTAATTCTTGAAGGTGATATGTTTTTTCACAAGAATTCATAGATATGTCACTTTGTTATGGGTGTCTTTACTGGCATGGTCAAATAATTGTAGATGTATTTTTTGAGTCTAAACTTGAAGAGAAATTGACTAATATTGCCCGACGAAAGATTCCCCTTCTAAAAAAAAACATATGAGATGTTTGTTGCTAATATGGTTGTTTTTACCGGAATCAGATTGCTGCCATCATTAAATACTTTTGTCTGAAAATGATTTTTCTGTATGTCTGTTGGATATTCCAGCAGTAGATATACAATCTTGGAATAAGACTTAATGGAACATTTTTTTTAAATTTGTACTGCCTTCAAGAACATAGGTTTTTTTCTATATATATATTCATCATTAGGAAAGGCTCACAATTCCAACTGCTCAGACATGGCCAGTGAAGTCATGCTTCAGTACATCTATACAAAACAGTGCATACATAGTATATGTGCACTAAAGCATGACATCACTGGCCATGTCTGGACAGTTGTAATTGTGAGCCTGTCCTTAATGCCGTCAATCTCGAAATTGGTCTTTGATCCCTATTCTATCTCTTTAAGTTAATATTCTTTTAGTCTTCGGATATTTGCATAATTTTCTATTGTCCCCTAACCCCCTCCCTACTAGGTTGACCATTGTTATTATTATTATTATCATTTCAAATTAGCTTAACCCTTACTCTACCAGAGCATTTAAGATTACAAGTGTTATTTTCGGGAACTTTTTGGAATGGGCTTTTTCACAAATTTTTCTTCATTTTCTACTGTAGTAAGTTTATGTTATATGAAAGCTAAGACTTTGAACTTTACGTTAGTTTGCATAATTCTCTGGTAAATTATGCAAATTTATGCAAATAAGGTCATTGATTTAGATTATTAGATGTACCCTCCCAATGTTGACCATTGTAATTATTATTATTATTATTTCAAATTAGGTTAAAGCACTAATGATCCAACATGTAAAGGGGGGCGGGAGGGGGGGTGAAGGAGGGGGGGGGGGGTGGAGGGAGGGGGTAAATGAAAATTGAGGAAGGAAATAATCAAGAATTGCAACACTAAATATTTTGATTTTAGTTTGATTTTCAGTTTGCACTCTGAACTGCCATTCAAACAGTCCAAGATTAGTATCTAACTTAACTAACTGCTTAAGTTTTATTAAAGAGCAGTAAAATCTATGCCTAATATTGTAATATTTCCTCTAAGTACTTTGTATTGTTACGATAGTGCCTGTTTCAGTAGACCCTAACGTCTGAACGTTACTCGCCAGTACAGACAATGAGTGAAACCATGAAGCTACAGTTAATAACTCCATGGTGAAACAATGACATGTATGACAATATATGTTACACACAAACCTGCAAACAGTCTGAAGAATCAGAATTACACTGTCGGTCCACGTACACTCAACGCACATGTCATGGCTGTAACTTAGCATATGTTACAGTCAGTAGGCTACGTTAGAATACATACATTCACTGTTTAGACAGAACATCCCATACAAAAGTCACAAGAATTTGATATTTCACTGCATCAAAGTATTTTAAATGAACGCGTTCTCCTAGAGGTTACGAAAATAACAAAACAATTTACGCGAAAAACAAATTTAACGTAAGAAAGCACATAAAAATAACCCTTTTAATACATAATTTATTGAACACTGACAATCACAGTCAAAAAAAAAAAAGTTGACGCTGCTTAAAGAACACAATGCGGATGTTAGCACAGTCAGACAGTCAGATTAATTTGCAACAAACCCAAGTGGGTCAAACATAGGTCATGCCATATATAGGCTTTTTTTTTTTTCAAAATCGGATTGGTAAACATAAAAAGGTACTGGATAAAAGCTAGCTAACATATTTCCCCATAATTCCATGTACCTCTTAGACTTCAGCAAACGCCATCTAATTTTTCAAAATGATTTTATTTCGTCACTCTGTACAAAGTGTATGGACGAAGAAACTTGCATGATTAGTAATGGCCTAAAAAAATGTTCTTTTTTTACGAATCTCCGATAATTACTTGGTGTAGATATTGGTGTGAGAGAAGTTTTGTAGCTCCCCAAGAGAATCAAAGGTCTTTGCTGAATATTTGGAGTCTCTGGAAAATTGTGTCTTCAGTTTCCTGCAATTTAGAAAATGTTGGCTCTGCTTGCCCATGGCATGGAAATCACCAAAGTGTAAATAACTCACAGATAAAAAAAAAAAAACCAATCACATGCATTGCCTGGCAGAGCTTCTTGTTCACAGCGTGGAGTCGCATTTTGTAAAAGCCTATAAATAATAACTGAGGCATAAAATCACAGATATCTATGACTGGTATCTTAAAGGATTAATTCAGGGGTCAAGTATGTCTTATATGAAAAGGACTTCAAAAGGATTAAAAAGAACCATTTTACTTATATTTTGTTATAATGATTGCCACTTGGAAGTGTATTTGTGGGATGCTATTATTGATTAGTTGTGATTCATTTATTGGGATAATTTATTTTTTAAATGGCTCAGAATGGCTGATATATTAGCAATATGAGGAAAATCTGTCATAGTTAAAATCCTGTCTTGTTACAATGCAAGGATGTAAAATCCATCTTAAATTTATACAACAGTATTTTGCTGTTAGTATCTTTGTTTATGATTTCAAATTCACTCAAAAGCAAACCTTGCCTGTGGGGTCGTCTCCATTCTCATTAGACACAGTATCTAAACATTCACATGACTGCCTTAGAATACAGTAGGTCACACCCACCTCCTTCACTCACTCCCACCTCCTTCACTCACTCCCACCTCCTTCACTCACTCCCACCTCCTTCACTCACTCCCACCTCCTTCACTCACTCCCACCTCCTTCACTCACTCCCACCTCCTTCACTCACTCCCACCTCCTTCACTCAATCCCACCTCCTTCACTCAATCCCACCCCCTTATTGGCTCCCTCACCCCTCTGCAACAATTGCCATTGCACCCTCACAGTCCACCACGTCCTCCTTGCTTGCCCCACAACCTTCCCAGAGCTTCCCTCACTCCCCACAACTCAATATCCGAGCTCTTCCAGAAAAACTTTCCGGATAAAATGATCTCCTTCCTTCACCATGCTTCCTTCTACAATCATGTTAAGTCCTTCTCTCCCACCCCTGCCTCTCTCTCTACTTTGTTTTTTCACCCATGCACCTCTCTTGATCCCAGCTTTCTGGCATTTAGTTTTGTGTTTCTCTCAATCTCTCGCTGTTTTCTTTCCTTTCAACCTCTGGAATGATCTAACCTCTCAGGCACAATTTCACCCTCGCTGTCGTGGTGCCATTAAGCCCTCATCAAACAAACAAATATAAAACAATTTTGCCCAGGGCCTGTAAGGTTTACCCAGCCTTCCAGGCATTCTCGGTCTTTTGTTGCGCCACTGTCAATCAAACTTGTATTCCTTTCTAACAACCCCAGCTTACACAATTTAATTCCCCACCAACAAAAACAGTCTTATACCCACCCCAAAACATATTTTGAGGTACTACATCATTGATGTTCTAGCATCACATCCAAGGGCGTAGATCCCAGGTGGAGGAGGTTATATACCCCCCACTTTTTGATAAGGGGTTGGGTATGTAAAATTATCCCCCCCCCCCCCAATTTTGCCGATGATACCACCCCAGATTTTCATTAACTAAAAGAAGTACTTTTTGCCACTTCTGTTATTTGATTGAGAAATTGGGAGCGATTACTGTATATCACAAAACTCACCATAAATCATTAAAATATATACGTTCGTCTCATTTACCACTATATAATAGATATCCGGACTAATCTTACCATTTTGTAAATATCGATTTCCAAAGTTTCTTGATGTGACCTTAAACTAACGATACTTAACAACTCAAGGGCTCTTGTGTTTTATGCAAAGATACAAGACACAGCGTTAATTTCTATGACAAGAGATGCATTTGCTCATCACTGCAATGACCGGTATTATTTTACCCAGGCCTGCCAAGGGAAGGTGTGTGTGTGGGGAGGAGGGGGGCAGATTATTTATCTCGCATTCGAAAGCTAAAATTAATTAAACCTGTTCATTATTAGGAATGTCTTTGAATTATTTTGACTCGAATTTCACCCCAAGAGTATGGCCCACTACTGTTTTCTACGGCTTTTAGAACTAAATGTGTTTGGACTCTAAGCATGTTTTGATGTTATTTTCGGGCCAATTTTAGTCCTAAATTATTAAATATTTCACAAGCTTCAGGGCTTCGCCCCCTGGACCCCCACCAGGGCTTCACCCCTTTACCTCACCAGGGGCCCTTAAGCGAGCCCTGAACACAACGTCTATTGCTGAGTGCAAAGCGCTCGCATTGCCACTAACACAGCAAACTTGTCCTCCCACAAAAAATTATCCCTCCCACTTAAAAAAATGGATCTATACACTTGATCACATCGAAGCTCCCTCTTGCATTTCCAAAAAAATAAACATGAGAAATGGATTATGCACTTGTCAGTTGTATGACTCACTCCTACCACTCTCTGCACTTTTGGTATTCAGAAGGCCCTGTTTTTCTCATTATCATGCTAAAATTTCAGCTTCTAAAACCATCATGATGATTAACTCTCGCTATAAATTTTCAGTCCAATGCATCCAGACTCACCAGTGTTTAAAACTCACTGAAGAAAACATTCTTTAAAAGTCAAAATGAATCCTCAGCCCCACATTACACGCATAACTCGGCCTTTCAGTAACCAAATCCACAATACCTGGCTCTTCACAATAAGCTCCATTGTAAGTATATAGATGATTGGGAGTGTAATTACTGATGCCTAAAATCACTGAAGTATCTGTGGTGGGTTTCTTAATTGCTTCTAGCAGTCTAAAAGTCATACTCGCCGAAATGGAGGTTCTTCGGGTAAAAAGACTGAAAATTTGTAGCGAGGATTGGGCGTAATGTTTTATTATAGTTAACCATAGTAATCAGCACCATATTGAATAGAGCATTGCAATTTGCCTATGACCCACTAAATGGCCCATTGTTACTGATGTCAGTTATTAGTATTTCCGTTTGCATACACAATAAACTCAGCTTTGCATTATGTGTATTTATGATTTAATTGTGCTGACAATTGCAGGCAAGGTGGGAAATGTTTAATTCACCAAAAAAAAAAAATAAAAAAAAAAAAAAGTACATTCATAAAAACAAAATATTCATCTCCATTTCAGTTAACTTAAAGGACCTAATTATTTCAACAGCTTTGATCCCAAAAAATTCAAAATTTCCTAATTGAAATTTGTAATGAAGGAAACTTATTGGTACAATCTACCTTTCAAGTAGTCTAGATTATACACTTTAAAATCAGATTTACAATGTCCAAATAAGTTTGGCACATTTTGTTACAATACTTTGGGGGTAACTTAAATTATTAGGTTGTCAGATTATATAATCTTAAACTTCAAATCATGACCTTAGCTTGAAATGATTTATGTACATAGTTCTTCGGATCTTCCAATGAAAACTGCTTTAATTTGCAGTTAAAAATGAGACAGATTTTCCTTTAAATGTGTCGTGCATCATCATTGGTCATACATCTCAAAGAAAGCAATTTGCGTAATGATTATATTTTCCAAACAAAATTTTGGATCAAACTCAATCGATCCCCTACACCTTTTCCTAACTTTGTTAACACTGCACAAAGTTTCCGTTTCTGCCGATTAAAGTTTCTCGAATTTGTGATTGTAACCTTTTAGTGACTGGAACACAATTACGATTCATCCTATTGAAAACAATTTACGGGAATACACATTGACATAAAAATGTTGGGAGAGATGTAGGCACTTTACATTCCAGACATTAGGCCTCGCTACACTTATGAGCCTACCATAACCTAAGTTGTCAAAACTAAACAAAAATGTTCCAAACCTTGACTGAACAAGGTGAAATCTAGGCAAGTTACGTATTTTACGTAAAAAGACATCTTCACTATCCTGAAATTTCACTGAAGAAAATTATGCAACAAGGTTATGCATATTGCGAATAACACCTAACTTCTGCAAACTTACAAAGCATGCATCGTACATATGTACAGTCAGGGAGTTGTCATTACAGCAGTACATACACAGTAAATGCGTTAACAATATTTGCGCACGAGTTACTGGTGATCCACGGTAACTAAATGTCCCAATCGGTGGCCCAGGGACATTTAGTGACCCGGGTCACTAAATGGCCCTTGAGACATTTTGTGACCCTGGTCT
>JAIGNY010000703.1:2595000-2620000 GCA_020152595.1 Chiridota heheva
CAAGTTTATTTTCATTTTCTACTGTAAGAAATTTATGTTATATGGAAGCTAAGACTTTGGACTTTATGTTGGTTTGTATAATGTTTAGGTCAAATGTGTAAAATTATGCAAATGAGGTCATTAATTCCGATTATTAGATGTCCTAAAACTGCTATGTTTGTGATATTCTGCTCTCTTGTAGCAATTTAACCAAAAAAATATTGATAGAATTTATGAAATTGTTGAAAGGACCTTTCATTTGATACTAACTACTCTTGAATTTTTTGTAGCAAAGAAAAAAAATATTAATGTTTTTTTACCTTTTTACCTAAACATTGACTCCTGATTTTGCCAATGGATCTATCTGATAGGATTTGGCACTATACTTTCCTATAAACATGCATTGTTACTTTCTATGATGCACAAAACTAATATAATATAAAAAGGAACTACTTACACCATTATTTCAATAAAAATGTTTTGCAAATGATGTGCTTATTAGCTAATACACCTCATTTATTATGCTCTTATGTGCAGACTTGAAATTTTTAGTTTATGACCCAATTCCAGCCATTGGAAGCTTTGAAAATACTTTTATTCAGGTTATGCTGAATGTCTTTTAGAAACTTACTTTTGTTGAATCCATTAGGAATTTTGGTGAAAAGGTACTCCAAAAATAGTTCAGAGCATTAGTAATCATGTTGACGTTGCCAAACTTTGTATCCTTCAATGACAGTTGATGCCGCATATGAAATGTCTACAAATTTGTCCCAAGTACAGAAAAATACTTATGAATGAGAAATAAATACAATTTGAAATGTATCCAAGAAAAGTACGGGGGTAGTGGGTTGGTGCGGGTTCTGGCTTTTTTTATATTGGTAGAAGAGACATTGGGTAATGCCATCCCAACAAATATTTCCCCCTTCCAGGATCCAAATTGCTTCAAAGAAAATGATTTTCCCTAAATGGGACTGCTTGGCCCCCACCATGGGTCTTTCCTCCACCATGGGTCTCTTGCCCCCACTATGGGTCTCTGCCCCCGCCCCCCCCATGGGTCTGTTGCTCCACCATGGGTCTCTTGCCCCACCATGAGTCTCTTACCCCAACCATGGGTCTCTTTCCCCCACCATGGGTCTCTTTCCCCCACCATGGGTCTCTTTCCCCCACCATGGGTCTCTTTTCCCCACCATGGGTCTCTATCCCCCACCATGGGTCTCTTGCCCCAACCATGGGTCTCTTATGGGTCTCCCCACCATGGGTCTCTTGCCCCCAACATGGATTTCTTGCCTCCAACATGGGTCTCTAGCCCCAACATGGATCTCTTGCCCCCAACATGGGTCTCTTGCCCCCAACATGGGTCTCTTTCCACCACAATGGGGTCTTTTTCCCCCACCATGGGTCTCTTGCCCCCACCATGGGTCTCTTGCCCCCACCATGGGTCTCTTGCCCCCCACCATGGGTCTCTTGCCCCCACCATGGGTCTCTTGCCCCACCATGGATCTCTTGCCCCCAATATGGATCTCTTGCCCTCAACATGGATATCTTGCCCCCGACATGGGTCTCTTGCCCCCAACATGGGTCTCTTGCCCCCAACATGCCCTCAAAATTTTAATTCTACTCCACCGCCACAACCTCACAACATTGAATTGGGATTTCACAAAATAGGTATATGGGCGCTGTTGCGCTATGAATTAGGGGATTGTCTGTAAAGTTTCATCTAAAATTAAAATGAAAAGGACAATCCATGCTAATCACGTCGGAATTTAGTGACCCATTTACTTGTTTATAAACCCAGCTAAAGTATAGTGTTTTATTTTGCAAGGGATGCTCACTGGATTTACCTATGTTAGTAAGCATGAAGTTTGATAAATGCACTCACAATTTCAAAAATTTGAAAAACATGCTATCCTTTGCAGCTGGTTCTGATATTCCCTGGGCCTCTTCTGGGTTGTTTCTAGGTACTAAAAGATCTCCATCACTGCCGATAAGCCTGCTGACTCTTCCCCATCCTCAGTTTCACTTTGAAACAAGATTCGGGATGCACGTTCTTCTGTCGTCTCACCGTAAATGTCAAAAATCCAAAAATAACTCTAGTGACATAGCTATAACACATTGTTAGGAAGGATCAAGGGGGTATGTCTTTTATTGCAGCAATCCATGTGGAAGCACATTGTTTTCGCTACAGAATGGTGTTATGATGTAGGGGTGATTACATGATTTTTTAACATAAAGGGTAACAAAATCACAACATTTTACATATTTTACAAATAATTTATAAAAAATATGACTAGGGCATGAGTAGAATTAGATTAGATTTGGACAATATCGCTTGTCTACATACTGTATTATATATATATATATATATATTTATTTTCCAAGCAATTGTTGTCACTTTTTCAAAAATATGCATTTTTTGTGACATTTTAAATAAAAAGTGAAATTTTTAATGTTTAGACAAAATTTACCAAAAAAGGAGTAAAATACAATAGTACGAAAGATCTTTTTAAGATTTTTGCAATGAAACTATTCGCACCTCTATAAGATTTTAGTCAGGTCCCAATTTTATTTTGAGAAAAAGGTAGTTTGAAAACTGATATTATTGCTACATAGTAGAGTAAGGGTTACGCCCTCTTCTTTGAGCCACCAGCTCCTTTAAAATTCTGAATACAGAAGTCTTTGAATTTTGTTAATAGCATTATGGCTGATTAATGTTTTTGCGAGTATATCATTTATGCTACATTTGATGTATGAATATGTACATGAACAGCTCAGGATATCTATTGAACTCTTTTTATCCCTTCCTAAATTTCAGTTGTTGAAAATTATAATGAAAGTCTATTTCTGCTCGATTTTGATTAAGGGTTCGGTCAACACCCAAAAACCGTTGGTTAGAACTTTCTTCAACTCTTCAAAACAATTTGACCTACAGTAGCGATTAAAAAACAAAAAGATTTACCTACGGAATAGAACCATCTGCCCCATTGCACATCACAATTTGCATATTTAGGCCTGAGAATTCAAAAAGTTGTTAAATGGTAATTTTTTACCGATTTTGATGAAAATTTTGCCACCTGCATAGATTTTAAAGCAATTAGGCCAATGTAGCTCCTATGCATCCATAGACCTTTAAATATGTCACCTATTAACCCTTACTCTACACCTTGCGATATTATTGCCGTCTTGGGTGCCATGACTTTAACTCTGCCCCCCAGGCGCATTTTCAAAAAAAGTGCTGGTAGAGTAAGAGTTTAATCAACCCGCGACAAGTGTGCCAACTCGAAAATATATACAGCATGGTCCTGGTGGGCGGCCCACCGGGTCACTGAAGCGGAATAAGCCTAACTTTGCTGCTTGGAAGACAGGGGACTCTTCGCTAATTAGCCTGTGCTTAACCCTTACTCTACCACGCGGCGATATTATTGCCATTTTGGGTGCCTTGTCTTTGACTCCGCCTCTCAGGCGCATTTTCAAAAAACTGCTGGTAGAGTAAGGGTTAAAGACCGTTTATCGTAAATTTGTACCCTTTTTTTTTATAGGATATGAATTTTATATCCTTAAATGTATTTTCAGTTACTACAGTATCATCTTGCCACAACTAAGAACTCCTTCAATATACTATGATTTAAATCAATAATTTATAAAGAGGACGTTTGTTGCTCATGATATTTATTTCTTGTGTTCTAAATGTCTAAATATTATTCACCCACATGTTATTTTCAAGATAATTCAGATCTAAATTTCCTTTCTTTTTTACAGGCTAGGCAAATAAACATCCACAGTCTTACGACTTTCTACGACAGTGAGGTTTTCAAGGTACATAAATTCAGGCATGACGAGAATCGCAAACTTATCATCCAAAACTTGTAAGGAAAGAAGAAATCAATATCGAGTTAGTTTGTGTGGGAAGAAAGCTCCATCAAACCTTCATTTCAATTAGAATTTCTCCTTATTTTGTGGAATTACACAGTGGAAATTGATTGTCAAATAAGTCCTAATTCATTACCCCATCAATGTTCAGCTTTATATAAAGCACTGATGGAAAACAGAAGGATGTCAGTATTTACAAATGAATTGTGAAATTTTTAATTTAAAATTAGCTGGTATCTTTAAGCAGTTATGGACCATGCATGGCTTAACCTCAAGACAAAAAGGCACGTTAAGGTTGACAGCTGATGCATTAATTTAAAGAAAAGATTGAATATGATAGAAGTGTCATTAGTTATAGTCTCGTTTGATATTTTCCATTCGAAGTGCATCTTTCAAATTTTCTATGAAATGAGTAATGAATGAAATGGTGTACAGATGTGAATTGGATGTGTTTGACGTTTCCAAAATGAAGAGTATCTGCCGTGATGCATAGGGCAAGGGAAATTATTTCTGAAGAGGGTAGGTGATGAAAGAAGGAAGCCATGTTTGGTCAGTTACTTCTAGTAGAAATGAGTAAAGAATAAAATGGTGTACAGATGTGAGTTGAATGCATTTGATGTTTTCAAATTGAAGAGTATCTGCGGTGATGCATAGGGCATAGGAATTTCTGAAGAGGGTAGGTGATGAAAGAAGGAAGCAATGTTTGGTCACTTACTTTTGGTAACCTCTGCAGGATTGGGTTTTGACTCCAAAATATTAACTTGAAAGAAATTACAGTATCAGACTTTTTCAAGTTTTGAAAAAGGAACTCACATCTAAATGTAGCTTTTTGGATAAAAGATGTAGATGCAACTGTTTTTGTTTCTTTTTACATTTCAAGTTCATAAAAAAATCGGTAAAAAACTAAATTTATCTTTAATATTTAAGGTGAAATTTTTCAAATGTTTAAATAGCCAATTATTTTAGAATATGAATTATGGTGTGTGCCATTGCCATTTGCCATAGAGATAATTGGAAGTTTTAGACTTAAAACACAATTTCATTAGAGCATAAGAATCTTATTACATCACAAAAAAGTAACTAACTGTGACTAACTTGTACTAACTGTGACCCAGGTAGTAAATGCAAACTTGTACTTTTGGTGATACAGAGCTAGTCAGCTCAGTTCTATATCGCCAAAGGTATTTTGCAGATACTAGTTGGGCATAGTTATAGTTAGTACAACTTAGTCACAGTTAGTATAAGTTAGTCACAGTTAGTATAAGTTAGTCACAGTTAGTATAAGTTAGTCACAGTTAGTACTTGCTTGTGATGTGATGGAAGATTCTTATATCTCAACAAATTTGTGTATGAAACTGATGATATGGTATATCATCCATTGTTTTAAAAACTTGCATTCTGTACAAAGCTATCCTTTATACATGCTATAATTTCCAAAATTGCAGTCAAACACATGACTTTTGCAAAAAAAAAAAAAACTCCATTAGTCATTTTTTGCATAGGGCATGAACCACAGACCTTGTATACCAATTTGTTTAAAAATGAATTCATGATTCCTGAAATAACAATCATCATGACAATTGCCATATATTAAAAAGCTTAGGGCTTCATATATGCTATAATTTTCAAAGTTACAGTCAAACACATCACTTTTGCAAAAAAAACTCCATTTGTCATTTTTTGCCTAGGGCACGAGTCACAGACCTCGTATACCAATTTGTATAAAAATGAATGAATCCATGATTCCTGAAATAACAATCATCATGACAATTGCCATATGTTAAAAAGCTTAGGGTTTTTTCCCCAACACAAATTTGAAGTTGCCGGGCTCAAAATTTTTGGCGACCCAATATATGGAAAAATGATCAATTTTATACATAATTTAAATTCAGGTTGAGTTATTTTTTTGACAAATTTTTTTGGATGGCGTTAGTAGAAATTTGGAAATGAAGCTGATTTTTGAAAGAATTTGTTGATATGTAAAGGGATTGTATACACATATGGTAGACTTATGATGTCAAATTACTGTGAGGTAATTGAAGCTCTGAATCTGTTTCTTAATCGAAATGCTCTTGTCCTTTTAACCAGAAAACTGTTTAGAAAATTGAAAGATATTGCCTGATTAGTAGCAACGGAAACATTATTTTCCAGTGCAATGTTCCACTTTGTTCCACAATGTTGTTCTTTCCCCTCCACCCCTTGAGAGGTGACTCTTCCTTCGTATGCCCTGATTGCAAAGCCCTGATTACAAATCCCTGATTACAAAGCCCCGATTACAAAGTCCCGATTACAAAGCCTTGATTACAAAGTCCCGATTACAAATCCCCGATTACAAAGCCCCGATTACAAAGCCCTAATTACAAAGCCACAATTACAAAGCCTCGATTACAAGGCCCGATTACAAAGCCCTGATTAGCCTTCTTAATAATCGGAATGCCCTCAGCATTACAAGTTAAATGTATAGCATCATCCTGAGAGAGTTTTGACGACATAGTTGTTCCTTAAAGTTTAATATTGCACACATCAAAGTTTGTGCTTATAGCACTAAAAGAATATTTAACAACAACTAACTGTCATTGAATACTAATTTCACATTCAGTTTGCTCAAATTTGTATTTATCATATTCAGGATGTAGTATTCTGGTAACTTTTACAAATGACAACAATTGGTTGTATATAGAATTACTTCAGAAAGAACTTTTGCATTTAGAGTCAAAAATATGAATGATCTGACATCTCAGACACAATTTGACCCTCGTTGTCGTGGTGCTGTTAAGCCCTCATCAAACAAACAAACAAACAAAAATATAACTACATACAAGATTGATGACCCAATTCAGGAAAAATAATTAAAATAGGGAAAGAAAATGAGGATAAGGGCACCAACCTCTCATATTAGACTTATTACACCAGTCATTTTTAACAAAGATAAGAACAGAGCTTTAACCTTGAATATCTCCTTAAGGGAACAGGAATTTTGAACGGCTTCTTCACCATTTTTTTTCTTTTGAAGTCCTTTAAAATCCTCATTCATATAAGATAAACTTGAGGGACCTCTGTTCTTACCCGTTAACATAGTTTTTTAATGGACATTTGATAGGAAGTTCTGAAGAAGATAGCAAATTAAAACGATTAGCATTATGAATATAAAATAAATTGCGGAACTTGTGTTGCATTTTGTTAATCTTTGGGTTTGTTTATAAAATTTAAATTAAAAAAATATTGAAATTACCAACCTATTTCAAAGTAATATCAGATCATTTTGAGGTTTAGAAATTGATATCATCTACCTGTCAGTGTTCGTAGGACTTGAATGCAAGTCAAAATAATTGAACAACTTTGTATGCCACAGGCACATTTGAATTTTGCATTTGAAATGGAAGATTTCTTAAGTGTTTGCCACAAGAAAGAATATTCAAAAAATAAGAAATGTATGGTATGTTGTAAATACTTTATTAAGACAAGTGAAAATAGATTTTGTAAATGTAATTTGCGATATTTTGTTTTTTATGTCATAAAGTAAGAATAGAATTCAGAAATGCAGATTACGAGGGCATGCTGTCATGGTTTTGAAAGATGGATTTAAATATTACTTCTCATCTTTAAATGTTTCTTAAAGGAATATGGTGAAAGGCTGATCATAAAAATGATATTATTGAGGTAAATTCACATTTTCAACACAAGAAGCACAATTATATGCTTTTGTCATGCAAAAAAAAAGTTTTATGTAGGTTTATGTACTGGCAGCAATTATTATATGGGGCTGTGACAATTTTAGATCGGCTTTTCAATGGGTATGGTCTTTTTCCCTTTTAGATTTCTTTAACAAGCCTTCGTAATACTTGCTATTTGGGGTCAAATCCTTTCATCATCTGGTGGTATTCAAAAGAACAAGATGAAAAATCGAAAATCAAAAAACAGATTTAGTGACTTGTTTTCTGCAGGAATCATCTTCCTTATTGTTTCCGTTTGTTCAATGTAATCCAAGTAGCTGTAAATCTGGGTTTTAATTCCTGCCGAAAAGCACAAATGCAAGTTGGCCCTTGAAGAAGGTCTGCTTGTGGCCATAGACCAGAAAAATGAAGGAAGTTTCGTAAATTTCCCGCCTTGACAATAAGATTCGCCAAAAAATGACCTTTATATTCCCTGCAGAAAATGTCTGTAATAGCGGCAGGATTTGGGCCTGGGATGCATCATTCTCCCCTTTTTCATATCTTAGCTATTATTGTATGGCGATCTTTTGTGTCTTTGTGGGATTTTTTTACCCCAATAATTGGCGAAAATACTTGACAATGGCGAAAACGATGTAAAAATGGAGCAGCATTTCGTTATACTGTAGAATTTTCCGATATGGGGCCTGAATTTTCACATTAAAAATATTTTTAAAAAGTACAAAATAATTTTCTGATGATGCTCGGACCACGTCATATTTTACATTTGTTTCCTGAAATTATAACAGTTGTTTTTCTTTTTAGTACATTAAACTCCTCCCAGAAATATGCTCGGGACACATCAAAATTTGGGACTTGATTTTAATTACAGTTGGGCCTTTTTGTAGATTAATTTGGCTTGGCTTTTTCAAACTGATTTGGCTTTTTCAAACTGATTTGGCTTTTTCAAACTGTTTTGGCTTTTTCAAACTGTTTTGGCTTTTTTGCACCTGGGACCATCTACCAACCTTGGCTATTTCCAAGTTAAAGGCCATCTATCATGATTAAAATGTAACGGCGAACATTTTATACCAAAACGATTCTGATTGGTCTATCAATGTAAATGCAAATTATACCATTGTTTTAACCAATCAAAACATGCGAATTGAAATGTATTTACCTCCATGTTAGAGAAGATAACTGGCCTTTAATGATTAATAAATGTTTTCAATTATTTGTTAAGAGGCAATTAATTCATTGATTAACTAAAAATGAATATCTGAGTACTTTTCATCCATGTTTTTATATTTTTGTATTGCCATCTATCTATCTGTCTTAAGCCCATGTTTTAATTGTAAGGATATTTTTTGCACAGTAAAGGTTGAGTTTTTAGATAATCAAACAGGAAACAAATATGAGAAGATCAGTGGCATGAATAAGGGAGGGCTGGGGGGCAGTTCCCCTAAAAAGTAAAAAGCCTGGCATGGTCACTAAGAGAGGGGGGTCGAGAAAAAATATATATCATACCTATATACCATAAGGGCCCGCAGGCCCCCACCCCCAACCCACCTTAGGGCCCTAGCTACACCACTGTAGGGGATGCTTTGACTTTTTGCTTACCACAAAAAAATATACTACCAAGGCTTTCTGCAGTTCTGATGATACTGGAAAATTTGCTAGAAATGCTGTTTTGTTCAAAATGGAAAAATTTGCTGTAGTGGGGCGCAATTTTCTGTTGAGACGCGAATTTTGCTTTAATGGGCGTAGAAACACCGTAGCTTGATACAATTTTTAGTTATCATAACTGGCCTTTAATGATTAATACATGTTTTCAATCATTTATTAAAAGCTAATCTATTAATTAATTTAAAAAATGGATATCCGAGTACTTTTCATCATTCTTTATATATATATATTTTTTGCCATCTGTCTTAAGCCCATATTTTAATTGCGAGAATACTTTTTGCACAGTAAAGGCTGATTTTTAGATAATCAAGACAGGAAATAAATATAAGATTCTTTGACTTTTTGCTTACACATGATGAAATATACTACCAAGGCTTTCTGCAGTTCTGATGATACTGGAAAATTTGCTAGAAATGCTGCTTTGTTGAAACTGGAGAAATTTGCTGTAGTGCGGCGCGATTTTCTGTCACGACATGAATTTTACTTCAATGAGCGTAGCATAGTATAGCATAGCAAGGTTTAACGTCCCGAAAGCACCCAGTGCTGGACATTGTATCAAGATGGCCACGGCCTTTGATAACCAGTTGTGAACTGGTTGGAGACCCACCTGGATTTGAACCCGAGACGTGCGGGTGAGACGACAAAGTACTAACCACTACACCACGGCATGCACGGAGGTCTTTAAAAAACGCCCTAGCTTGAATCGCCATAGCTTGAATCAATTTTTAGTAATCATCAGAAAAGCAATACGTTGACGATCCATTGATGAAATTGGTCAAATTGTTTATTTCCTTATGATTTATTCAATTTTGTTTTTAAAAATCACTCGGCGCGTTGCGTCTTGTGTGTGACCACCTTAAACAGGTTAATGTGCCTTATAGCAAAAGCGAGCAGGCAGGCATGAGTCTTGCCCAACCTTCTGTTTTGCATTATACTTTCATAAAGTGTTGTGACGGACTGAAAGATGGATATTTTGACATATGAATTGTTCGAGTCATCCTGATATCAAAAACAAAATGTAAGTTGTGCATTTTGGCCTCATTTTAAAAGCTTTTAATCTGCAATTCCAATCTGGTAGGCAAGAGACGTCGTTGTTCTGCTAATTTCAAAGTTACGCCGAGATAAGAGTGACAGATCTTAAGTGTCACCTAAAAAAGTGTTTGAATTATTCATGTTATTCTTCAAATTTTGAAATATTGCCATTGTAAATGGACATTTTTGGAATATTGGATTTGACGTCAAATACACATTCATTAGGGTTACGTGTCATACTTTTGTATACGTCTCCTATAACACAGCCATAGGAGCCTAGGGGCCTGATGTCCCCATTCCCCCTCCTCTTCCCAATAATGTGGAAAGTGGTATTGCATTATGCATATCATAAAGCTAACTAATAATATATGACACAAAGGCTAGGGCTCGGCCCCTCCAATCATCTAAGCTAGGTATCCTACGGTCCTGTCAGGTAATACATAAGATGATTGCAGGGCCGTATTCTAGGAGTAAAGGAGCTGGGACTTCGGCCCCGATAATTTAGGGACGACAATATGACCACACGCTTTTTTTGGGTACCATTCAATATACCTTATAGTAATAAATCCGATCCTGTCTCCAAAGAATGTATATTTCATTTGCAGCTTGAACAAGACTCACGAAAAGTCTTATAAAACGCTGGAAATTCACGTATAACTTTCTGTGTTTCGCCCCTGCATTCCCAGTACGTATACAATGTAAAAAAACCCCATTAAACTAGCAATATACAAGTGAAAAGGTCGCGCCTCCTAAAGATAGTTTCTATTCCTGGAAGAAGAAAAAGCAATTGACAAGACATTAAAGCAACAATTATCTTCTTTCTTATGCAAATAAGATATGATTATCTGATCTATATATTGATTTCTATTGAATCTTCAACAACTATTAGCATTAACATTAATGTTCATAAAAATAAACAAAGAGGAGAAAACGATAATAAATGCAAAGAATATTATTAAAATAAATGTAAACAGTATTCTTTGATAAATACAGTGAAGATGGGAGTAGACTTAAATGAGGTGGAAGCTAATTGAATAAATACATAAGCCAGTTTGAAAGTTATATATTTTTCTTAAAATTTAATAGGCCGATAACCTGATATTATGCAAAAGACGATAGACTGATATAAGGCAATTATTATCTTCAAAACATACAGCATGTGTACATAACGATGGCACTCTAATTCAGTATGAAGCATCTCCACAGTATTTTATCTTAATTTTGAAGGTCATTATCCTACTACCGTATACTCTTTTCACACCTGGTTTTATTGTTTCAACTGCTATTCAAACCATGACTCAATTCAGCTTTTTCAGCATTTTAAGTTTTTATTATTATCACTCTTTCAAACGAGGTATAAATTGCCATTGAGAGCAGGACTAAATGTTTTCAGTTCTTTTGAGGACGAAACTTCCTTTTGTGAGCGAGATACAAATTGCTATTGAGACCAAAGTTGTTCTCACTTCTTTTGAAGGGGGAACTTCAAAATACTGCAGGAAACTGCATGTTAGTGGATGCCGCTGACAACTTGTCTCTTTCTGCTACTTCGCAGGCGTGACAAAGAGACAATCAATTAAAACTTGGATCAAATGGGATTATGATAATATACTGTTGCATATTATACTGGCGGTCGCTCAATATCACAATACATCATTCATCTACTGCTTGAATGCACTATTAAGTCATATACTGATACAAAACAAATGTTGATTCTTAAAACTTTAGAGAGCTTCCCCCTGCAGCCCAAAGTTCCCATGAATCTGTAACAGGTTTTTAATATCTGCATCCTGTCTGCATGGTGAATTTTCAACATGAAACCTCAAAATTCTCTAACTTTGCCCTACTGGTGGTTCCTCCTTGGGCCTTTTGTTTACTTGGTACGCACACATTTAAAAACATAGATGTTATGAAAATAAGAGATAATTTGATGGCAAATGTCAATCAATAAGTGTCTGTGTTTGAACATCAAAATATGCAGAGCTATAAACACGGGGGTTTTAAGGTGCAGTGGCTCAGTGCTTAAAGGGGTCATGCTCGTATGCGAAGGGTACCGGGTGCGATTCCTGCTGTGAGCACTGCATTATGTGTATGTTGCTGAGCAAGACACTTCACTCTACTTGCTCCATCAAGTGGAGGTTTTTTTTTGTTTTTAATGGGGGAGGGGGGGGGGAGGGGTTAGTCTGTATCATTGTAAAATTATATGCTGGTATAATAGTTCGTTTGTAATCATCCTAATGTAATTAAAATAGCTGTGTATTGCACACATTCAGTCTTTGAGGGGCATCTAAAACTTAGAAAATGCGAGGTTTGTCCCATGCCGAAAAGGTTTGTGCCCCCTCCAATACAAATCCCCTGGCGGCGTCACTGCCTGGTGGGCTTTCATGGCTTTAGTACATGTAGTATGGATACACGGGCAAAATGAATACACAAATAAATACAACCTGACAACTAAATCATTTTATTTGCCAAAAATATTGGTCAAATTTAGAATGCAAATTTGGTTAGAGTTTGTATACAAATTGATCAGTCCAACATTATATCACAATAAAGTGTCCTTAGCCACGGCGTTCTCGTGGCATTTACAGACATTTCAATAAAGAAGGGGATGTGGTTACAATTAACAGCTGGGATTGTGCAAATCTTATTGAAATTTATGACATCACACTGAACAAGAGATCCTATAAATAACTTGCTGTGTTTCAATCCTCATCAACGCGAATGCGAATAGTTGAATATAAGCAAACGGTTTGAAATGTACATCGGGTGATTTTCATTGACTCGGTGAAATTTAGGGTAAAAATTTAAAGAATTAAAGTTATTGAGCTGCCCTCTCTTCCATACATCACAACTTTTGCATACGTTACAAATTCTTCAAACTTTGATTAGTCATGTGACTCGGAAGCTACAGGTGCTTGTGACGTAATTTAACGCCTGATTTTGTTCAGAATTTAAAGCTCCCTGTACCTGTCTTTATATACCTTTAATTATATAACTTCCTCTGCTTGTAAAGTGGTTACGTTGTTCTGTTTATTGAACACTTCAACCAGCTGACCAGTGCGTTCCTTTACGTATATCAGTATAACCATTCACTAAATATATACGATGATCTTCCTTGTAGGCCTATATATTAGGCATTTTCTATGTAATTATTCTTTCGTTCCTTAATTAGAATAATTTTCAATGCTACAGAGGTTCGTGTACTGTTCGGGGGGTAAATGCTGTCATTCTTATTTCGACCTGGTCTGGTGCTCAAGGCTTTCGATAATAGAGCACGTGACTGCACACTCACCCCAAAGCGACCAATCTATTTCCTGCCGGGTGGGATTATTGCCTTTTTAGAAGCCAAATTCTAAAATAAAATGGCTTTTTTGAAACTTTTTAGCTGCAAAAAATGTTACAAAGCCCCGATTACAAAGCCCTGATTACAAATTAAATGTATTGGTAGACTGTAATGTAATTTATGCACTGAAACTGTTTTGTAATAATCGGAGCCCTCAGCATTACAAGTTAAATGTATAGCATCATCCTGAGAGGGTTTTGACAACAGAGTTATTCCTTAAAGTTTAATATTGCACACATCAAAACTGTGCCTATAGCACTAAAAGAATATTTAACCACAACTAACTGTCATAGAATACTAATTTCACATCAGTTTGCTCAAATTTGTATTTATCATATTCAGATGTAGTAATCTGGTAACTTTTACAAATGAGAACAATTGGTTGTATATAGAATTACTTCAGAAAGAACTATTGCATATACAGTCAAAGATATGAATACATACAAATTTAATGACCCAATTCAGGGAAAATAATTGAAATAGGAAAAGAAGGTGAGGATAAGGGCACCAACCTTCCATATTAGACTTATTACACCAGTCATTTCTAGCAAAGATAAGAACAGAGCTTTAACTGTTTAAACTTGAATATCTCCTTAATGGAACAAGAATTTTGAACTGTTTCTTCACCATTTTGTTTATTTTGAACTCCTTTAAAGTCCTTATTCATATAAGATAAACTTGAGGGACCTCTGAACTTACCCTTTAACGTGTGTTTTTTTTTAATGGACATTTGATAGGAAGTTCTGAAGAAGATGGCAAAATAAAACGATTAGCATTAAGAATATAAAATAAATTGCCAAACTTGTTGTGTTGCATTTTGTTAATCTTTGGGTTTGTTTATAAAATGTAAAAAAAATATATATTGAAATCACAAACCTATTTCAAAGTAATATCAGATCATTTTGAGGTTTAGAAATTGATATCGTTCTACCTGTCAGTGTTTCGTAAGACTTGAATACAAGTCAAAATAATTGAACAACTTTGTATGCCACAGGCACATTTGAATTTTGCATTTGAAATGAAAGATTTTTTATTTTAAGTGTTTGCCACAAGAAAGAATATTCAAAAAATAAGAATTGTATGGTATGTTGTAAATACTTTATTAACAGATTAAAACAAGTGAAAATAGATTTTGTAAAATAATGTAATTTTCGATTTTATGTTTTTTTATGTCATAAAGTAAGAATATAATTCAGAAATGCAGATTAGAGGGCACGTTGTCATGCTTTTGAAAGATGGATTTAAATATTACTTTTCATCTTTAAATGATTCTTAAAGGAATATGGTGAAAGGCTGATCATAAAAATGATATTATTGAGGTAAATTCACATTTTCAACACGAGAAGCACAATTAAGTGCTTTTTTCATGCAAAAAAAAAGTTTTATATAGGTTTATGCACTGGCAGCAATTATTATATGGGGCTGTGACAATTTCAGATCAGCTTTTTAAAGGGTATGGTCTTTTTTCCCTTTATAGATTTCTTTAACAAGCCTTCGTAATACTTGCTATTTGGGGTCAAATCCTTTCATCATGTGGTGGTATTCAAAAGAACAAGATAAAAAATCAAAATTCAAAAATTAAATTTAGTGACTTGTTTTCTGCAGGAATCATCTTCCTTATTGTTTCCGTTTGTTCAATGTAATCCAAGTAGCTGTAAATCTGGGTTTTAATTCCTGCCGAAAAGCACAAACGCAAGTTGGCCCTTGAAGAAGGTCTGGTTGTGGCCATAGACCAGAAAAATGAAGGAAGTTTCGTAAATTTCCTGCCTTGACAATAAGATTCGCCAGAAAATGACCTTTATATTCCCTGCAGAAAACATCTGAAATAGCGGCAGGACTTGGGCCCGGGATACAAGGGCATTCTCCCATTTTCCATATCTTAGCTATTATTGTATGGTGATCTTTTGTGTCTTAGTGGGATTTTTTGACCCCAATAAATGGCGAAATTACTTGACAATGGCGAAAACGGTGTAAAGATGGAGCAGCAATTCGTGATAACGTAGAATTTTCCGATATGAGGCCTGGGTTTTCACATTAAGAATACAAAAAATGTACGAAATAATTTTCTGATGATGCTCGGACCACGTCATATTTTACATTTGTTTCCTGAAATCATAACATTTGTTTTTCTTTTTAGTACATTAAACTCCTCCCAGAAATATGCTTGGGACACATCAAAATTTGGGACTTGATTTTAATTACAGTTTGGCCTTTTTGTAGATTAATTTGGCTTGGCTTTTTCAAACTGATTTGGCTTTTTCAAACTGTTTTGGCTTTTTTAAACTGATTTGGCTTTTTCAAACTGATTTGGCTTTTTCAAACTGTTTTGGCTTTTTCAAACTGTTTTGGCTTTTTTAAACTGATTTGGCTTTTTCAAACTGTTTTGGCTTTTTTAAACTGATTTGGCTTTTTCAAACTGTTTTGGCTTTTTCAAACTGATTTGGCTTTTTCAAACTGATTTGGCTTTTTCAAACTGATTTGGCTTTTTCAAACTGATTTGGCTTTTTCAAACTGATTTGGCTTTTTCAAACTGTTTTGGCTTTTTCAAACTGATTTGGCTTTTTCAAACTGATTTGGCTTTTTTAAACTGATTTGGCTTTTTCAAACTGATTTGGCTTTTTCAAACTGATTTGGCTTTTTCAAACTGATTTGGCTTTTTCAAACTGATTTGGCTTTTTCAAACTGATTTGGCTTTTTCAAACTGATTTGGCTTTTTCAAACTGATTTGGCTTTTTCAAACTGATTTGGCTTTTTCAAACTGATTTGGCTTTTTCAAACTGATTTGGCTTTTTCAAACTGATTTGGCTTTTTCAAACTGTTTTGGCTTTTTCAAACTGTTTTGGCTTTTTCAAACTGATTTGGCTTTTTCAAACTGATTTGGCTTTTTCAAACTGATTTGGCTTTTTCAAACTGATTTGGTTTTTCAAACTGATTTTTTTCAAACTGATTTGGCTTTTTCAAACTGATTTGGCTTTTTCAAAGTGATTTCGCTTTTTCAAACTGATTTGGCTTTTTCAAACTGTTTTGGCTTTTACAAACTGATTTGGCTTTTTCAAACTGTTTTGGCTTTTTCAAATTGATTTGACTTTTTCAAACT
Source organism: Chiridota heheva (assembly GCA_020152595.1). Lineage (NCBI taxonomy): Eukaryota > Metazoa > Echinodermata > Holothuroidea > Apodida > Chiridotidae > Chiridota > Chiridota heheva. The sequence goes on from JAIGNY010000703.1 coordinate 2,611,652, forward strand.
GATTTGGCTTTTTCAAACTGTTTTGGCTTTTACAAACTGATTTGGCTTTTTAAACTGATTTGGCTTTTTCAAAGTGATTTGGCTTTTTCAAACTGATTTGGCTTTTTCAAACTGTTTTGGCTTTTTCAAAGTGATTTGGCTTTCTCAAACTGATTTGGCTTTTTCAAAGTGATTTCGCTTTTTCAAACTGATTTGGCTTTTTCAAACTGTTTTGGCTTTTTCAAACTGTTTTGGCTTTTTCAAACTGATTTGGCTTTTTCAAACTGATTTGGCTTTTTCAAACTGATTTGGCTTTTTCAAACTGATTTGGCTTTTTCAAACTGTTTTGGCTTTTTCAAACTGATTTGGCTTTCTCAAACTGATTTGGCTTTTTCAAACTGATTTGCTTTTTCAAACTGATTTGGCTTTTTCAAACTGTTTTGGCTTTTTCAAACTGATTTGGCTTTTTCAAACTGATTTGGCTTTTTCAAACTGATTTGGCTTTTTCAAACTGATTTGGCTTTTTCAAACTGATTTGGCTTTTTCAAACTGATTTGGCGTTTTTGCACTTGGGACGATCTACCAACCTTGGCTATTTCCAAGTTAAAGGCCATCTATCATAATCAAAATGTAACGGCGAACATTTTATTTCAAAACGATCTGATTGGTCTATCAATGTAAATGCAAATTATATCATTGTTTTAACCAATCAAAACATGCGAATTGAAATGTATTTACCTCCATGTTAGAGAAGATAAGTGGCATTTAATGATTAATAAATGTTTTCACTCATTTGTTAAGAGGCAATTAATTCATTGATTAACTAAAAATGAATATCCGAGTACTTTTCATCCATGTTTTTATATTATTTTATTGCCATCTATCTATCTGTCTTAAGCCCATGTTTTAATTGTAAGGATATTTTTTGCACAGTAAAGGCTGAGTTTTAGATAATCAAACAGGAAACAAATATTAGAAGATCAGTGGCATAAATAAGGGAGGGCTGGGGACAGTTCCCTTCCCCCTACCCCCAAAAAGTAAAAACAGCCTGGCATGGTCACTATGAGAGGGGGGCCGAGAAAAATATATATCAGACTATATACCATAGGGCCGCAGGACCCCCTCCCCTCCCCACTCACCTTAGGGCCCTAGCTACACCACTGTATAAGATGCTTTGATTTTTGCTTACACACAAAAAACAAAAAAATACCAAGGCTTTCTGCAGTTCGGATGATACTGGAAAATTTGCTAGAAATGTTGTTTTGTTCCAACTGGAGAAATTTGCTGTAGTGCGGCGCAATTTTCTGTTGCGACGCGAATTTTGCTTTAATGGCGTAGAAACACCCTAGCTTGATACAATTTTTAGTTATCATAACTGGCCTTTAATGATTAATAAATGTTTTCAATCATTTATTAAAAGCTAATTTATTGATTAAATCAAAAAATGGATATCCGAATACTTGTCATTTTGTATATATATATATTTTTTGCCATCTGTCTTAAGCCCATATTTTGATTGCGAGGATACTTTTTGCACAGTAAAGGCTGAATTTTAGATAATCAAGACAGGAAATAAATATTATAAGATTCTTTGACTTTTTGCTTACACATAATAAAATATACTACCAAGGCTTTCTGCAGTTCTGATGACACTGGAAAATTTGCTAGAAATGCTGCTTTGTTGAATCTGGAGAAATTTGCTGTAGTGCGGCGCGATTTTCTGTCACGACATGAATTTTAGTTTGATGGGCGAAGCATAGTATAGCATAGCAAGGTTTAACGTCCCGAAAGCACCCAGTGCTGGACATTGTATCAAGATGGCCACGGCCTTTGATAACCAGTTGTGAACTGGTAGCAGACCTACCTGGATTTGAACCCGAGACGTGCGGGTGAGACGACAAAGTACTAACCACTAACCACCTGACCACGGCATGCACGGAGGTCTGTAAAAAAACGCCTAGCTTGAATCGCCATAGCTTGAATCAATTTTTAGTTATCATCAGAAAAGCAATACGTTGACGATCCATTGATGAAATTGGTCAAATTGTTTATTTCCTTTTGATTTATTCAATTTTGTTTAAAAAATCACTCGGCGCGTTGCGTCTGGTGTGTAACCACCTTAAACAGGTTAATGTGCCTTATAGCGAAAGCGAGCAGGCAGGCATGAGTCTTGTCCGACCTTCTTATTTTGCATTATACTTTCATAAAGTGTTGTGACGGACTGAAAGACGGATATTTTGACATACGAATTGTTCGAGTAATCCTGATATCAAAAACAAAATGTAAGTTGTGCATTTTGGCCTTATTTTAAAAGCTTTTAATCTGCAATTCCAATCAGGTAGGCAAGAGACGTCGTTGTTCTGCTAATTTCAAAGTTACGCCGAGATAAGAGTGACAGATCTTAAGTGTCACCTAACAAAGTGTTTGAATTATTCATGTTTTTCTTCAAATTTTGAAATATTGCCATTGGTAAATGGACATTTTCGGAATATTGGATTTGACGTCAAATACACATTCATTAGGGTTTCGTGTCATACTTTTGTATACGTCTCCTATAACACGGCCATAGGAGCCTAGGGGCCTGATGTACCCTTCCCTCCCCCCCCCCTCCCCTCCCCTCCTCTTCCCAATAATGTGGAAAGTGGTATTGCATTATGCATATCATAAAGCTAACTAATAATATATGACACGAAGGCTAGGGCTCGGCCCCTCCAATTATCTAAGCTAGGTATCCTACGGTCCTGTCAGGTTATACATAAGATGATTGCAGGGCCGTATTCTAGGAGCAAAGGAGCTGGGACTTCGGCCCCGATAATTTAAGGAAGAAAATATGACCACACGCTTTTTTTTGGTACCATTCAATATACCTTATAGTAATAAATCCGATCCTGTCTCCAAAGAATGTATATTTCATTTGCAGCTTGAACAAGACTCACGAAAAGTCTTATAAAACGCTGGAAATTCACGTATAACTTTCTGTGCTTCGCCCATGCATTCCCAGTGCGTATACAATGTAAAAAAAACACATTAAACTAGCAATATTTAAGTGGAAAGGTCGCGCCTCCTAAAATAGTTTCCATTCCTCGAAAAACGAGAAGCAATTGACAAGACATTCAAGCAACAATTGTCTTCTTTGTTATGCAAATAAGATATGATTATCTGATCTATATATTGATTTCTATTGCATCTAACAATTATTAACATTAACATTAATGTTCATAAAAATAAACAAAAGAGGAAAAAACGTTAATAAATGCAAAGAATGTTATTAAAATAAATGAAAACAGTATTCTTTGATAAATGCAGTGAAGATGGGAGTAGACTTAAATGAGGTGGAAGCTAATTGAATAAATACATAAGCCAGTTTGAAAGTTATATATTTTTCTTTGAATTTAATAGGCCGATAACCTGATATTATGCAATAGATGATAGACTGATATAAGGCAATTATTATCTTCAAATCATACAGCATGTGTACATAACGATGGCACTCTAATTCAGTATGAAGCATCTCCACAGTATTTTATCTTAATTTTGAAGGTCATTATTCTACTACCGTATACTCTTTTCACACCTGGTTTTATTGTTTTAACTGCTATTCATACCATGACTCTATTCAGCTTTTTCAGCATTTTAAGTTTTTATTATTATCACTCTTTCAAACGAGGTATAAATTGCCGTTGAGAGCAGGACTGAATGTTTTCAGTTCTTTTGAGGAAGAAACTTCCTTTTGTGAGCGAGATACAAATTGCTATTGAGACCCAAGTTGTTCTCAGTTCTTTTGAAGGGGGGAACTTCAAAATACTGCAGGAAACTGCATGTTAGTGGATGCCGCTGACAACTTGTCTCTTTCTGCTACTTCGCAGGCGTGACAAACAGACAATCAATTAAAGCTTGGGTCAAATGGGATTATAATAATATACTGTTGCATATTATACTTGCGGTCGCTCAATATCACAATACATCATTCATCTACTGCTTGAATGCACTATTAAGTCATATACTGATATAAAACAAATGTTGACTCTTAAAACTTTAGAGAGCTTCCCCCCGCAGCCCAAAGTTCTCATGAATCTGTGACAGGTTTTTAATATCTGCATCCTGTCTGCATGGTGAATTTCCAACATGAAACCTGAAATTTCTCTAACTTTGCCCTACTAGTGGTTCCTCCTTGGACCTTTTGTTTACTTGGTACACACACATGTAAAAACATGGATGTTATGAAAATAAGAGATAATTTGATGGCAAATGTCAATCAATAAGTGTCTGTGTTTGAACATCAAAATATGCAGAGCTATAAACACGGGGGTGTCAAGGTGCAGTGGCTCAGTGCTTAAAGGGGTCATGCTCGTATGCGAAAGGTACCGGGTCCGATTCCTGCTGTGAGCACTGCATTATGTGTATGTTGCTGAGCAAGACACTTTACTCTACTTGCTCCATCAAGTGGAGGTTTTTTTGTTTTTTTTTTAATGGGGGCGGGGGGGGGGGTTAGTCTGTATCATTGTAAAATTATATGCTGGTATAATAGTTCGTTTGTAATCATCCTAATGTAATTAGAATAGCTGTGTATTGCACACATTCAGTCTTTGGGGGGCATCTAAAACTTAGAAAATGCGAGATTTGTCTCATGCCGAAAAGGTTTGTGCCCCCCCCCCCTCCCCTCCAATACAAATCCCCTGGCGGCGTTACTGCCTAGTGGGCTTTCATGGCTTTAGTACATGTAGTATGGATACACGGGCAATATGAATACACAAATAAATACAACCTGACAACTAAATCATTTTATTTGCCAAAAATATTGGTCAAATTTAGAATGCAAATTTGGTTAGAGTTTGTATACAAATTGATCAGTCCAACATTACATCACAATAAAGTGTCCTTAGCCACGGCGTTCTCGTGGCAGTTACAGACATTTCAATAGGGAAGGGGATGTGGTTACAATTAACAGCTGGGATTGTGCAAATTTTATTGAAATTTATGACATCACACTGAACAAGAGAGCCTATGAATAACTTGCTGTTTTTCAATCCTTCATCAACGCGAATGCGAATAGTTGAATATGAGCAAACGGTTTGAAATGTACATCAGCTGATTTTCATTATCTCGGTGAAATTTAGGGTAAAAATGTAAAGAATTAAAAGTTATTGAGCTGCCCTCTCTTCCATACATCACAACTTTTGCATACGTGACAAATTCTTCAAACTTTGATTAGTCATGTGACTCGGAAGCTACAGGTGCTTGTGACGTCATTTAACGCCTGATTTTGTTCAGAATTTAAAGCTCCCTGTACCTGTCTTTATATACCTTTAATTATATAACTTCCTCTGCTTGTAAAGTGGTTACGTTGTTCTGTTTATTAAACACTTCAACCAGCTGACCATTGCGTTCCTTTACGTATATCAGTATAATCATTCACTAAAGATATACGATGATCTTCCTTGTAGGCCTATATATTAGGCATTTTCTATGTTATTATTCTTTCGTTCCCTAATCAAAATAATTTTCAATGCTACTAAGGTTCGTGTACTGCTCGGGGGGTAGATGCTGTCATTCTTATTTCGACCCGGTCTGGTGCTCAAGGCTTTCGATAATAGAGCACGTGACTGCACACTCACCCCAAAGCGACCAATCTATTTCCTGCCGGGTTGGATTATTGGAATTTTAGAAGCCAAATTCTAAAATAAAATGGCTTTTTATCAACTTTTCAGCTGCAAAAAATGTTATTTGGTTTTCTCTCAACAATTTGGCTTTTTGTGGCTTGTTTTGCTGCAAAGTATGTTATTGAACTTTTTCTCTAAATTTTTTTTTTTTTTTATTGGCCTTTTTGGGATTCATTGTTTGGCTGCAAAAATGTTATTCGGCTTTTTCTCCCAATTTTTTTTTTTTTTTGTGTGGCTTGTTTGCCTTTTTGAGATTCATTGTTTTGCTGCATAAATATTATTTGCCTTTTCAAAAAAATTGGCCTTTTTGTAACTTGTTTGACTATAAATAATATCATATGGCTTTTTCGATATTGAATTCAGTAATTTGGCTTTTTTTTGGGGCGGGGGGGGGAGGCGAATTTTTGGAGACATTTTTTACTGTAAAATATCTTATTTCTTTTAATGAAAATAGCCTGAGTAAAACTGACCACAATAATATGACCTTGGAAAAAATCAATTAAATTTTTGTCAAAAGCCAAAATATAGTTAACTGGATATCACTTTTCTCAAAGGCCTTGATGGAGAATAAAAAGAAAGAGATTTTTCTGATGACGTTCAGACCACGTGATATTGTGCATGTTGTAGAAGTTACGTAGTAACATTTGTTTGCTTTTATAACATTTGTCCCCTTACAGAAAAGCATCTGGGATCCGCCAGTTACCAATTCATTTGAAAATTTGGAACTTTCTTGACTTAATTACATTTTGACTTTTTTAGCTTAATTTGGCTTTTTTTTTCCTCTCTGTAACTGATTTCGCTTTTAGCGCTTGCGACCAGCCGACGATCTAACAACCCTGTTTCCTGCTAGTATATATAGGCTACTCTAGTGTAACTGAGATACGATCCGTACTCTGACCAGATTGATTTGATCTAGTGAGATACGATTTTTACCAAGAACTACAATTGTTGCCCAGATACAGGGACCGCGGAGACGGAGGACCTGGCAGGGAGGTGGGGGAGGGGGATTTAGCCCCTTCCCCCCACTTTCTTTATAGTGATGATAATAATAATAATAATAATAATGATAATAATAGTAATAATAATAATGATAATAATAATAATGATAATAATGATAATAATAATAAATAATAATAATAATAATAATAACTTGCTGCTGCTGCTGCTGCTGCTGCTGCTGCTGCTGCTGCTGCTGATGATACTAATAATAATAATAATAATAATATGATGATGATAATAATAATAATAATAATAATAATAATAATAATAATAATAATAATAATAATAATAATAATAATAATAATAATAATAATAATAATAATAATGATATGATGATAATGTAATAGTAATAATAATGATAATAATAATAATAATAATAATAATAATAATAATAATAATAATAATAATAATAATAATAATGATAATGATAATGATAATGATAATAATAATAATAGTGATGATGATGGTGGTGGTGATGATGATGATGATGATGATGATGATGATGATGATGATGATGATGATGATGATGACGATGACGATGACGATGATGGTGGTGGTGGTGGTGGTGGTGATGTGGTGGTGATGGACGATGACGATGACGATGACGATGATGATGATGATGACGATGATGATGATGATGATGATGATGATGATGATGAATAATAAGAATAATAATAATGATAATAATAATGCTAATGATATAATAATGATAATGATGATAATAATAATAATAATAATAAGAATAATAATAATAATAATAAGAAGAATAAGAATAAGAATAAGAATAAGAATAATAATGTTGATAATTTTTACTCTGTTAATTAATACTCTGTTTATTCTTCAACAACACCATTAACAATTCGTACATTTGTAAAAGAAACCTCACATAGCGAATAATAACAAATATTAGATGACTTTTTAACATAACTGAGAGCAGATAATGATATAATGTACAATACCATCAAATGAAAATAATGAAAAAAGCACATCTGTGTATTCTGCGACTTCAAGTGAATGAAAGAAAAATAAATTAATAAAAACACAACTAAGCGAAAAATTAGCAAAAGCTAGCTAACATAGTGAAAACAATAAAAGAAGAAAATAACCAAAGAAAGGAAAGCGCAAAATACACAGACGTACCTTGCCTCCTATTCACAAAAACCATATACATTAACGGGGGCAAAGGAATAAGTAACACAATATGACGCAATGAGACGCAATGAATATCAACCGTCAGAGAATGTGAACAGTACAAAAAAGAAAAATAGGTAGCAAGGCTCTGTTTATAAAGTTAAACAAAGCAATAAATTTCACAGCGTCAAAGTAGAGAATTGTTGGGTTAAAATACATAACAGCCTCAACCACATACAAAAGGAGTTAATTGAATGTAGAATATATGCAAGTATAAGTGTAAAGAATGCAGTAGTTTAGCCTACACACTAGTGTTACTTAAATGAATTATAAAGGTTGCTATTTGGGTTGCCATGACGATTGATATACCCATCAACTTGAAGATTTATTAACAAAATGCGATGAAAATGATTAACTTGGGGTAAAACAGACTTACACCTGCAATCATAAATGTAATTTTTAGCATAAATTAGGAAATGATTTAAAGGGGCTTTTATATTATCTAGTTGTCCTAAGAATACAATGACTTTATTAAGAACAACGGGGCTTTAAATAATAAGCCTCACAGCATCACTCCAGA
>JAIGNY010000703.1:2625000-2830000 GCA_020152595.1 Chiridota heheva
ACAGTAAAAGACAAATGATCAATTAATAACACGATAGTTACGTTGGTTTGATAGAAATACATATATAGAAACATGTGCATCCTTTAAAGCATAAATGGACTTCGTATGGTTGTTAAGTTTTGAAGGTATTCGTTTTGCAACAATTACACGTATACTATAATTAGCTATATTAAAGTTCGCCGCCTTTGTGAGCAGGTAAAAGACATGTGAAACTGAAAAATTGATTTGTACTGTAAGAGGGCGATAAAAAGGAGCCTAGTTAGAATTCTGTTTGACTATCAAAACAAATAAGCAAACAGAAAAGAAGACCGAATGTATTTGAAGAATCATTAGACTTGTCATATTCTAATAGACTGATAGATGTATATATGTTATCTTTGACTGTTTGACACACAAAAAGAGACAAATGATCAATTAAGACGATATTTACGATGGTTAGATAGAAATACATATATATTTATATGTAGAAACATGTGCATTTATAAAGCATAAATGGACTTCGTATATTTTGGAATTGTTGAAGGTATTCGTTTTGCAACAATTAAGTGCATGCTATAATTAGCTATATTAAAGTTCGCCGCCTTTGTGAGCAGGTAAAGACATGTGAAACTGAAAAATTGATTTGTACTGAAAGAGAATGGTTAAAAGGAGCTTTAGTAAGACCATGCCTTCGTCACAAAGATTCCCCGAAAGCCAACCTCAAATCATGCGACTTTAATCCTCAGATATGGCAGAATGAGGCACTGCCAAGAGCATCATGACGCAGCTCATGCTACCACGTTGTTTCAAGATTTGAGGTGAATCTGCAGACCGGATGGAAATGCTGAAAAGGAAACGTTTGCTCCGTAAAGGTCGACAACAAAGATTCTGTCAGTCAGAGCATGGAGGTACAAAGTGGTACCTCCATGGTCAGAGTACAGTCTGCGATGATTGTGGAAAAGTGTGTCTATATACTGATATATCCGGATTGGTTTGATATCTCACAAGCGTACCCACAAACAACTACAAGTTATATTCGAGACGCTCATTTGTTGTAAACGACGGGAGAACTAAGAAGAAGAAGAAGTAAGAATTATGTTTGACTATCAAAGCAAGCAAACAAACAAGAAAATCGAATGTATTTGAAGAATCACTAGACTTGTTATTATATATATATATATATATATATATATATATATATATATATATATATATATATATATATATATATATTATATATATATATATATATATATATATATATATATACATATATATATATATATATATATATATATATATATATATACATATATATATATATATATATATATATATATATATATATATATATATATATATATACATATACATATATATATATATATATATACATATATATATATATATACATATATATATATATATATATATATATATATATATATATATATATATATATATATATATATATATATATATATATATATATATATATATATATATATATATATATATATATATATATATATATATATATATATATATATATATAATCGAGTGTGTGCTTTTGAATTTGTTTGTCTCGTGTAAGTGTTTGTGTAACAAACACCTCTTAGATTTACACGGGAAAGAAATCTGATTGTTTGTGTCATGTTTGGTGGGTAAGTGTTCCTTCACCCTTACGAGAAGGTCTCGTAGGGAACGGGGACATCTAAAAGCAACCATGGGAGGTTCTGGGAATATTTATTTAAGTTCATTGGAATTTTGTAATAGTTGGGAGCATTTATGTAGCTTTTGGGGAGGATAGCAAAAATCGGAGACTATGTGATAACAAGTGGTGTGCGTTTATGTTTCTGTTTAGGTTTGTATGTGAGTAGTTCATCTTTGGGGTTTGTTGTACACTTTGAATTTGTTGTTTTACAATTGATGGGTTATAGCCTCTGTTGTTGAAGTGTGTTTGTAATTCGTTTAGGTGGTTGGTTGTGCTGCCTGCATCTGAACAATTACGGATAACTCTGAGTGCCTAGCTATATGGGATGCTATCAAAAGTGTGTTTAGGGTGACATGTGATGTGGGTAAAAGATATGCGTGGGAGTCGGTGGGTTTCGAGTAAATCTTGGTTTCAAGTCGTTTATTGCTTTTGTGTAATATGATGTCTAAAAAATGGATGTGGTCTGTGGAACTGTTAAATGTGTATTTGATTGTGGGATGTGTTGTGTTCATAAGTGTTTAAAAGAATGAGAGATTGCGGATCGTGGATGTTTACAACAATTGTATGTCATCAATGAAGCGTTTCCATGTGTTGTCAAAAATGTGATTGATGAGTTGTAATATGTCCCGTTCAAGTGTGTCCGTGGAAATGTTCGCGTATGAAGGTACAACTGGTGTGCCTATAGCTGTCCCTTGAATTTGTAAATAGTGTTGATCGTTGAATTGGAAATTCTTAAGGATTAGAGTGAGTTCTAGGGAGCGTATTAATTGATGGGTGAGTGGGTGTAGATGTGTGCATGTGTCTAAGGCCTCGGCAAAAGCCCTTAGTCCTTCACTGTATGGAATGTTGGTGTAGAGTGAGATGACGTCAGCTGTAACTAGAATGAATCTCTTTTTGAAGGGCGAATGATTTGTATTAATTTGGTTTATGTGGTTTATGAGGTGTGTCGTGTCTTGAAAATGGGAGGGTAGGGTTCCACAAGGGGCGAAGATAGCTGTCAACAAATTTGTGTGGTTGGGCAGGCACAACTTGAGACAATAGGGCGTCTCGGGTTATTAAGTTTGCGGATTTTAGGTAGGAGGTATAGGTTGCGGCATGTTGTGTGTTTAGACACAAGATTGGCTTTGATATTGGGATCTAAGTCTAAGAAAGTAAGTTTGTTGTACTATTTGTAGGTGATTGTTTGTAGCGTCGTGTGTTACTGGTTTTCAGCTGTGTCTGAAAGTTGTCTTTAACCTTCTGCAATGTAATCTGCCATCGACATGACAACAACTCTTGAGCCTTTGTCGGTCAGTTTGATGATTATCTCTTGTTGGACCGTAGTTGTCTTAGGGCCGATCTCTCTGTTTTGTTAGGTTGTCACGTCGTTGTGAGACTTTATGGGTTTGGACCATTTTCTCGACCATGTTATCTACCTCGTCAAAGAAAGTGAAGGTGGACACCGAATTTGCGGTGTCCATGTGCTTTTTGGTTTAAGGTTACGGATAAGTTGATCCTGTGGTGACATGTCTTTTTCTGTGGTATTGTGGGCGTCTGTTGGGTTGTCTTTTGTAAAATCATATTTTAAGGCCATGCGTCTTTTAAATTCCCTTGTGAGTAGAAATGATGACACCCAAGGTAAAATCATAACCATTTTGAGGACACTCCAGGAGTGACGTAGAAATATGACGTCACTTCCTGTACTGTCCTCAAAATGGTTTTAAGTCGGGTGTCATCCGGGAAGGTAGGAACAAAAAAATGACGTCATCCAGGCCTAGAATGAAGGTTAAACACTAACGTTTAAGTGTTGGAATATTCATGAGCTGACGTCACATGGCAACAGAAGGCATTAAGAGAGAAAGGGATTGTTACGGAAAACAAATGGCTGGGGGGAGAGTATACTTATAGAAATAGTATATGCAAAAGAACCAAAAAATAGTTAAAATATTTTCAAAAAAGATTGAAGAGATAAAAGAAAGAAATATAAATTTCAAAAAATTAAAAGATAAAAAAGAATAAGTATAAATTAAAAACGAATGAAGAGATAAAAAGAAGAAATATAAATTAAAAACATGAACAGATTTAAAAAAGTATAAATCAAAAGCGAATGAAGAGATGAAAAAAGAGAATGAATGTCAATCAAAAACGAGTAAAGAGAAAAAATGATAAAGATTGAAGAAAACAGAATGAAAAAGAATTAAAAAGATTAGATACAGTTTTGAAAATAGTTAGGTTGTCAGGAAAGAAGAGACCATGAAAACATAAATGTTTTGAGTGTTGTGAAGGTAGGACAGTCCACAAAAATAGAAAATCGTGTTTGGGTGTTGTTAACAAACACAGTTTCCATGGAAATGACTAAACAAACAGGGTTGTTATGGAAAATGATTTAAATACAAGCCCCTCCTTTTCAAAGGTAGCACTTTCAGCCAAAAACGAGATACGATGATGCTACCTCAAAACTTCTCAACTTTGGAAAGCAAATTTGAACTTACCCTTAAAGAATCCTGGCATTTTTGTATGGCGCAGATGAAGCAAGAATTTATCCTAATGTGCTTGATTCTCAACTTGCGGTTGTGGGAGAATCCAGTGGAATTCAACAAAAGGAAGACGAACCAGAAAAGAAAGACACGCCAGAAAAGAAAGACACACCAGAAAAGAAAGATGAAAATGTAGTTGTGCCTCCGGATATTAAACAGGGTTTGTAACCGAATGGATCGTATCGTAATTATCTGGTAAATGATGGTTTCATCTCTGTAAATGTTTATGAAGGACGAGTTTATATTCATCTGAGAGCATTTCAGCAGTTTGGGGTAAAATATTTTCATAGGTGAACATGAAGCAATTTCCAAATTAATCAATTCATTCTCTAAAGAGGACATAGAATCAGACAAGTGGCCATTGGGTGATGAAGTCATGATGTGTGTAAAACGTTTCAAAGACAATATTTATGTAGATGTTCGGCTGTTCGGTTCTGCATAAAGCTCCAGTGCTTTTTCTCATACTGGACCATATCCTTTTCGGATACTTTCTCATTGTGTGTTGTTTTTCCTATTAGGATATAATTAGGCCACGATGACCGCCCTACCAAAACATATAATTTCTGTTTTGTAGGAGGTGCTGTAATTCTTAATATGCTTTGCTTTTTTTTTGTGTGCAAAAGCTTCCATAATTTAGAAGCGAAAATGTTCTACTAGCTCTTCCATTGGGATTCCTGATGATCATTAAGTGAATCGTCACTCCTTCATAAAGATACAAATCTTTATTCGACTGAAGAATTTTTTCAAGTTTTTCAAAAAAATTCTCAGCGGAAAAATCTCTTTTCAACACGCACTAGGGTAATCTAGCTCAGGTGAAATAATAACAAAACGAAGAAAATCTGTGTCTGCAACATCATTCAACTGATATTAACAAGGTATTTAAAAGCAAATGAAAGCAGTGCAAGAATATTCTGAATATTTTGCTGAAATCTTTTTAGCTTTTCCATATTTACCCCAATTTATACGTTCTTTGTTCACCATTAAAATATCTATGATGACAAGTATGTAATAAATTCCACCTTACGAGTTCCTTAAATTCGGGTTGCCAATTGCTTTCATCACCCCTGTCCCCCTCCAACCGCCCACTGAGATCAATGGTGTTTTCTAAACTATCTAAACTATGTATTTCATCATTTTCGAAGTAATTATGATCATCACTGATAAGATGTGTGTCATACTAGAATCATGAACATTACTACCGTCTCCTGACAGTACTCCACCGAAATTGCTTTCATTCCATACATCAAATAGATCCTTAGTACCTCTGTTTCAATAATTTAAAAACAAACTGTAAAGTGTAGAAATTCCCCGAGAGTTATTAAAATTTTCAAAAAACAATACACGATTTGCGATATTAGGGTCAAAAGATGTTTATATTCAAGTTTTAAAGTAAGTTAGATATGCAACATACTTTTTTTTTATGACAGCATACAATGTAACAATATTCCAATAATACAATTTATAACAGTTTGAAAATATGTAATCATCAGCAAAAACAGCAGAAAAGAACATGGAAGTGTAGATTGAAACACCTATGCTTTGCTTGACATAAACTCCTCTTTATGTCCTGTTAGAGTGTTTGTAAACATTGTGTTTCATAACAAATGTCAAAATAAACAAATAGAAATCACCGTCTTTCAGTGTCGTAGGAAATGTCCTTTGATTGTTCTTTATTTGTAAACAATCTTACTTAGCCAGACATTGTCCAAACAAAACAGTTCGGGGAACATTATTCATCACCCCACGGCTACTGTCTCTTAACATTATTTCCAAGGATGAGTTCTCTCATGTTGTTTGTCCTTCCATTAGAAGAAAAAAAAAATATTGTTGTATTGCTCAGTTATACATACACACAGCATACAGTACATTCTGCTATTCATCCATCAAAGTAAAATCGTACAGGTAAGTATGGAGTTAGTTTTGCTATTGCTTCTCCTACCTTGGGAAATAAACGCTGTAGTTCTTTCCATTGTTTCATCTTTAGCAAGCGACCTTTACAAGTCGGTATAGACTCTTCTTTCATGAACAGCCGAATATCTACACAAAGAACGTCTTTCCAAATCACACCGTTTAAAAAATATCGTCGCTCAAATCTTACTTACTTTCATAAACATGTTCCCAAACATGACAGGTTTCCTGTTTCTCAATTGTCAAGTACAATGTCTTCTCGAATAATGTGACTCAATAAATTGTGACAATATTATCCCGATATTATCGATAATCGTGACATGGCGATTTATCTATATTATTTTTACTGTTTAAACTCTTAATTTGCATATTCTATTAATATTCATGAAAAATTAGGAATGCTGGCTTTTGATTGGTCCGGGTCTGTGTAGCCGCCCCTCACTACTTTCCTGTAAGATATCTATTTGAGAGGGGGTAGGGCAGAAACCTGATCCCTTAAATAGGACACTTAGTTTATGTTATGATAGCTTGGAAAGGTTTAATACTGTCGTGTTTCCTTCTGTTACATTGTTCATTCCGTTATTATTCGTTTCGAATCTGGTCTCCGGGTGTGATGAGTCTGTAGTTTTTTTTTTCTACTATTGTTTTGTCTGATAGTATTATATATATATATATATATATATATATATATATATATGTTTATGTTTATATATATATATATTTATATATATATATATATATATATATATATATATATATATATATATATATATATATATATATATATATATATATATATATATATATATATATATATATATATATATATATATATATATATATATATATATATATATATATATATATATATATATATATATATATATATATATATATATATATATATATATATATATATATATATATATATATATATATATATATATATATATATATATATATTTATATATATATATGATAGTTACGATGTTTAAAAAGAAATACAAATATAGAAAAATGTGCGTCCTTTAAAGTTAAAGTATACCGAATACTAAAATAGAATTGCACCACTTTTTAGGCCCGAAGTGGCGTCCTAATAAAACGCTCATGCTTGGGGACCGCGTACAGTGAGCCGTTCAAACTGCATTGTGTGACCTGGTTCTACTATAGCCACACAATAACCACCACAAAACATCGTGAGCGTCAGACGCAAAATAAGTATAAATTTTTTGGAGTATTTTAGTCTTCTAATTAATCAAATGAAATATGTTATCAGTCAAAAAATGTTGGGTGGGCGCCTACTACAGCGGGGGCGCTTATACGTCGAATTAGGTAAATGGACTTCGTATATTTTTGAATTGTTGAAGGGTATTCTTTTTGCAACAATTATACGTATAGTCTACTATGATAGTTGTATTAATTTTTAACCGCTTATGTGAGCAGGTATTAAAAGTCACGTACAACGTGAACTATTTTTGACAAGATGTCGCAAGAAGATGATAAAGAGGAGCCTTCCGAGAATTGTTTGACTATCACAGCAAAAAAGCAAACAGAGAAGGAGACATATTTGAAGAATTCTCAAGACTTGCTATGTATAAGTTCTCTTTGACAAAAACACAAATAATCAATTAAGACATCCGCCCTACAATGATTAGATAGAAACATGATAAAGAATCATGTGGATCACGTTTTCCGTTTATTTTTGAAGGTCTGCGGACATGTAGCAATTTCTATATTGATTGAGAGAGTATCAAAAATTAAGAAGATCAATTTTTCACGCTTTTTCAACATTATAATTATATGTATAAAAATGTAAAAAGCAGTAGTTAAGTGCAACAATGATTTATCGCTTGAGTTTGCACTAAAGGTGTGAAACGTGTTGTAATCAATGGCCTATACTATTTTTTATTTTCATAAATGACGTTATGCGTTGCCGCAATGATTCAACTTATTGTACGAATTGAAATTGATAGACTAAATATATGTTGTCTTTTATATGTCGTTATAGATTTTTTTAAATGCGTACTGCTTTACAAAAACTTTAAAAAAAAAATGATTTGTATGTGATGCTTAATAACTTAATTGTCAATCAAAAAATGGTAAAATTTAGTTTTGAGAAAAGGTGGTTACCTTGTTTGCTGTGAACTGATGAAAAATGGTAGCTTTGTAGCACAGGGGCGTAAGCTGGATACTATGTTGGGGGGGGGGGGCAAGCCAAACCAAATCAGGATGATTTTATAACGTGTTTTATGAACAGTTTTAACACGATTAATGGAACATAATGGGGCAAGAGAGCATGGTCTTGCAGTGAGCAAGGTCCTCCTGAAAGGAATTTCCCTAGATAGGGAAAATTGGGAAATTATCAACAAAAGATTGAAGGAATTTTTTGTATAATCATTGGAAATTTGATTAACATTTGGCATTATCTCCCAAATAATTGATAAAAATTTACCAAAAATCGAAAAAAATTGCGCCAAAAAGGATAGAAATTTTCCAAAAATTGAAGATGGCACGAGAATGAAAGCATTGAAGGAAATTTTTCAAAATTTGAGAAACCTTATCTAAAATTGAAGAAAATTGCTCCAAATTGAAAGAAATTTCCCGAAAATAGAAGAAAATTGACCAAAAATTGAAGGAAAGCTGCCCAAAAATAAAGGAAATTTTCCAAACATTGAAGAAAATTTACCAAAAATTGAAGAAAATTTACCAAAAATCAAATACAAATTGTCCGAACAAAATTGTCTAAAAATTGAAGAAAACTGTACGAGAATTGAAAAAATTGGCCAAAATTGAAAGACATTTCCCAAACATTAAAGGAAATTTACCAGTTGATGAAAATTTATCATAAATCGAAGAAACACTACCCCAAAATAAAGGAAATGTTTCGAAAATTTTACGAGAATAAAGGAAATTTGCCAATGATTGAAAGAGATTTGCCAAACATTAAATGATTTTTCCCGAAAGTTGAAGAAAATTCACGTAAACTGTGACTAAGAATTATCTCATGGTAAAAAAATTATTATCGGAAAAATCTCAGAGGAAGAGGGGGGGGGGAAAGGGGGGGGTGGGGAATGCCTAGTACTCTCCGTAGTACCTAGAGAATGATGCCATCCATGTAAGTATGGCTGCCGTTGGTGATGGCTGGCCGTCCGAGGGTATGTCAAAATCCTATACCCTCCTGTATTGTTTTAAGCGAGGTTTTAAAAGTATAGAAAAATCTCAGTTTTAAGATCTTTATAAAAATGATACCATTTTACTCTTTTTTTGGCCACAATGATTAGAATCAATGTTTCAAGCCATCCATGTTTTCAAAAAATGTTTCAAGGTGAATTTAGTTACTTTTATATCGAATTATTTCGGACTACTTTTCTTTCCGTAAAAATCGTCTGATGAGCTCTCCAAAGTACTGTAAAAGTTCCAACACTGCCATCACTACCATACCATTTTAGCAGGGGTAATATGTTTTAGATTATTTGAGGAAAAATTAAGATAATACTTATAAAGTACAGTTATATAATCTAAACATTTCTTGATGTTTTTATTTCTTTGTTTTCGCACACAGTTTTATTTATTTTTTTACACCAAAACTATTTGATTAAATTATATAAAGATTTTGTTTTTGTTTCCCTGCCTCCACACGATTCTATGGAAGCGGTCGATCATGTTGGTAATTGTTATATTAACATCTTACTCGAGATTCCCGTATTCAAGCTATATAATAAAGTTTCTAAATGTATTGTTATCGTTCATCATACGTTTTAAAGAAATGCACTCTATTAAAAATCTTTTATTTGATACAATGTCCTTACATTTATACCCTTTATTTCATATTGTTGTGTCATTTCTGGTTATACATATTAACAACTATTCATTTACAAGAGAAAGGCAGTGCTGGTCATTCATAAGACCCATAGCAGCCATATCCATTTCTTCAATGTAATGTGCGTTCTTAGTATTTATGATGTCATAGACTTTTATACTTTCATATTTGTTTTTCAATTCTTAAATGATAATCTCCCGGACTTTATTTTCAATCTATTTCACGTCAAACTTTTACTGGGAAATATGGAAATCGCCAGCGTTCGGGCAGCAGGTCAATAAGACCAGAATTTTGAACAATCTGAGTGCGTTTCACTGCTTATCCGTGACGTACACCAAAGTAAACAGCTTTCTTGGATTCGTTAGGATTTTCAGCATGTCTCATGCAAGTCAGATAACATATGACTGTGTACTCTAGCCATATGCATCGGCTGTACAGTATTGCAAGTAGTGTGTAGCATGTATGCATACTGAGTGAGATGTTTATCTCACTAACATAACATAACATAACAAGATGTACATTGACAGGAAAAGGCAATGCACCTTTTATTTTGTAATTGCCTGAAATTCATGTAAACAGCTAAACTCCCGCCAAACCCGATAAAGAAATGTATCATTTCAGTTGACAGATTTTTAAATTTACCGGTTTTAATATTGATCTTTTTAAAGCAAATTTATAACACATGACCAGGCAGGCCCCTGAAGCTTTCTTTATGCAAGTCGAACTTTTCTAGCTAATTGAAGTCTCCTCTCAGGGGCAGTTTGCCCCTACCCCCGCTTTCTACACCTTTAATTTTGACGAAATATACGTGAAGTTCCATACCCATTCAATATCTATCATTGAGATATATTTCGTGATAGAATTTCAAACAATCAGCTGTGTCATGCATACCTTCTCATACATCACATCTCTCACGGAAAAGTGATATCGCCCAACATACAAAGAGGTTTTAACCCTAACCCTAAATTAACAATTATCTGTTAAGGTTAGGGTCAGGTATAAAACCTGCATGTATGTTGGGCAACTATCACTTTCCAATTCGGAAATTCCATCTCTTTACATACATTGATAAAACAAAAACTCAAACTTTGATAAACCTTACTTTTCGATTTTCATATTCTTTTTTTTCCCATGATATATAAATTTTTGCAGTGTAGGAATTTCAAGATTTGCTGATAGTATTTTGCCAATATTTACTCAGAAACAAGCAAAATGTGCGAACTGGTTTTAACCTAGTGAGATAAACATCTCACTCAGTATGCCCTACATGCTACGCACTATTTGCAATGACGCAGCTATTAATATGATATATACACAGTCATATGTTATATGACTATAGTTTTATACAAGATTGTAATCTGCAGAAGGGTAAGTAAACACCCGAATTGACCTGGGAAGCTTCAATTGGATCGAACAAAATTAAGTGTTTTCTGCGTTTAACGTGTTCAAACAATTCATTAATGTTGCTATGTTTTTAATCAGGTACAATTTTAGGCCATTTTTGTACGGCAATTAGGCTAATAACAAATGTCCGGTATGTCATCAAGCATCTACGTTTTCAAATCTAAGCACACCCATATACATTTTGGGTGAATAGCCCCATCGGGCCGTGGAGCTAAACAGCTACAGAATCATAATTGTTTTAATTTACAGTAGCTCAGTTGGCAGAAGGCACAACTGAGGTCATGGAGGTCATGGTTCAAAGCTCGGTGAAATCTAACTTGATTTTACACAGCTAGCTATGTAGACAGATACGCCAAACATCAAAGCGGGAGTATTTCGTCTGTAGCTCCTACTCTTCATTCAGCTGTTCAAAGAGGTGGCAATGGTTGAATGGTGTACAACGTCCTTCGGCCGTCGGTCCCGATTAATAGGTTATGGGTCTCTGAACACTATTCGAAAAGAAAAGCGTGGAAACGCGGTATTCATCCACTTCCCGTTTCTAATCTCTAGGGGACCACGTAGGGGACCACGTACACTGCACACGTAGCAAAGTGTGAAATTCCAGAAACAGAATTCATATCAATTATCATTCACAGAAGAAGATTTACACAAGGTGTTACAGACATGTGATCATTTGTAAGTTCGCAACCGCTATGTTGTTACTGAAAAATCCCATGGCGTCAGTTGTTGTTAAGTGTCACTTGAGAGTTATGAAATTATATATATATATATATATATATATATATATATATATATATATATATATATATATATATATATATATATATATATATATATATATATATATATATATATATATATATATATATATATATATATATATATATATATATATATATATATATATATATATATATATATATATATATATATATATATATATATATATATATATATATTTATATATATATATATATATATATATATATATATATATATATATATATATATATATATATATATATATATATATATATATATATATATATATACATATATATATATATATATATGAAATAAATATGGTCGTGGCAAGCCTGTATGAACATATCCATCTGTCCTTGGTCATGGTTAAGTATTCATTCGCTTGACGGAAAATGTAGCTGTTTCTTATGCCCTTACGAGGATTTAGAGTTGTAAAATTCATTACACATTTTGAGATATTTCGCATCCAAATTCTTCAATCTACGTCACTACGTATGTTTAGTGGTCAGGTGGTCAGCAACCTCAAAACATTCGGAAAAGAGCACAAAAGGTGATTTTAAGTATTGGAGAAGCAGACGTAATGACCTTAAAACTACTAAGAGAATGATAATTCATTGCCAAATATTCACTGCCAGTATTCTTAAACAGTTTTAAACATGACTATGAGGTCACAAATAGGACAGGCATAATTGAACAATTCTTTTATCTATGTTGCTAAACTTAATGCACCTTACCTAACAGCAGTGGTGGTTTGTATTAATGAGAAATTTGATCACTTTAATCCATTTCGATTCTTGACATTTTTTTTTTCTCGAATCTTTATGATGATCATTTTGAAAATAATGTTATATCGTGGTTCGATCAATAAAATATTGTAATGAAAATAGATATCTTATGATTCGGAAAATTGTAAAAAATTAAAATTTTCTGGCCGGGGTTATTTTGCAAGACGAGAAAATCCCACGGTCTGCCTCTTATTTTCCTCCAGCCTATAAGTATCTAGGTAACCTACTCAATGAGACTTAAGTCTATGAGGTTCCCTAATTTTGTATCTAAGACGCAGTCTCAAGACATATGTACTATTTTATGATACACACTAATTGATGATTTCCATCTCTAAGAAAAGCGACTAAGACATAAAGCATTTCCATAAATCCATTCGTATTTTCAATTCCTGTAGGATTTCATTTACATATGGCTTAAAATTTGAACAAAATTGAAGGATAAAGTAAAACCTTAACGGCCTTCGTATAAATTAGCATGTTTCTCTGATTTTCTATTAAGTTTTACGTGAACGTGTGCGTGTAAGGCAATGCGATCTTTTGCAATGTCTACAGCTATACAATAAGCATCCTTTGATCTTTCCTTCAAAATACTTGCAATACCAGTCCGGAAGAAATTTTCAAAGACCTATTGAATGACACAAACAAATTAAGAAGAAGATTATTCGTTTGTAATAAATCTTCCAGTAAACAAAAATAATGTTTTAAAAACATCATAAAAATATTTTTCTTTAAATTGTGAAAAATGTTTTTATAATATCATTTTGTGCTGTCATAAAAAAGTTTTTATAACATTTTTTCCCAAAAACGTTTCTAAAAGCATAAAAATTATATAATAAAACATCTTTTGCATAATATTATATGCAAAATGTTGTAAAATGTTTTAATGACACCACATTTTGATATCATTAAAACATTATAACACAACATGTCATAAAAACGCTTTGTGTTTTCTGGGCGATAGATATAAATTATAATGGCATAGATGTAAAAGGACGTCTTTACAACAACAACAAAAACTCATTCTACGCATTCTTCTAGCCTTCCGTTGTTCCTACACATTGTCTCATCAAACTTCAAGTGTATAAATCTCCAAAAAAATAGTGTAATACTTCTTTTAAAAGGACACCTGCTTCAATCAAGGAAGTGTTTCAACCATTAAAGGGTTTCTCCCGGATTTCTTAAGGTATAAAGTCCCAAATATAGTGACATCATTGGTCACGTGATTCTCACCCATATCCAAAACCTTCAAAACTTTAAGATAAGAAAAGAAGACAAACAATTGCGGTCGGCATTATTAGTTGAAATCATTATTTCGTAATCTAAAGCCAGTTATCGAGTTTCATTAAAACGATTTCCAACAATGCTAGACATGTATAGGAAACAGAAAACAATATTGCACAGCGTTGAAGATCGCCGCGCTAACTTAATGAACTACATAATAAATCTATAACATCCAAATAAACCCGTTGCAATCGCTGTAGGTTACTATTATATTCCTACATGTTATTCGTTGTAGATTAATACGATTCTAGCGATCAGAATATGCACTTTCTACCAACCAATATATGAAGGTCTTGTCTATCACGTAATCTTACGAACTAATCTCTTGGCGATGCATTGGGAACATTTCTGATATTACATCGTTCCTGGATTGTCTGAATGCCCTTAGAGATAGTCTTCTGGTAGTTGCACCGCTAATCCAGTATGTCGTTTATATTTGTAACAAACCGTTACAATTACATATGATACTAAAGTTAACGATCATCCATTTTGGATGACCTTCAAGTGTTATTCATGAAAAACACTTAAATGCTCAGAATTTATACACAAACTTTAGAAATAGGTGGCAGTGCTATATTTCTCCCTTTTGTCTGCTGTATGGCTGCTTAAACGCTAAATAATCGGAATAAAATTTCGTCACATTAACAATTTAGAGAAACCGAAAAATCTTCAATGCTCTAATGGTTTATATACACGTAACGTAATTGAATTGCATTTTATTATCAGTTGAACCATACAAATATGTCATAGGAAGTGTCCTCTTTTCGTGAGTTTCGTTCTCCTTGTCTTTTGGGTTTCCAAGTCTGCTCATGCGCACAACGATTTAAGACATTCAAGTTGCGAGTAAACAAACCAATACAAGGAGCGCACAGCAAAATACGCTCCTGGTATCACGCGCGAGAATAATGCATATTTTGTTTGTTTACTTGCAGCACATTGAACTGTGAAAGGTGTATATGCCCTGTTATGTAACCGTAAAATGATGCAATATACAATGACAGTCCGGGAAATGCCTCCAAACAAGGGTTTAATATAAACCCCCAATCTAGGGTGTTTGTTGGCTATGAAGGCCGCTATTGTTGAAGATTTCATGATACAAGACTATCTTAACATAGATTGTTGATGGTCCTCAAAAGTTATCCAGACCAGTTTTTCAGTTTCCCAGTCCAATTTGTAGAAATGGAGAATTTGTGTAAGCTAATTTTGGCGGGAAAATAGTACATTGAGACTTAAAATATAAATACTATTTCAATTCATTTTATGGATAGCCTCGTCAAATTTGGTATCAATTATTCATAAAAAGTAGTCTTTTATGTTAACAAAATTATAAATGATACAGTTTTAGGTCATCTTCATTTTATTGCTATGCTAGTGCATACATTTTGTCCTACAAATTAGCAAAGTTGAGGAAACTTGCTATTTTAGAGGCGAACCTCGAGGGATTCTTCCGTTCTGAATGGTTGTTCCTCACTTCAGACCACATATTGTGAACTGCTGTTATATGGGTAATTTACATAGGCCTTCCATTGGATAATAGTACAGCTTCGTTCTCAATTCAGACGAAATATTGTTAACTGCTGTTATACTGTTATATGGGTAATTTACATTGGCTTACCATTGGATAATGGTACACCTTCCCTTCATAATTTTTCACGCAATGTAAAAATAACGTGAGATTATGTGACCGTGTATAGCACTGTATCAAGTCGAAACACAATTTTAATGAAATGATATCAAGACTTTAATGTTACAGTTTTTAGTTGGTCATCCCATGCTGACTATATCGTTCTTATTATCAATAACTGTGTATCTTTCGACTGAATTCCACACAAAAAACCTCGTTAGATTTTCATAAGTGTTATAAAAACAAATCTATCAATTATGTTTGTTGCCTTACCATTATTACTTATTGAGTCCAAAAGCGATACGCTTAAGGGAATAGCTAAGCTTTAAACATTAATGGTGCTGTTATAGAGACTGATGTATGACCTTCTTGGAAAACCAATTATAACTGTAACAACGTAGGAAGCGATTTATATTTTACGGTGTAGCCTGAAAAGGATGGCACATCCGCTTCTCAAGAAACAGGAAAGACTCGACGTCTGGGGCAATGTTTAACACAATTTGTAATCATGAATATTGTTACTTCAAAGTTTAATCGTAAATTTAGACAAAAGAATTTGAAGCACATTACTTTCAAACCTCTTTCAGTCGTTTTGTTTAAAGAGAAGCAGATATAGATTAAATTTTGAAATTTGATTAAACAGTTGTATTACTGCAACAAAAGTAATATCAAATTCCTATTTCCTAGTGTTACCAAAAGTGTTCAACCTGTCCGAAAGTGTCTATGGCGATACAAAAATGTTTAAAGGAAACAAACTTTGAAAATGCTGAAAAATACAACCAATAGTGCAATTATGAGAATGTAATAAGGAAATATTCTCTCAATATAATGTATATATAGATTTTAATATTAAATCCCATGATAATGAAAATTTCCAATCTGAACTCGATATAATTTTCATTATCATTATAACATTACATTACTAGAAGATATCAAATTTTGATATATTAAAGTCGAGTATTCATGATGAATAAAATCTCATTAGAAAAAGTAGCAACTCTCAAGATAATGGTGTCCTTACTCTGCAAAATATCGCAGTGCCACCATAACAAAAGTCTTCATGATCAGCTTAAGATAATGTTCATTCAGATTCTCAATAATACAATTTTGCTTTGATAAGGAAAAAGTCTTAGATTTATTCAAAAAAGAAATATGCTCATTCTAATCATAACAGATTGTACAATATCATATCAAACAATGCAATATAAAGTGTGTGGCAAATATGTCTAGTTTTGGAATATAAAGTATTCCTACCTTGCTTGTTTTTTTGAGAATAAAGAGCAGTTGAAGATCTATGATTCATAAATCCCTACGGATATGGAAGGACAATGATAGACTGTTGTGAGCTATGTACTGCTTATAAAGAATATATCGAAAATTATCCGTATTTTACAAATATATAACATTCTCTTGCTTTTTTAGAAAAACAACATTTGTGTAAACATCCTATATACATTCCATAACGTGTTTATGTTATCTGTTATTGTTTAAGGTGGTTCATACACTTTACAATTTAAAACATTTCAGAAAAGATATCTTTGCGAAGGTGACAAAGATTGTTATAAAGACGTTTAGAAGATAAAGGTCATTGTATCGTAATCATTTGTTCGAATTATGATGGATGAAATACAAAAAGGAAAATAATTTAAAATTTCAGACACAATCCATCCGCATAGATTGAAGAAGATGTTTATGTGAATGGTTTTCAACTTGGAAGAAATCATAATCTCATGGATCACTTAACACTTCTATTCGTACTCCGAATAATAAAACCTCAGGGATTCGTCGTTTCTACAAAAATTCAAAGTTGGATATTTCTTTTAAGTTAAATGTAATCAAATTTTTTAGATGAGTTTTTTGTTACTTTATGTTTATCTTAAAGTACTCTTTTATATTAATCAGACTTGCTTTATTATTACACTAATCATTTACCATCCCTTTCTAAATGTCCAGGCTTTAAATTAAGTGACCCAAGGTGTACTGACAGTTGCTAATTTCATTCCTAATGTGTATATTCCTTTTGTCGTCACTTCATTCCCTTTCTAATAATGACTTGAAAATAAAATAAATATTGACAACATTGAAGTATAACTGTATTTCTATATTAGTGAGTTTTTACCTTTATCTATTGTATCATGAATAATTCAACCTTCCATATGTAATGGAAACTGTCCAGAAAAAAATGCTAGCTCTGTAATTGATTATCAGCGAAAGCAACTTAAGCCAAAATATTCTTTATAAAATTCAATCCCGGAAATGAATCGTTGAAGAGATCTTTGGACGGAAGTTTTTGTATTTTTTTTTTACCAATGACTGCCACCCAAAACTATTTCATTAGTCTTAAGCACTATTGAATGGTTTATACAGCTCTCAACCTCGTTTATGATACTATTCATAAGGAATTCACGAGAACAAAATTACTTAAGTCTTCGCATATTTTATGCAATGTGTCATCGAAGATGCGCGGAGTTCATGTATTCGCCTCCGTTTGCCTGATATTCTGTCCAACCATGTCGACTTCATATCTTTGGCAAGACACCATTAATGTTTCTGTCAACAAACTAGTAGCATTACATTTGTTAAAAGCTTTGAAGAACAATGAACAAAACGACAACAAAGATCCCATCAATCTGAATTTAAATATTTGATTATTCTAGATTTTATATGTTTCAATTTTTAATCCGTACATTAATAGCTGCTCTCAATATCCGTGAATCTATTTGGTTCTTATTCTTTGTAATTAAGTTAATTTTGCCGCAAAATGCTTCGTTTTATCACTGCAAAATGATGGATTCAAAACTATTAATGACAATGTAAGAAATAATTCTCTATTCATAATTTTTGTTCAAACACGACATCCTTATGGTAAAGTACAATTAAAATGTCATGCTTAAACTTAAAAGCATAAGGTGAAATTATAAATCAGGTGTACTTATTCTATTTTCAGATTTTAAGTTTGAAGTCTGGATATGTTTTTTTATCTCTAAATTTATTTCAAAACTAATATCAATGTACACAAAATTTGAATTTGTTAAAATGCATTTTGTGATGATTTATCCGATTTTAATTTAATTTGTACAAAATTTGAATATGGATAGAAATGCATTGTAGGATATTTTCACGAAGGATTTCTTGAGTGGAAGACTAAAAGTATATGTTCTTCCGATATAAAGTAGGAACAGGACTGGTTTCGAATAACTGCAGAAATTTCAGAACAAAATATAAAGAATATCTAGATCTGTTTCCACTTTTATTTGATACATAAACAATTGTATTAAAGTATCTTCAAAATGTCATCAGCTCTAATCCAAAATTTAAGGATGCCTTATTTTGTGCATAAACGTTTGACTGATACTTGAAAACTTGATAAAGTGAGGTGTGTAATATATTGGAAAACAGGTTTGAATAAGGAAGAGAAATATCTTGTTCAATAAAATATGTTTACTTGAATGGAAATAAAAATAAAATATAATAAATATGGCCCCAAAAAGTTTTAATCACTTGGCAAATGTGCTCATTGTGTAGGAAGATTGTACAAATGTATATACAATTTGAATTGTGCATTGCAGGATCCGATTCTAATGATTGTATCCAAAATTTGAATTTGGATAGATGCATTGTGATGTAATGAGATTGCAATCTACATAACCCCATTGTACAGTATTGATTGGTTTAGGAGTTTTGCTAAATGTATACATACACACTTCTGAGTGATTTAATTGTTATGTGCAGTGGGCGGGGCTTAAAGTGGTTTTGCCAAATAAAGCTTGTAAACGTGATATCTCAAGAATGGTAACGTGGATACATATTACATATAGTACACAGGTAGCCCATGGTTCATATATGCGCCGTAATGTTTTTGGTGATAATGTTATGCACATTATTAAGTGGGCGGGGCTTAACGTAAACATTTTGAAATACACATATTTCAACAACTGTATGTCCAGATGTCCGTTTTGTTTTATATTTGGCATGATAATGTTGATAGCTGGCGTCCACGGTATAGAAACAGTTAATCTCATTATCAGATTATGAGCAATCTTTTTAATGGTTTTCTCAAAAAGGCGATAATGAATTTCAAAATGCAGTTTCGAAAAGTTTTGAATATCTGTTTACTATCCGTCTCCAAAATTTCAGGATATCCAGTGGGAAAAAATGATGACTGCGAAACTATTTTCTGAAAAGAATGTGTCTAATCAATCTTGTACGGGAATGAATAGACCACCAGACGATTTCTGCTACCAGGCTACGTCATTTTGACGGCTATTTAAATTACGCACAACGGAACATTCCGTTAAATATTAGAACAACACCGATTACACAATAACAAATATCTGTTCACTTCTGCTTAAAAGAACTATATACTTTTGTGTCATGCAAATAATCATGTATTATCTGTAACAATTTAGACATAATAATCGTTTTCAGAACCATCTTTTTGTTTTACGAAACTCTCCTTAGAAAAGTTTTAAATGCAATAGATGATCTTTTTTTTTTTTTTTTTTTAAGAGCACAACAAAATAGAAAGAAATATCTTTAGCAGAGCAGATACGGATATGGAAGGCTATTCCAGCTAAGCATTCGGCATTGTCAGATTGTGTTTAATAAGAAATTACAATTGCTAAAATGGATATATTTTCATCGAGTACTTATTTTGTGTTGGGGGTAAACAGTAAAGTCAGAGACATTTTAAATGAGAAACATGTTAAATAAATAACGATGAAACGTACACCAACGAGGAAAAAACATCAGTTTTATATTGTAAGATGTAAGTCGGTGAGGGTAGAGTTTCTCTGGATGCGTGTAAGTAAACAATCATTGATATAGTACAGGTAAATAACTTTCTTTTTATTACAGTTCTCAAATGAATTATCAATTACACTTTGGGGAGGTGGTTTATGCACACGTATTCCGGTATTTTCAAACAAAGAGCTTCCTCACAGCTTTTTGCTTCCAAGTCCAAAGCATACATATTGTTAAAAAGAATGTTTTTTATGCGTTTAAAGAAAAGAACGTTTAACGTTGACTGTAGATGATGGTTCTCTAATGAAATAACAGCAGCAACAAAATCCTCAAGCTTAATGAGAAATAATATTACTGTATTAAACGTAGAGAACGATCAAGAAAACACAGCAGAAGATCAGACCTTTGTCAACACCTGCGTACGAAGGATCTCCGAAGCATGGCATGAGTCAGTCAACCAACAGATCATGAAGAGGAAATGGGGCTGGGTTGGACAAACGTTGTGGAAGCTAACAAGTAACACCACAATAACATCGAAATAACAACACAATAATATAAATTTCAAGTGTTTGCCTTTTATTATTCATTGTTATTAATCAATTACAACTCTATGTACTAATTGTGTAAAGTCATTTTTCCTAAAGAACAAACCAAAACTGTATCTTCAATGTAGAGTGTCTTGAAAAATATATACTTACTGACATGATAGTAATACAAACTACAATTTGTCAAGAAAGAAAGGCCACAATCTTTTGGCAATGTGTGAAGATGTTAATTCGATATGAATCACAGGCCTGTGTGCATTTACTTCAGTGTCATATTTGTATTGTTCTGTGAAGTTATAAGTGCACGTGCAATTTTTGCAAATAAGAAAGTTTGCTGAGCCTGGATGGGGGTGCAGGTAAGTGGGTGTTTACTGCCACATTGTTGATAATGCATTATTGTGTAATAAAAAAGATAAAGCAGCGTTCGATTGTACTTTTTTGAATACTCATACTAAGATTTTAAAACATATTTTGTTGAAATTAATGAAGTTTTTTGCATACCGAAGTCTATTTACCAAACAGTGGGAAAAAGAACATGTGTAGATGTGGTTAGGCGGGAAATGTATTCAGGCTTGACACGAAGTCTCACTAACAGATCAGTTGCTAGCAACTTGATCGTCGTTTCGACCAAGTGCGATCATTGTTTTTTAATAAATGCAGAACTAAAATCTTTAATTCAGGCATAATTTGGTAATGACACCTTTTCTTACTTCTCGGCCTCTGCAGTACTTATATGCATCTGGCCACTATGTGATTGTTCATTCCCCTTTTCGTGTCAGTGAGAATAAAGAGAATGGACTTAATGATGTAACGAAATCATGCAATGAAGAATATGTGCTATCAGCTGTCAAGAAGCCGTACATTAAGTGAATGAAAATCATGCTCATCCCAAAACATATAAAATTGGTTTCACTTTTAAATGCTTCAGGAATTTGGGTTGTCAATTTTCTTAAAAAAAGAAAACTACAAACTTCAAACAGGGTACGCCTGTTCTTGAGAAATTCCTTTAAAAACCGATTATAGACATTTTCAAAGCAAGCGTTTGAATTGGTCGGTTTTGTGACGTTCGACATCACATCCAAAGAAATGCTGGGGAAATTGTTCCTTTGTTTCCCAACCAATCAGGTGCAGTTTTGAAGAAAAAAAAAGTAAACAGCAATACGCGTGCGTATTACCTTCATGTATAACGCACGTATGATACGTGCGCTTCAAAACATTTTTTCATACGCTCGGTACCATACCGTGCGTGAATTATGCAGACGACCAAGATTCCCCAGTGATGACAGAATGATTGGTCAATAAGAATACCCCAGTATACGATTGAAGCATTATGGACACGTGAATCTCGGCCATGTAACATTATTTAAATTACTTTTCTGCTTTTTTCTTTGACAAACATTCTCTGCATGAATAGTGCCAGTGATGTGTTCATTTCTTTTATTTTTATGCTTTTACCTTGTTGTTGGATTATTTGTGTGTGGGGTTTCGTTTGTTTTATAAAGTGCAGATAATTAACCTTGTGATTATGCGCTATATAAGCACCGGAAACTAAGTAAGTAACGTTATTGACGGCTTCAGATTTATTTATTGTATTGTCATCTTTATATAGGCAACCTTTTTCTACCACAGCTCATCCGTCTCAGCATTTTCACGTTTATGTGGAATCCATGAACTCCAGGGGAATCCCCCTTTTTTAGATTGTGGTTCAAGAGAAAGTTCCTCGTCCTGTGTATTAGTACGTTTATGTGGTGTCCACTTTGGCATGGGCCATGTGTTCGATCGCTTGTCGCTACTTTCCTGTTCCGCGTCATCGCTTAAGGTACTATATTTATTTTCACCGGTATAAATATAAGGTAAAGGAGAATTGATTTTCTTATTAAAATTTTCTGAATCTAAACCATATTCTGAGTTTTCGCTTTTAAGTTCAGAGAGATCCGGCCATTTTGGATCCGGTTTCTTTTCACTCATATTGTCATAGTCCGTTGTGGCAGCATCGTCTGAAGCATCGTTTATATTTGAGGGGTTTCGCTTATGAGGAATCCATGAGGCTGCGGGCCACGTATATGAACGTTTAAAAGGGGACATGGAGTCAAAATTTTGCAATTCCTCAAACGTGCCGTCCGAACGTTTGTGTGGAATCCATGAGCTTCCTGGCCACGAACGTTCATCGAGAAGTGTTCGCTTGTGTGGAATCCATGAGCTTCCTGGCCACGAACGTTCATCGAGAAGTGTTCGCTTGTGTGGAATCCATGAGCTCCCTGGCCACGAACGTTCATCGAGAAGTGTTCGCTTGTGTGGAATCCATGAGCTTCCTGGCCACGATCGTTCATCGAGAAGTGCTCGCTTGTGTGGAATCCATGAGCTTCCTGGCCACGATCGTTCATCGAGAAGTGCTCGCTTGTGTGGAATCCATGAGCTTCCTGGCCACGAACGTTCATCGAGAAGTGCTCGCTTGTGTGGAATCCATGAGCTTCCTGGCCACGAACGTTCGTCGAGAAATGCTCGCTTGTGTGGAATCCACGAGCTCATTGGCCATGATCGTTCATCGAGAAGTGGTCGTTTATGTGGAATCCACGAACTTGTTGGCCACGAACGTTCATCGAGAGGTGCTCGCTTATGTGGAATCCACGAACTTGTTGGCCATGAACGTTCAACAGGTTGTCTGCGCTTATGTGGAATCCATGAACTAGCTGGCCACGAACGTTCATTAAGATCTGCTCGCTTTTGAGGCGTCCATTGTATTGACCATGGGAGTTTACTTTCCTTTTTTTGATTATCAGAGATTATTGGCGAGTCGCCTAAAACTGATCTTTTAACTATATGTGTAACCCAATGCTGCTTTGGCCATTGAATTTCTCGAATCGCACGATTCTTCTTTACCTTCTTTAAGTTCGTTTTCGCTGTCTCTTCATTAACCTCATTCGAAGCAGTATTACTCACAATGTTATCTCCGTATTTATCACAGAACGAAACTATTTCTTCGAAAATCAAAAGTGATTTCCACTGCTGTAGGTCTTCTAGCTCACAACCTTCTAGCTCAACACCTGTAAATACAGAAGAAGAAAAAAAAAAACAATATAACGAAAGATTTCCAAGAAAAAGTTCAGCAGTTTAATGGTAGTTGAGTTTGCACAGATCGAGGACAATTGAGATTTTTTACACTTTTGTAATATCAATATTAACCATGTAATTCTTTTCTTCTCAGATCTTATCGCAATCATTATATTAACATATTTATAACTTGAGCGAATTTTTTTCTCCTTACGATTAATATTCTTTTATTTTTACATCGTATGTCAAAATCAGACACATGATTAGAAAAGATAGGCATGAACTTGGCAGATAGAGCTGGGAGTGACCAACTATAAATGACAAACAGGTCATTCTGCAATATTTCACTTATTCTGCTGATATTACTAGCTACAAAACTACCGCACTACGTTGGTTGTTATCTTCATACACATGAGGCTAACCTGACGATAAAAATGGGTATCTTACTACTCTGAAGCACAAGTATGTTAGGTCAACAAATGGTTACAGTTCACTTCGACCCAACGTTGGAAACAGATTGTCTGAAAGTTGGGTGCTCGTAGCGGTGAAAATAAACTAGCCATAAGGCCAACGTGGATAACCGACTGTTGGTTACAGTACGTACGACCAACATTAATCCAACGTTAGCATGTCGATCCAGCATGTGTTACTCAACGTATGCCACCATATGACAACCTTGGATCAACGTTGGGCCAATGGTGTGTGCTACCCGGACAACTTAATATTTTTATGATTTGATATATTTGTGTTCTTTGTATAGAAGTATGATTGTAATCCACTAAGTGTATCGCTAGCTATTTACTGTTATGTTTATTACTTAATCAATATGTGAGAAGTTTTTATTTGTGCATTTTAATTCATTGTGCGACAGAAAATCTTTTTCAAGATAAGGTATTTTCTCTTAGGAAATGTTCTCTGTCATGACAACCTCATGTAATATTATGACAATTCATGACGATACCGGTTTTAGAAGAGATGCTGAAACAAACAATTTGGCCCAATTGTCAGCGAAAGTTTTAAGCCTAAGGTACAATAGGCAATGGCAAGTGCACTAGTTTTAATGCACATTTGATTAGTTTCTTATATCTCCAATAAAGTGATTCTTAGTAAAGCCTTTTTCGAAAACAGACGTCCTAAAAGGTTGCAACGATACGAATAAGGATTTTCGATTCTGACTCCCGCCCGGCTGAACAATTTTTTTTATATTTTTTTAATTTTTTTTATAACAGCCTTCAAACAAATGCATTAGATACATCCCAGTTTGCCGTTATTAGGATAATTGGCAATATAAAAGTATCATTCGATTTCAGATTAGCATTTTTCATACATTTGATAGTTTTAGAACTTTGTTAATCCGAATTAAATTTCGAAACGCGTTTGCTTTCAGCATTTTATATTTACTACGTTGTTGCAAAGATTAAGACATTTTAGTTCTATAAAAATCATTTGAGAATAAACACATATTTCTACAAAATAATATGCTATCAAAACCAAATCCTGAAATAAAATACATCAGTCAAGATATGAAACAATTGAAGTATTGATTGTTCATGCTAGTCAAAGAAGGATGTTATGATATAAAGGAGAAATATTTGCAACTCAGTTGCATTAATATAGATGAATTATGAATTTTGTTGGAATAATATTCGTACGTAAGTTACACATACTCTAAGCCCAGTGTGATTCTGAGAAAAATATAGATTTATGGACGGTTTTAAAAAATTCAAATGAATACAAAATATTTAGTTAAAATGAATTTAGTGTTATGGTGTAAAGATGTCATCTTCTTCAAGCAAACAATTTGATAATACATCAGTAGGCATGTTAATATGGTGCGCATTTCGCTTTAATAAAAAAAAAGATCACATGCACATTTAAAGTTTATATTCCAAAAATATCCCAACACATAGCTTTTTTCATAAATACATATGCTACAGACAACATTTGAAGTAAATTTTGCAGCTTAACTGCTTAATGGGTACGTTATTCTTTACTTGTTATATTTTAAGCATAATTATTTGTATAAAATCAAGCATATTTACTGCAAATCTGCTTGCTTACTAGGCAAGAAGATGTTGATTGAAAAAAAAGAAGTTATCCATCATGCGTTCATAAGGTATTTGTTATAACTTCGCTTTACAAATTTATATACACATACATATATGTTTTGCGGAAGGTAAATCCAGTCTGTCAGTCATATCAGTCTGTCATCTGTCAGTCATATCAGTCTGTCATCTGTCAGTCATATCAGTCTGTCAGTCATGTCAGTCTGTCAGTCAAATCAATCTGTGATTTCTTTGATTTTGTTGCCACGTGTTGATCATATTCTCATATGTTAAGGGAACGGTTGGTATTTCCAGAAGGTAGAATATCATTTCCTTCATTTTATGAATATTTCCTTTATTTTTGGGAAATTTTCTTCAATTTTCAAAAAAATTTCAGTTGCTTCTTCTCATCTACGGTTTATAATTGTTTTGCTCTAAAACATAATATCCTCCGTCAAGGGATTACATTTTCCGACAAAACTATCACTGAGGCTTAATGGGGCGATTTCCCCCTGCACCCTCGTTAGATATGCCACTGCCAACAAGTAAGGCCATTTATACAATAAGAATTATTGTGCCATATTTGCACTATCCTGGACCCTGGAGGGTAAAAAAACCTGGGGAATGACAGCCTTAGAAAGAGAGAAAGGAGCTTGGTGGAATAATCAGAGGGAAGCGACAATATTTGCAAGAGACAGAAACAAATAAAAGAAGCTCCTTCACGAATCCTCAATCCCACTGTTCAGGAGAGGAGAGCGATGTGGTGAGGATTTAAAGACCTCTTTAAAGATGAAGGTAACAATCAGGATCATTGAGAATTGATCATTTTACAGCTTTTATATTTTCAGGTTTTAAAGATATCGATTGATGATGTAATTTTGGAGAAACCTCTATAGTCTGTTATCTATATTCTTTTTTGTCATTTACCATAATTGTAGCGAAATAACATTATTTTCAAAATCTTATATCAAAGAAAGAAGAAGAAGTACAAGATTTCATACGGACAAATAATTCCTGCATCATAACATTTTCTGCATCCTAAGATTATATTTTTAATCCAACTAAACAGAATCTTCTTAATTTCACCAGTCAGCCAATAAAACGAATATATGTAATTTTTTTCATTTTAATTGGAAATTAACTTAAAATTATATGTAAATAGATTGGAATAAATCAAGCTTTGCTCAAGCTTTGCTTTCACGCTTACAATGATGCATGTTTGGCTTTCAACCTTTTATAAGATGCCATAGTTATTTTTTCTGCTCCATATTCATGCAACTCCTGTATGCCACTTACAAGATATCGATATTAAACTGTCCAAGATATCCATTTAAAGGATTACTTCAGTAGTCAATCATGTCTATATCAAACACGACTTCAAAAGAAACAAAATGGTGAAGAAAGCGTTCAAAAATCTTATTCCGTTAAAGGAGATATTCAAGTCTAAAGCTCCGTCTTATCTGTGACTGGTGCAGTAAGTATGGAAAGTAGGTATTTCCATCCTCACATTCTTAACAAATGTTAATGTATTTTAAAGAAAGTTTATTCAATTTTTTAACTATTTAAAATATTGTCCCTCAAACTTTCTTTAAGTGGTATATATAAATATCCTTCTAGATTCAGTTTTGCAACTTTCTTGACATATCCCATGGTTTTTAAGCTACAAAATCGTAGGACAATATATGATAGAATACATAAAAGACTGAGGAATCTGAGGCAATGACATCACAACTAGTCTGATTTCAGTCGTTTATACACAAATAAAACCAAACTTTAAATTTAGATATCTTCTTAACGGAATAAGATTTTTGAATGCTTTCTTTACTATTTTGTTTCTTTTAAAGCCCCCTTTCATGTAACTACTTCTTGACTACTGAACGAATCCTTTAAAATAACTTCAAATGTTGCACTTCTGCGTTCATATTTTGTCTCTTAAGACAAGATACCGATCTCTTAAGTACTAGATATCGATACCGGAAAACCCCGGCGGAAGCATTTACGTTAAGAATCGGTTAGTAATCTAATAATGATAATAAATATAATGATACTTTTGTCGATAATAGAAACAAAGAATTTGACTAACAGCTTACACCAGATTTTGTTCTCTTATTGAGAACCTTTAATGTTGATCAAACTTTCAACAGGTAACATTTATCTAAGATAAACTTATAAATTATTCGGTTAATAAAAGTTTAGATTTAAAAGTCGTCAGACCAATAGAGACACAAATCTTGCTGTATTTCGAAATCAAAATTTATTGAATTGAATCCGTGGCGTTTAAAAAAAAATTATGTAATGTTTGAAGATATTTACATTCATTTGATTTCCATTGCGTGTAAAATTCTACAGTTATTTGAAAATTTTCTACACAGTAAAAGTATATGGGACACGGAGTGCTTGATTGTTTAAGGGGCATGCTTGTCTCCATTCTCGAGGTCGGACTTCCGGAAATGTTGTGGTGCACGGTGACGTAACAATGCTTTTTTGACGATCTCAAACTTCAGTCAAAGGGGAAAAGAAACAGTCAGTTATCATTGCAATTAATGGGAGACCATCCATTTTTGTTGTTGTCATTTTTTAACAGATACTGGACATAATTTACTTTTCTTTAGATATCTTGTGCATTGGGTAATAGTTTCCACGTAGGTGAGTACCATTAATTTTCGCTGACTGGCTGAGGCGACACAAGTATTCATAAAAACTATCCCATTGACTGTAATGATAAAGTTTCCCCTCTAACTTAGCAATTAAACCGTACTGAGCTCGTACACAGTTACGTCGAATCCGACCTCGAGAATTGCTTTAAAATTCCTGATTTTTAAAGATCTGATAGATCCTTGAATTGAATTATTCAAATAAAACTTAAAGGGACGGGACGGTATCGTCTTATAAATAAATTCAGAAGTGAACGCTGCCATGATAGGAACGTCACTTCCGGTTTTTATTTTTTCCTATTAATTGCGAGAAATATGTGATGCTATTGATAACAAATGTAGGCCCCTATATTCGGTCCTGAGGATGTGTGATTGATAACATCGCAAATTTATTGCTATTAATAGAGAATGGAAACCGGAAGTGACGTTAGCAGCACGGCGGCGCTCGCTTTTGAATGTATTTATGGAACGGTACATTTCCTTTCTAATGAAGGAAGAAATGGCTATCTTGCAACGCTTGAAATTGTACTTCTTATTGCTTGAAATTAGAAAAGATTTCATTAGTTTAATGTTGAACATTTGTTTGCTTATAGGAGACATACAGTCTGATATAATCTTTATTTTATAAGATAGACGAATAAAATCTAAACCAACTACCAAAAACAGCAAGACAAAATCTTGTTCCTATCTCAAGTTATTAATGTTTGAAGTTGACACATGGAGGCTGCTTATTTTGTTCAATTCTTTATTGAAATCTTGTGCATAATGAAACTATTTCCCCCAAAAGGGACAATAATTATAATGTATTTCTTTACAAATTATATTAAAACTTTTATTCCAAAATGATGTGACACAAAGTTATAACAGCATCTTCTAATAATTACATGTATACACAAACATGTTCTGGACCCATACAACAGTACAACAGGAAATAATTTTTCATGAGCTACAAAACTTGAGATAGATTATAAAGAAATACAAAACATTCCAAACATTCCTGTTGGGTTTGAAGGCATTTTCTGCATGGTCGAAAATAGAAATGACGGCTCCAATAATAGTAGCATTAAAGTTTTTAATAAGTAAAAAATTGTATTAGAATGCTTTGTAAGGTATAAAACTTGGTCAAAATAATTGTTATATTTAATTTCATCATATGAAATAAGGATTATGTCAGACTTTATGTCCCCTTTAATTTCATCAACAAAAAGAAGCACAAAAAAAAAGAGATTACTGTGCCTTACATTTACGTCGACTCATTATTTTATTAAAGTCATTATGTATTCTATCATTATTTTTTATTTGAAACGTAACTTCAAAATAATATTATATAATTATGCATAATGAGACAAATCTGAATTTAGACCCCAAATCTCAGTCATCAGTTTGGGAGCAACCCGAAAAACTGGGTACTTTGAAATACCCCCAAAATGGGGTACTTTTATGTATTATGTCATTGCATGAGCCTACACATTTGACTAGACCACATTAAACGTATGGGGTTTCTCATTTTTCGCTCCGGATTGTCCAAAATTTCACTGGATATTCTGGAAGTTTAAAGACGGATAGTAAATAGACATTTACAACTTTTTGCCGCTGCTATTTTGAAATTCATCGTTGTCTTTTTGAGAAAAAACAATAACAAATGAACAGATTGCTCATAATCCGTTTTGTTTAGATTTTAGGATATCCAGTGAAATTTTGGACAATCCAGAGCGGAAAATGAGAAACCCCATACGTTTAGTGTGGGTTAGTCAATTGTGTAGGCTCATGCGATGACGTAGTACATAAAAGTACCCAATGTTTTGGGTATTTCAAAATACCAAGTTTTTCGGGTTGTTCTCGGACTGGTCATTAAAATGGTGAAAAAATAGGGAGATCCTTTTGTTCATGATCTTAAAATGTTCATGCTCATTTGCAAATAACGCCAACAAATTCCAAAAGCTATGAGATACTCATTTAAAAAAAAACAATTTTGCCTAAATTTTCAAATGCTTTATATGCTTCAGATCTTAAAACAAGATAGCTGATGCTGCCTGTACCTGTTGCTATACCATTAGTGATTTTAGCTCACATTTATTTTTGAATGTTTGCTTATGGGTAATCATTCAATGCTACTCTATACCATCTCCCTGCTCAATCTTTGCAACATGAAATGAACAGAAAATTGTCCTTACCAGAGCGCCATAGACATACACTTTCTAACGACGTTGTACCACCGCATTCATTGCCATCAGCGAAATAAGAGTTGACGAGCAAAATCATGAACGCCACCCGAAAGGTCATTTTGGTGAAAAAGGCTAAATGGAAACAAAAATTAATGAAAAATTAGGTTTGGAATAATGTACAGTATTAAACACGGACATGACGGATGCAATGCAGCAATTTGTTTGTATAAATTGAAACATCTTGCCATTGAATGTCTTTTTAAACATCTGTTAATTCAATGTTTGATTATTTCGTGATATTGCAAACATTTAAAGGATTAATTTGGTTGTAAAGTCTTTCATCTTAGGTAAAAGAGGACTTTAATAGAAAGCACTCAAAAATCTTATTCCGTTAAGAAGATATTTAGTTATATATCTTTTGTGCAGAAACCACTGAAACAAGACTAGTTGTGATGTCACATTGTCAGATTCTTGAAAGTTGTTATGTACTCAATCATAGCTTCCTGTGATTCTGTGGCTTAAAAATCATTAGATATGTCAGAAAAGTAGTAAAACAGAATATAGTATGGGTATATATAATTTACAACCTGAAGAAACTTTAAGGAAAAATGAAATTAGTAAACACGTTCAATCAGTTTTCTTTAGAATGTACCCAAATATGTTAAGAAACTGAAGATGAGGACGCCACCTTTCATAATAAGCTTATATATATATATACCAGTCGTTTCTACACAGATAAGAACTTCAAACTTAAATATCTCCTTAACGGGATAAGATATTGAAGTAGTTTCTTCCCCATGTTGTTTCTTTTAAAGCCCTTTCTCATATAAAATAAACTTGTTTGACAACTGAAATAATCCAAGGTATCATACTAGTACTACCATCTGATAATGTATATTGATGGCCTCAAGTCTTGCCAGAAACTTAACACTATGGAGATTTGCTAAAGTCCGTCGTCACAACCAGTTACTCGATTTGAAGACATCACGGTGGGAGACACATGACTCTTTCTTGTATCAAATTATGTTTCTTTTAGCTATTAAGGCGTTAACTAAATTAACTTTTCACGTGCGAAACTATCTTGCCATTGGCAATATCAAATGATATATTAGAATGGACTTATCTTTTGGAAGTTAAAATTAGCAACTTGATGGATTACCATTTACCTTACTAAATATTGTTTATTCGGTGAAAGTAATTACAAAATTGTTTCATCTCATATTCATCGCAATTTCAATCAAGTGCGTCGAAACGTGCTAATATAGTTTGCCGGTTACCAAAAATATTTCGAACTGGTATGGATAAAAGTTATGTATTTCTAGGAATATGACAAATTGGATGTACGTAATTCTGTAATATATTTTCATCATTTAGGTCAACGGACACACTTTGTCTTTATCAATATTGATTGTATATGTGATTTATCCTTAAAAGATTAGTCAGTGGTCAAGCAAGTTTATTCTACATTAAAGGATTATTTCAGTGGTCAAGCAAGTTAATGCTACATTAAAGGATTAGTTCAGCGGTCAAACAAGTTAATGCTACATTAAAGGGTTAGTTCCAAGCATGTTGTTGTAAAGTGGATGTAATACCCCTTCTCAATGATTAAGCAGAACATGCTTCATATAATTTAGAAAAAGGCAATTCATTTTCAGAGAAATACATGAAAATAGTTTAAATCTTTAATCAGTCCGGCAGCATGCCTATAGTATAGGAACATTTATAACACACGAGAATATTAAAGTTATGCAGCCATATTGTTCAGATAATGCGATGAAATGTCATAGTTTCTAATTTATGTACTTGAAATATTAAAAATCATTGTGTTGAAAACATTTGAATATTCAAAATGGCCGTTTCGCGCTTAAAAACCTAGCTCTATTGTATATTTGATTTAATATTTCGAAAACGGCGTGGTGAACATATGAAATGGGAGTAGAAAAGTTGTAGTCATGACAGTAATGAAGGTATTTTCATAAGTTTTAAGTTTTCCCTAGCAAAGATATTTTTCCCAGACGTATTTCAAATTTGAAAAATGTAACATTGCATTAGGCTTTAACGTTAGGATAGCAAAGGATCATGAGAATTATCACAAAATGGCGGCTTCCATGTAGAAAAAGGTTCCTATTAATAGGAACATTTATGTTCTCATTAATAGGCATGCTACCGGACTGTCTATTATGACATCACACTTCCCACTGCAAGGTCATTTTTCAACACATTGGGTTCATTTCCATTTTTGTCTCTTTTTTATAACATACACATTGGGTTCATTTCATTTTTTGTTTCTTTTTTTAAAACATACAATATAACATATATGACCACTGAACTACTCTTATATGTTAAGAGCTATTCTTATAAGAACTACTCTTATAAGTTAAGTACAATGAGGAAAAGTAGAATGTTGCACTAATGGTGTCTTTTCCTTTTAGGTAATTGCTTCCTTTATTACATGTACTGATGTATAGCATTTAGTACCTTTCGATTCTGTGACTTCTGGTTTGAAACGTTTATAAAATCTTGTCATTTACATTACTTTGTTTGTCTTCGAAAATAATTTCCGCACCAGGGAAGACCAGGGTTGTCATTTTAATTACTTTTCTATGATGTTCTGTCGTAGCTCCCCTCTAGCTGTAATTGTTCAAGCCATTATGAAAAAAGGTATATCTGGGATAGTCTTGCCCTCAAACGTTATGATTCAGCTTCTTTCAACCTTTAGGCGTTTTCACAGCAAATTTTCTACGCTTATTTTCTGTGATTTTCCAGACTTCTTTTTTAATAATGATAAATTCTGAGAAAAGTTGACACGTTTATTATTGGTTCTTTAGCAATTCCAAACTGATCGAAAATACAAAGTTGCATCGCAT
Organism: Chiridota heheva; assembly: GCA_020152595.1. Lineage (NCBI taxonomy): Eukaryota > Metazoa > Echinodermata > Holothuroidea > Apodida > Chiridotidae > Chiridota > Chiridota heheva. The sequence goes on from JAIGNY010000703.1 coordinate 2,658,867, forward strand.
GAACAACTTTATTGGAAATAGACAAGATGTTTCACTTGCAAACTTGTCATTGATGTAGCCAGGGAGTCGCCGCCAAATCGTTCGATGGCTCCCCAAAAGAAATAAGGTCCAGAAAGTTTGCTAAAAGGTCCAAATTTTCAGGCAATAAACTTTAAAGTTGTACTTTAAAATTTAGCTTCCGAACAGTTTAAAGATCGCTATTTTAAAACAATTTTGGAAATAAATAGATATGTTCTACGACCCCCATCCAAACTTTGAAGGATGACTAAGCCCCACAGATTTTTCTATTTCAGAATACGTGACGTGACTGAGTCTCCCTCGTGTTTTTCTATTAATTTGTTATTTTGTTAGATTTGTGTAATTTCAAAATAAATTTCATTTTGGTTGACTATGAAATATGTCTTTCCAATTATAATCTCAGTTGCTTATTCTGTGTTAGAGTCTGGGTTGATATTGACGTGAAAACCACATTGCATTCAAAAATAATGATACCAGGCATCTGAATAATCTAAAACATCTCCCCCCCCCCCCCTTACCACATTTTCTGAATAATTTCCGTTGTTAGACAACCGTGCACGTTATTATTTATCGATTTGTTATATCATATGTTATGTAAACTTCTTAAAGATAAGTGATCATAGTCTGTATGTTTTGAAAAGTTACATGTTTCATCTTATCTGAGAGAACAATATAAAACTAGCAATAAAAAAATAAGTTAAATCACAAAAAACAAGAAATTATTATGCTACTTCCTTCTGACCTTTTACTACCATATTCTTTCACTTAAATGATTGATGACGAGTGATCGGGTGAATAACATTGCTTTGATCAATCAGGGTCATCACTGATCAATCAGGGTCATCACTGATCAATTAGGGTCATCACTGATCAATCAGGGTCATCACTGATCAATCAGGGTCAGCACTGATCAATCAGGGTCATTACTGATCAAGTAGGGTCATCACTGATCAATACATTTGCAGAAAACCAGTATTGCAGCGAACAAATATAATTTTATTCAGTAGATTAAGGCCTACATCCAACTTTTAGCGGGAAAAGAGGTTTTTTTTTTTTAATCTTCATCTTCCTGCTAAATAGTGTGCTTGGGTGGGTATAAAATGCACTTAAAGACCAAAGTAGACGTAACTGAGATTCCATTTGATTAAACTTGAAGGTTAATTTGTTTGCTTTTCAAAAACTTTGTTTATATCTGTAACTTTTATGTTGCAAAATATGTTTCATGTAAAATTTTCGAAATTGACCTGGTTTTGACTCTTTACCTGTCACCAATGAAACACGGTGGACTGGTGGACTGAGCTTTAACAATCAGCAGTTGTGAAGCCATTTCCCTATGCCCCAGAGATAGTGCAACTATATTCTCACTCTTTTGCTTCTTTTAGCTCAATTATTCGTAGCACTTTATATTGCAGTAGTGCACCTTTAGCTTTGCTTTATATTATCTCATCGCTTAACATATTATTTCATCAAAGTATTACAAACGACTTAAGAAATTTTTGAGAAAGCTGATAACTTATCAAATCAAGGTTGATATGCAAATTCAAGGGAATAATAAAAGAAATAATAAGAAGGAAAACACATTGATAACAAAATATGCAACTCCAGTTGAGACTAAACTGACCTTTCGTGGCCATGATTTTACCACACTAAAACGACTCCCTAAAACTAAAAACTTTGTTTGTTTTTTCTTGAGAAAGTAGTTCGTTAACCCAGAGTTAAATTCTCTTTAAACTTTGAGTTTGTTATATAAAAAAGACAGTTACCAACTAAAGAGCGATTTACTAAATATTTCTCCTCATTTTTTCCTGAAGGAAATCAGTTTCAAACCATGTATCCTCATTAATATTGAGGTCTAGTAACTCATTCCGCTATTCTTCTTTGCTGTCACAATTTCTTTGATACGTGACTCTGCTAAGTAAAATGCCTTGATCCTGGTAAAATTAATTAAGACGTAATTTATATGACTTTTATACGCCTCCGACATGCCTCGTATCCTCATATTCATAACAATGCCAATTATTAACTGAGTGCAAGGACGTAGGAAGCGGGAGGGGGGCATGCTCCCCCCTACCCACTTTTCAGGGAAGAAAATCCCTTAGTAAGGCTTATTTGTACCCTCTGTGAAATATATAAACCTTTTCGCCGGTTGTTCTTCTGATCTATTTGATTTTAATTTATAATACCTCGGTCCGATCCCAGGTTGGATTTTAGTTTCCTCAATCATAATGTTTCATTTGACCACACTTGGCCGTAAAATGTAGCATTACATCGTATATAAAACCGACGTAGCGCCTGCGTATGTGTAACATACAGCATGTAGTTAGTATGTGTACATGCATCTGTACTGCACTGCGAGCGTGTATGTACTGCCACGTACATACACGTCTTTATTCACTTGTCTATTCTTCTTTGTTAAAAAAAAAAAAATCTTACAATCGTGAAAATAAATGGAGATAAACTAAGACTTTTGAATGAGGAGGGGGTGGGGGTTGAGGTTTGTAGTGAATACACTTTCAGCCACCCCCCTCCCTCCAAGATTTTTTTTTTCTTCGCCTTTGACTGAATGTCCTTCCTTGTTACCTCTTTGGTCTATATGTTCAAATACGATCGCTTATAGTTTCAAATATACAACAGTTACATTGACAGTTTCTCAATATATGCCCTATTGTATTCGCTGCTCACCTCATATTGATTACAACTTTGAGCTTAAAAATCAAATACATTTTGTTTTATACTTTTTCGTCAACTTTCACCAAGCCCACATTCTTAGGGTACAAAACATTTAATTTCCCTCTGATTTGGCTTTCCCATACGCTTAATTTGTCGCTCTGACAATTTCAAATATTTAATTGTTTTAAACCTAACTGTTTTAAAGGCGAGGTATTGTGTTAACGAGGAGATGAATAAATAATACAATTTGATTGATTCGTCTAATACACCAGTTCACAGTTCCAGTCTGCTCATGCGCACAAATACGTTTTACGTTCAAGTTGCGAGCAAACAAACCAGACGAGCGCACAGCAATTAAACATACAACGAGCGCACAACAAAATACGATCTTGGTAAACACGTAATATTATTGCATGTTGTTTAAAAATCACCCATTGTACATTGCCTTATAGGTTATAAAATCGGCCCAAAAATTCCACTTCCATGTGACGACATCGGGTTTTTCCCGATGACTTAATATTACTTAGAATACTAAAAGTTCTATATTAAGAAAAGAGAAAAATCGAAGCTGCAGAATTTTTAATAAAGTTACTTTACGGTAGAAAACGGAAGTGGCATCAGATCAGTATATCTTGGGACGAAATTTCAAAATATACACAATTTTATTTTATTTTTACTTTTATTTTGTCGCATTCAAATAATTTGATGATATTGCTTAAATCCTCCTCAGTAGGCGATGAATTCACTTACTTATTTTGCTTCGTGCAAAAGCAGTATCAAAACGATCACCTTATACGATCATTCCGGAAAGAAGTAACCCCTGTTTTGGCAGTTTTGACTGCTCATTTAACAGTTTAATACTGTCTTTTGACAGGTGCAAATTCCTCAGTGAAATTGATACCCAAATATGGAAAAAGAGAATCTTCAAATAGTAAATACAAGTGTCAACACTTTACCAGGAAGGCGTTATGCACAATTTTAATTAGCGCTGTTTACAAGAATTCATTGCCGAAAATAGCTCTTGCAGATTTAAATAATAAGTTTATCTGGTTCGTGGATGATCATCTTATACAGATGTACACGTATACATTTTTTTACAAGAGGGACATTCAAGGAAAAAGATATTTATAAAACGCTCAGAAGGGATGTTCAAGCTTCTAGTTTCTACAATAGATTAGTCTGGGGAGGTCCCACTTAAACTGTTTAAAGAACACATATAATACTGCAAAACAATGTAAAATACTGCAAAATGCAGCCGTTTTGTTTAAGTAGTGACACAAAATTGTACATAAAAGTAATGCAACTTATGCTAAAGGTAAGACTTGTGATATTAACTTCCCCCTTTGAATTAATTATATAATATCAAAGACAAAATGTTCAATTTACAAGCAATTGTATTTCTTAAGCCCAAGGTTTACCTGCTTTTCTTACTATTAAAACAATGGTGAACATATGGCAAGCTGATCTTATAAAAAGGGAGTGGATACTATCTGATGACAAGAATAATTAAGATTTCACTTAGGATTCATGCCAAATTAAAATATATGCCACTTCATACTGACATAAGGCTTAAACGTTAGGGTAGCAAAGTATCACGGAAAACGGCGAAGTCGGTGTCACAAACAAGAGAAAGGGATTTTATGGTTCTTTATTTTAGACCCACTTCATCATGTTTCATCATAGATGAATAGGGCGAGTCAACATTTCCTAAATTGCTTCAAGGAATATAGTCAAACATGTGTACTTAATATACGAGGATAAGTAAACAAACATAACGGTACTAAAACTTATTTGATGATATCGTCTTTTACTCCCAGTGTCCCCCGCTTCATACACCTATGATAGGATGCTCCACATATGAATTAGAAAAAGTTATATTTAGTTCGAATGTACTATGATGAAGTCTAGAGATGTTATATAACCAACCAAATAATGAACAAACGTAAGATATATAAGGAGTACAATTTCAAAATGTGTTAAGGAGGAGGGGGTGTAAATGAAGACGAAAGAGCGTCTACTTTCTGACTTAATACAAATAATCCGGAATAAATTAAAGTATCACCCCATACAGTTTCAATGTATTAGTGATTTAAAGTTCAGTAATCGAGGTTACCATTAGGCAAAATTTCCCATAATGCATTATACTTCCTATAAATCGGTCACTGCGTTAACTAGCTAGTGAAATATCGTCTACTTCCCGACATAATAAAAAGAGTCCAGAAGAAATTTGAAGTATAACCCTGATCCTTAAAATGAATTAGAGCTTTAATGATCAGTAATCGAGGTTGCCATTACCCATAATGCATCACGCGTCCTATACTTAAAGTGGTTGTAGATAATTCGACTGCTGGAAATTACATAGAGGTGAATGATATCTTCTAACATGATGCAAAAGTCTACAGAAAGCCAATAGTTCAAGAAAGGTTCTCTCGAATTGGAGAAAAGAGGGATTAAATGGTTGTATATAATAATAATATTATGTTCCATAAGGAAAATGTCTTTGTTGGTTTGACGATTTTTTCACTTAATATTTCATCAACAAAATCGTGTTGTAAATTCCACTAAATTACCCTGTATGAAACTGTACGATATTACGTAATTGTTCAAAGAATGAATAAATGAAAGATATTCAAGGGGTACAACCTCAAAATGTCGTAAAGGGCGTAAACGAAGACGAAACACCACGCGTCCTATAATTCCTTAACTGAGTAAACTAACTTCAAGTGGTTGTTTAAAATTTGACACGCATTGAAGTGTTTGAAAAAAAAACGGAGAGGAATATTTTCTAATAGGAGCAAACGTCTGCAAAACTCCTGAAGTTCCAGAAGTATTTTCCATCTCGAATTAGAAGAAAAGTCTCTGTTGGTATGGAGACTTCTTCCCTTAAACTTGTATCAACAAAACCATTCTGTTTGTAAATCTTTAAGGGATTAGCCCACTGATCAAGAAGTTTATCTTATAAAAAAAGGACTTTGAAAAAAATGATGAAAAAGCCGTTCAAAATCTTATTCCGTTGAGGAGATATTCAAGCTTAAAGCTTTGTCTTATCTGTGTAGAAATAACTGGTGTAGTAAGTCTACCGTGGAAGGTTGGCGCCCTTATCCTCACATTCTTAGCAATTGTTAATGTTTTTATAGAAAATATATTTAAATTTATTTTTTTCCCTCAAACTTCCTACAGGTGGCAAATGATAATTATCCTTACCAGATTCTGTTTTACTACTTTCCTAAAATTTCCAATGGTTTTTAAGCAACAAAATCATAGGACAAAATATGATAGAATACATGAAGACTTGGAGGAATCCGAGACAGCGACATCACAACTAATCTGACTTTAGTCGTTTTTACACAAATGATACCAAACTTCAAACTGAAATATTGCCTAAAGGGAATGAGATTTTTAATGCTCTCTTCTCCATTTTATCCTTTGAAGTCCTATTTCATATACTGGACCCCTGAACTATTCTCTAATACGCCTACTAGTACATTTACACGAGATATTATCTCGTTCCCACGAGATATCATAAGTTAGGGTAAGGTTTTCCCACAAGATAATTTTTCGCGGAAACGAGATAACATCTGAAAATATCTCGTGGGGAACGAGGGAAAAACAAATTTTCCTATGTTATTTCACAAATGATATGAACGATGTATAAATAGGCGTGTATATGATTGAAGTTTTACTTTGAAGTTGCAAGGTTTCATTAGTAAACAAACAACGCCATTTTCGAAATGTTTCCTCTTCTGAAGAAACAATATACATAACTTATATATTGGTAGTTTCTCAAAGGATTAGTTCAGGGGTTAAGCAAGTTCATCTTATATGAAAGAGAGCTTCAAAATGAACAAAGTACTAAAGAAAGTATGCTAGAATATTATTCCATTAAGGAGATATTTACGTTTGAAGCTCTGTCTTATTGCAGAAACGACTGGTGCAGTAAATCTACTGTGAGAGGTTGGCACCCTCATCCTCATATTCTTAACAATTGTTAATGTTTTTAAAAGAAAATGTATTTGTTTTTGCTATTTTTACAATTTGAATTATTTTTCCTGTAATTTTCTTCAGGTGCTTAATTATAATTACCCTAAGTAGATTCTGTTTTACTACTTCCCTGATATATCCAATGGTGTTTAAGCCACAAAATCAAAGGACAAAATATAATAGAATATACATAAAGAATTTGAGAAATCTGACACTGTGACATTACAACTAGTCTGATTTCAGTCGAGGCTACACAAAATATACCAAACTTATAACTGAAATATCTTCTTAGATTTTGAATGCTTTCTACACCATTTGATTCTTGCTTGCTTGACCCTTGAACTAATTCTTTAATACTAATACGCCCACTAGTAAATTTACTGGTGAAGTCTCAAATTTAATGAAATTCACGATCATGTATTATTTTGTTTTCTTCCGTGAAATTCGCTATGTGTATGTGGGAACGGTGGGGAGATATGCTTGAATGACCCCGTCGGTGTTCACTCTCCCCATACACCAATGAATGTAATTACCATTTCGTATCTCACAATAAAAACAATTAAATGAAATTTTCATATTAAATCCTGGCTGTCATACCGCAGTTACTTCTTATTACAGTATTCTTTTATAATTAAGCATGGATCACGTTTAAATACATTCAGAACAGGGACGTCAAAGTCTGTAAATAGTTTCCTGAATTAGTTTGAAAAATAATTATTATTTTCGCCAATATCTTATGCTCTGAAAAGAGCTCTGACCTCATAGAAGCATTTTGATTCCCGCTCGGCAATGTTAATTCCCGTAAAACCTATTTCCTTTATATCTTAGAGATGTTTTAGTCCGCAAGGCTGATACAACTTGAGCTCATTATCTTACACAGTATATTACTTTTCTAACCGCGAGGCACCTGGATAATCATGCAACACTTTATACTTTCACTTATTTTCAAATGCAATAGTATTTCGCCACATCATAGTACGTGGAATGTTAAATCTCTACGTGATATATAACCTTCGATACTCCTAACGAGATTTCAGAATTGTTTTTTTACCATACGTAAAGCAACACTTTTCTAGCTACAACATAAGAACTTATATTTTCACGTGACTTTCCATAATTAATATCTTAAATGTTCTACAACCAAGACAAGAGTATGTGTATCTAGTAGCAAAAAGAAATCAACGTAAGGCAATACTATTTCAGCTTTACTAAATTAAAAACTGAAGTTTGTACGTGGCACTCCAAAATTGATATGTTAAATGTTTTGCAATTTACTGAAGTATTTTTTATCTAGTAACAAAAAAACTCATTATCTTAAACAGGATATTACTTTTCTAACCAAGGCACCTAGATAATCATGCAACCTCCAATTCTTAATTATTTTTTTCTTCTCACATGCAATAGTAATTCGTTATCGTATATTATGTGGTAAATTAAATTCTACGTGAAACAAAACCTTTGATACTCCTAACAAGATTTTATAATTGTTTTGTATCATACGTAAAGCGACGCTTTTTCCATAGCTACAATATAAGAGCTTATATTTTCATGTGACTTTCCATAATTGATATCGTAAATGTTTTAAATTTACCGACGTTATTTTGTATCTAGTTACAAAAAAAAAAATTACAATAAAGAAACTGCTGATGAGTTTTTGGCAATATATACATCTACTTTTAACAGTTTAATTTATAACGGTATTGGAACTGTTACACCTGAAAAATATACTCCAGATGGAATATAGTTTCTATTTATACTTTCAGGAAAAAGAGTATGTTATCGAATGTATAAACATTATTGCAAATGCTTCAAAATTTGCAACGAAAAAGTATTTTGATAATTCTCCATACTCTGGCTGGAAATTTGCAAATCCTTTTCTTACCTGAGCTATGGGCGTCGTAGTATGTATTGAATTTGTAAAGAATTTTGTTCAAGAAGTGTTACGAATGTTGATCTATATTTCGCGTATAATCATTATATGCTAGAGCTATACTTAAAACTAATAACAATGATTTTAACATTACAATGATTATCCCGGTTCAGCTAGTAACTGTTTAACTTTATAACAAACTGAAAGTGGAACTTAGAGAACTTAACTCTGGGTTAACGAACTATTTTTTTCTAATGAAACAAAACAAAGTTAATTAATCTTAAATGGTCGAATTTCTAATAAAAATGAACTAAGTCAAATCTATATCATGTATTGTTTGTTTGCAAACTAACATCACTTTTAATTTAAGAGTACCAACAGAGTCATTGCAGATCTTCAAAAATGTGCTTCCTATTAATATAATAGATTCATCAAATACCGCTCTTGATCTTACAATCATTATCCCTTACCAAGGTGCTGAATGTTATCAATTCAGAAAACGCACATCATAAATGATTTATGCCGAATGTCGATCAAATGGCAAAGAGACGAGTTTTATTTAGGATGATGGGCGACATTGCATAATATAGACTTGTTTCATGGAATTCTACTCTCCATATATGCCAATAAATTAGATAATGCAAAATGTCTGTAAATCTCAGCATGCTTCGAAGATAAGTGTGGTTAGATTTTTAACAAAGTATAGTGCAAATACCTGCTCTATGTAACATAGATAGATAATTGTATAAAACTTATATTGCACAATATTATTAATGTTTATTATGGTTACAGTGGAGGTAGATGGAAATCTCTTAACTAGAAGATATAAATGTAAACAAATCAAGAACAATCATCAACATCAATTGTTGAAAAATGAAGAAAAACTTACCGTTGGACAATTAGCAGAAACGAAATGTCCGTATACATTACAGGTACAACTTCAAGGATGAATGCATTAATACCTGGTAACAACTATTTAAGAGTAGTACTTCGAATTACACTGCCAAAAGAAAAGTTCTGATTAAACAAAGCTCACAAGAAATTATTCAAATTACCGCCAGGAAAACAAACACACTACAAGCATCATGATTTCAAACGAAAGGCGTTCAATTTACTGAAAAAAATATTTTTTGTCGATATTTAAATGATCCGTAGGCTTTCTCGTGAATGGAGAATTGAAGTTGTGGGCAGAAGTTAAGTGGTGTGTATCAATAAATGAGTTCCTCGTTGCTGTCACAAGAAGCACCAAAGATATAAATGTGCATGTTATTGGATGAAGTGGGTGTGTTTTAGTACGTCAATAGTAGTACGTGCAATTATAATTAAACATCTTGTACTTCACACAAAAAGTTCATTAAATTGTAGTGTGTAAGGTTTCATTTCTTTTGCGCATGTGTGTGCGCTTCTTCCTGTTTTAAAGGTGAAACAATACTATTAATAATAATAAATACTTTTTATGCGCCAGTATCCATCAAAAGTGATGCTCATGGCGCAGCGACACAACAATTAATGCAAAACAATGTAAACAAAAAAGAAATGATAGTTAAGAATACTGCAAAATACATACATACAAGAACAAATATAAGCTTAAAATTGAACAGAATCGGAACACATGAAGAATGTCTTTAATGATGATTTAAAAGAATTGAGGGAAGGACTAAGTTTGATGTTGTCTGGAAGTCTGTTCCATAAAAAGGGGGCAGCAGAAGAAAATGAATGTTTACTCCATGTTCTAGAAGTACGTGGAATAGCTAATTGAAGTTTGAAATTAGAACGCATGAACTGGCGGGGAGACTTATATGGGATTAAAAGATCAGCAATATATGTGGGAGACAATGCATGAGTAGACTTATACACAAAAACAAGTATTTTGAAAACAATTCTATGATGAATGGGTAGCCAGTGTAAATTCCTCAAAATGGGAGTAATGTGTTCATTTAGTTTACTTAGGGTAACAATCCTGGCAGCAATATTTTGTAAGCGGGAGAGACGTTTGATTTGATTGGCTGGGAGACCATATAAACAAAGAGTTACCCACATCAAGGTATACAATGGTTTGAAAGATGAATCCAATTCTAAATTAGTTAATTAAACATCAATAAACTGCTTCAACAAAGGTTAGCTCTCGTTGATTATTACAATAGTCATAAATTGGACTCTTCTCTAAACTATTTATAAATCCGAAGAACTAATGCATAGAATAAAAGATGAAGTACGCCTTCAAATCAGCAGAACAGCAAAGACCAAGCGAAATTTGAATCATATCTCTAGTTTCTCGAGCTGCCTGTAAAACATATGCACATATTAAGCTATTTATGTTACATAATTCATGCATGATAAAATGGTGCTTGCATTCATTTCATGCAAATTTATAACAATGTTTTTAAGCTTTTCGAAGTAAAATTGGCTACATTGATTGTTATCTATGAGTGAGCTACATTGGTATTTTCTTTTAAATTAATTCTCTTTAGTAATTCGTAGAAGGGGGAAAATGTTCACTGACCGATATTTAAGAGAACACATATTAAGAATCACATCACGATTTTAAGCTCTCCGCTCTGTCATGTACCATACATTTATCACAAATTGTATTGTGTATGGGAAAGTCTTGAAACTTTTATCAACCATAGATCTGATCCGCAACTATGATAACAACTTCATTTACATTATGACCTTTTAAGCTGCAGCCTTAATCACATACTATGTGATTTTTTTTTTATTGGTTTGTTTGCCTTACATGCCTTCAACCTTCTGCATTTCACTTTGCATTGGTATTACTATTTAAGTGTATTTGACACACATGATCGTAAAATGTGAAATCCGAAGCCTTTTGGAACCACACGAGTTGTTTTATCGATCTTACAGGTACCGAAAATCAACCGATTATCTCTGAAATATTGTTTGTTATTTGAAATATAAATATTTATATTATTAGATAATATTATTATTATTCTAATATTATTAGAATATTTATTGTATTAAAAACTAGGGAGTTTTAGAGTCTGCTAAAAATTATACCTATCTTTATTTATTATTATTGTATAGGCATACGGGAGGTTATACTCGGCGTATCTTGGTGAAAAACTACCAATTGTCTTTACGGACGTACTAGAAAGTAGTGTCAGATTTTGCTAACATTTCTCACTAATTTTCTATTTTTATTGCCCACCATTATCAATTGTATCCATCATTATTGCATAGGCACGGCGAATGCCATGTTAGACATATGCAATTTATTACATGCTAGACATACGCAACTAAATAATTACAGAAATCATCACATCAACATGAGCAATGGTAGTTCAGTGGTAGTTTTCCCGACTAGTATATACATCCCAAAATTTTAGTTTCCCCACTTATCTTATATTTTTCTGTTTCATCTATTATCCTCAAACTGGCTTAACAATTTCAATTGAATCGCTGAAATGGACTGTAAGTGATCAATGCTTTTATTGGTAGAAGATAATAACTTAAAGAATTAATCATACAGGCGATGGGCAGACAATTTGATTTTGCATAATAGAGGGCTGAAAGATACAAGAAAACTGTGAAGAATTTTTCACTGTCCTCTTCTTTCCAAGACAAGATAACTAGGCATAATTTGTAGATCGTCATCCAATAACTAAATAAAATTTCCGCTACTTTATCTCTATGACAGAGATAAAAGTTTCTCGACAGTCCGGGAAAGGGCCTAAAATAAGCAACAATTTTTTCATTTTTTAGGAACCTTTTCTTTCATAGAAGCCGCCGTCTGCAATGTCCCCTTGCTGCCCTAACGCCAAAGCCTCGGGCATGAAGTAATGTATTTCAAAACTAAAAAGAATATGAAAAGAATTAAAGCAATCAAATTGTAAATATATGAAAAACATTCAATGTTCTCTTACCAATGTCTTTAGCGATGACTACGTCATGGGTGGTTTTGATTCCCGACCAGTATATAACTCTTACTTTCGTCACACATCAGCTTATTTTCAAATCATGCTGGTAGAACAATATTAATTGAACGGCTGAAGTGGACATTATGTAAGTGATCAATGGCTTTATTAGTAGAATATCGCATTTAAAAAAAATAGTCATTCAAGCGATGGTCAGACAATTCGATGTTGTATAATAGAGGGCTAAAATACACAAGAAACTGTGAAGAATGTTTTCACTGTCCTCTTCTTTCCAAGGCGAATTTTTCAAGCCGCTTTGAAGTTTGGGTTACCTAAATGGTATTTCCAATATACTGTATCTCTATGCAAGAGATGAATGTTGCTCGAAAGTCAGGAAAGGACCTTAAATAAAGTAACAAAAAGGTTTTTTAGGAACCTTTCGTTTCCCCTTCGTGCTCTAACGAGATAGCCTCAGGCATGCAGTAATGTATTTCAAAACTGAAAATAACATTTAAATGGTATTGATGTAAACTAAATGAAAAATTATTAAAACTAAAATTATCAAATGATATCTCATCACTTTATTACACAATGTGTTTAGCGATGCCTACGTGCTTAACGTGCTGGTTGTAATTATCCACCACACTGTTGCTCTAACTTCGGTAAGGCTACTTAGCTCTTTTTCACTGGACAACCACAATGCATCAAATGATGACAGATTGAAATGTAGTTAGACAATACACTCGGCAACAGAGGGGTTATGGAAGCCATTTAGTCACATAAAAGTGACTCGCATAATTTAAAACTGGCAAATGGGGAGGCAAGGTTTAAAATTGGATGGTTGAATAATGATACAAAATTAGATGTTTTGTATTTGCAATCCACGGTGAAAGCTCAATACCTAAGTCAGATTTCTGGGTCAAAACAATTGAAACAAAGATTCGTGTGTAAGATTTATCTCTCATTTTTCGAATTCTTAAATTGCGGGTACTTAAGATCTAACTCAATTTTCTGACACTTTTGTAGTTTGTTCCTGAGTTACGTGGGATTTTGAATGTTAAGAACAAAAATATAAGAATTGTAGCATACATGTTGTTCATACAAGTGAGAAAATATAGATTCAAAGGAATTTGCAAAACGTTTAATTTTGTCCACTTTGAAAAACTATTTCCGAAACTCATAGACTTACAAATAAATAAGGAAATAAACCAGAGTAAGTACACATATCTAAAAAGATGATCGAAAACCAAATCTTACCGTTCTTAAATATACATTCTGAGAGGTACTATTTTAACATATCTCATCATAGGCCTAATTGCTTGTCATGCGAAGTAATGAACTAGACTCTGTTTTTAAAAGAGTTATTGCATAGTACACTGCTTTCGATATATGTGCGATAAAAGTTTACCACGGGCAGACAATGAATAAATATTTAAGGAGAAACATTATATTTGTGTAAATAGGTTCGTCATAATTCTAAAGAGTCGGATTTTTAAAACAGTATAAAAAAAAACCGACATGATGTTAGAACTGCTTGTATAAATAAGAAAGTACATTACGATTTGTATGACGACCGAACGTAGGTGAAGATATATTACATGTCGAATCATATAATAGCCCCACAAAACATATATAGCATAACGGAGAAGCTGAATTAATGGTGTTTGTACTGAGGACTTAACGCTCATTTTCTAATTGAAAGAGTTGTCTAGCGCGATGAAAAGACTTGAATTACTGCAGTTTTCTCACTTTACAGTACTTACAAAATCAGCGTGATAGGCCTATAGATGAAATCCTTGTTACACTTTCCGTGTACGACGGATGGGCTCCATAATTGTAGAAAAATGGCATGAGAGAAGATAGGTTAGATGGCAAAGAGGGGTTCCAGACTCCTAAAACCAATTTTGCATCGCTATAAAAATCATTATCACTCATATTTAACAGAAAAACCGTCGTGATGTATCGTATGGTGATTAATGATAATAATAATAATAACAATAATAATAATAATAATAATAATAATAATAATAATAATAATAATAATAATAATAATAATAATAATAATAATAATAATAATAATAATAATAATAATAATAATAATAATAATAATAATAATAATAATAATAATAATAAAATAATAATAATAATAATAATAATAATAATAATAATAATAATAATAATAATAATAATAATAATAATAATAATAATAATAATAATAATAATAATAATAATAATAATAATAATAATAATAATAATAATAATAATAATAATAATAATAATAATAATAATAATAATAATAATAATAATAATGATAATAATGATAATAATAATAATAATGATAATGATAATGATCACTACTACTACTACTACTACTACTACTACTACTACTAACTACTACTACTACTACTACTACTACTACTAATAATAATAATAATAATAATAATAATAATAATAATAATAATAATAATAATAATAATAATAATAACAATAATAATAATAATAATAATAATGATAATAATGATAATAATAATAATAACAATAATAATAATGATAATAATAATGATAATAATGATAATAATAATAATAATGATAATAATAATAATAATAATAATAATAATAATAATAATAATAATAATAATAATAATAATAATAATAATAATAATAATAATAATAATAATAATAATAATAATAATAATAATAAATAATAATAATAATAATAATAATAATAATAATAATAATAATAATAATAATAATAATAATAATAATAATAATAATAATAATAATAATAATAATAATGATAATGATAAAATTAAAAAAATGATAATAATAATAACCCCAAGATTGCGAGATTTCAAAGAAACATTACATGTCGATTGAAATTCCCAATACAAAATATCAGTGATTATCCATTGGTTGAACGGGCTGGATGAAGGGTCCGGCGGTACAGAACTGCCGGATCACCGTTGAGCAAGATTGGATGCATGTACCCCGTACGGTCAAATCACTGTCGTTCCGCCGATTTTCCAGACGGCTGGCGCCAAATTGATCCGCTTTTGGCTTCTATCAATCTGTTGATTCGCTGGTAACTGTTTTTTGACTCTTCCAAACATCTTACTTCTGTTTCTTTTAGAGAGAGGTGATTTCATCTCTACCTGTCTTTTGTGAATTGAAAATGGAACCGTTTCGTGATTGGAATAAAATAACAATATCTCTCAAATTTAAAAGACTTCCACGTAATTGATTTGCGGGTTTTCTCGCAAGTGTGGTGAAAATTGTGTAAATTATTGAAAGGTCTACAACGACGAATTGTAATACATTGTCAGAGCAAAAAAACCTTTAAATAATGCGATAAACTACTGGAATAAAAATGCTGTAATGGTCTGAAGTGAACAAGGATTCCTTTTTAAAATTGTTCATGTTTCAAATAAAACAGAATACAGAGAAGGTTGGTTTATCATGAACAATTTCTGGATTGCAATATTGGAAATGCTGGTGTTAATTTCTGATGCCCTCAAAAAAATCGAAAGGCAGTCTGAATACTGATCTGACCAAATGGATTTTACATGCCAAAAGGGAAATTGGCATTGAGGGGTCGTTGTCTCCGTCCATTCCAGAATATGTCCAAATGTTTGATCTACAACATAATGCTCAGGCGACATGTGTATGGAAGAGTCTGGTTCGTATCCCCGATCGGGAAAACAATTTTGTTCTCTCGATCAAGGGATCCTTTACAAAAGTATCCCATCTGCCCATAATGCACCTATTTAAATTAAAGAGGTGAATGTTTTCTTTTGATTAACATTTGATCACCCCAAAATCGTACAATTACAAACGTGGGTGTAAAATCAAGGTTGACGTAATTAGCTACCACAAATTATCTAAATATTTATTCTCACTTATTCAACAACAAAGGATTGTTTAAGTTTTTGGTTACCACTTTATTTAGATGTTCATTAAACTTTTAAAAGAAATTCCCATAGGGCAGGATTTACAGGGGTCATGGAAAGTTGATTTTAAACAACAGCTTGAAATAGGTTAAAATTATGAGACAACATTTTATTCTAAAGAAGTAAGAGTAACTATAAGTTTTTCTTTCAGCCAATCTTTGGAAACTTAAATGATTAGCTCAGAGGTCAAACATGTCCATCGTATCTGAAAGAGGACTTCAAAAGAAACAAAATGGTGAAGAAAACGTTCAAAAATCTTATTTCGTTAAGGGAGATATTTATGCATGTTTGACGCTCTATCTTATCTGTGTAGAAATGACTGGTGTAAAGTCTACTATGGAAAGTCAGCGTCTTGATCCTCACATTCTTAACAATTATTAATGTATTTTAAAGAAAGTTTATTTAATTTTGTCACTATTTAATTCTCCTCAAATTTACTTCAGGTGGTATATTATAAATACCCTTCCTAGATTCAGTTTTTCTACTTTTTTGATATATCTCATGGTTTTTAAGCCACAAAATCGCAGGACAAAATATGATAGAATACATTTTTTTAAAACTTTGAGAAATCTGAGGCTATGACATCAGAACTAGTCTGATTTTACTTGTTTCTACACAAAGCTAATACCCAACTTTAAACTTAGATATCTCCATAACAGAATAAGATTTTTAATACTTTCCCTATTTTCTTTCTTTTGAAGTTCTCTTTCAAATAAGATAGACTTCCTGGACCCTTGAATTAATGTTGAATAAGCAATATATAAGTTGTGGCCATATTTGATATTTTCCCAACCTGGAACCGGCATTGAATTACGTACTCTGTAACCTCGTCGTGACTGGTGGGAAAACGTTGCAGTGCATACCTGTGTCCGGGTTTCAAGAAAGCTGAACTTGTATCATTATGCTGGGATCCGGTGAAGTTATTGTTCCTTGAGGTATGTACTGACCCTAGACGTCATTGTTTGAAGCTGGAATGGCGGCTGCAGTGGCATGTACCAGCTTCATGACAAATACGATTTTGATTGAATTGGATATCTATATATAAAATACTCTCAGCAAAGAGCTTCTAAGCTCTTTGCTCTCAGCAAGAGTATAAAATGAAGCCCTCGATAGAAAAATACGATCTCTATTTCGGATAGGATGAATCTGTTATGGCAAAACCTCTGTTTAATGTCATGTTCTTAATTCACTTTTCACTCATTTTCTCTCAGTTCAGAACACCTTTGGAAAACAATTCCCTCAATTAAACTCATAAGAGAAAGATTTTGGTTAAATCGAAAGGGAATTATCAGGTTATTATTCTTCACCCAAAGCATGATTATAACAGGTTTGTACAATTATTGTAGCTAAACATATCACTCATTCTGGCTTAATCTGTTATTTGCGTGACGGACACAGTTTTTAAAGTTACAATAGTCAAGAATAGAATCCACTTGTTCTAAGTACATGGACGACAGCTATATATTCTATTGTAATTTATTGACAAGACGTTCAGACTAATAAACACCATCGAATACGAACTCGAACATCGAATACGAAACATTATTCACAGTTCAGTGCATCATACTAAGATTAAAGGCCAGTTATCGTGCATTACGGACGGTAAAATACATTTTTATTCGTGTGGCTC
Source organism: Chiridota heheva (assembly GCA_020152595.1). Taxonomy (NCBI): domain Eukaryota; kingdom Metazoa; phylum Echinodermata; class Holothuroidea; order Apodida; family Chiridotidae; genus Chiridota; species Chiridota heheva. The sequence goes on from JAIGNY010000703.1 coordinate 2,676,858, forward strand.
ATTTGGTCGAATTACAAATAGATCAGGCTACACCTACACAGATGAGCAAATCAGTAATCGTCTTGGATCAAATTACTGCGTGCTGGAATAAAATGTACGCCGCCACATTAAAATCACGACAAATGGTCTTTAACGTCCATCAACCGCAACATTAAATTCACGTCTGCTAAGCTTTGACATTCTCTTCTCGAGCAAGTCATTAAAATGTGTTGCCCCTTTCTACTTTTTCGGTGTGCCATTTAATTGGCTTACGTCCCTGTTTGTTACGTGTGGGGGGCTTGGCAGATTTCCCTCTAGCATGTAATGAAAGCTCCATGCTAAAAAGTGTATTCGTCTTTTCCTTTGTATGGAAAGTTTTGTTTCTGGCAGTTTCTTTTGCTCTTTGCAAAAATGTCCTCAGAATTCTCTGTATTTATTCCTCCAAGTATATTTACAATCATTTCAAATTTGTACACTCAAAATAGCTGAAAAAGGTTTGGAAAATTAATTTTCAAAATGTGTCGCCGATCATGCAATCCAGTTGCATTAACGTCAATTCATATAGTTAGCAGGTCAGGAAGGTGTCCGAGTATGACACACGTAGAAGAACGTAAGACTCATATAGAGCTTGATGCAATACATCAACTGTCTAATTCTGCGTCTTCTAAGCAATACTTTGCCAAAAATCGAATGGCGATCAGACATCAACAGATACCTTTAGCAAATCAGCTAGACATCTTTCTTCGTATCTCTAAACAAACAACAATCACATCTTTTAGCAATGTTTATGAATTTACGTCCCTCCCACTTACATCAGGGAGTTGAAACGCCGAAGGTAACAAAATGTTAGCGTTAGTCTAAATTAAAACCATTGCTCAAAATCTTTTTTTAGCATTTTGTTTTCTAAGAATATATTGACGCTCGAGCCAAATGCGTCTTAATATAAACATGCATTACAATGCGTATAAGATTCACATGAGCTTAGCATTAAACAGAACGGACTGTTCATTAGCATCGAAGAGAAATCATAAGCAAAACAATTTCCTAAAAATGTTTATATTATTTAAAAACTTACTCCTATTCTTGTTAATAGGAACCCAACTGTCCCTAAAAAATCATTTTGTGATATTTCCCATGATCCTTGCTATCCTAAAATTAAAGCCTTATGCAATGCTACATATTTCAAACTTGAAATAAGTTTGGGATAAACATTTTTGATGGAGGAAGCTTAAAACTAATAAAAATATCTTCATTACTGTTATGACTAAATATTATCAACTCCTTTTTTATATATAATTTTCACAATTTTAGACAAATTGACAATATAACTGGGCTTTTCGGCTCAAAAAAAGAGTCATTTGAAAATTCAAATGTTTTAAAAAATAATGTTTTTGTGTTTCACTTTGAGTATTTTAAGTATTGAAATTAGAAACCAAGCTATTTTATCGTAACATCTGAGCAATCCACCTGCATGACTTAAATATTTTTGAGTGTTCAGCGGGTGTTATACATGTTTCTATTAATAGACATGCTCCTGGACTGTTTGTTGATCTTCCATAGGCCGCTGACAGATCAAACGAAATAAAATCGAATACAAAAACGAAAGATATATAATCTGATAATAAGTGAAAAAGATTGAAACCCGTAACTTACAACAAACAGAAAAATCAGTATCACGTAACAAGTATTGAAAAAAAGTAAATATTAACAAAGAAAGGTTAGGAGACTGAAATACCTGAATTTAAGCGTCAAAGGTAGATAATTAAGATTGGACCTTCTTACTTATAAAACCCTGAATAATCCGTCTACGTCTTCTGTAGATTTTTCAATATTTTCGTAGTACATTAAGCCTCGGTTAGTTCTCACAAAAGCTATGTTAAAAGCAGGCGACGAATCCATGTACTGTGTAATCTTAACACAATCAATAGACATACGGATTTGCTTTAAATAATATTAATAACCTTACTGTAAAACAAGTACATTTATTTATTTGTTTATGAAATATGAATTAATATTACAGCATAGGCGCGTGAACACGTTATTGTAGAAAGGTCAAGAAATAACGCTGACGCCTATAGACCTTTTTCAAATCTGAATCGGCAATTTCCGGATAACTAATTTGAATAATGTCACATGGACGAGATTCACGCGTCCACGATGGACAAATTGTATACTGGAGGAGTCTTATTGACCAATCAAATACTGAAGGAATCTTGGTCGTCTGCACAATTCACGCACGGTATGGGACCAAGCATAACAAAAAATGTTATCAGGCGCATGTATTTACGTGCGTTATACATGAAGGAAATACGCGCGCGTATTGCAGCTTACATTTTTTCCTCAAACCTGCACCTGATTGGTTGGGAAACAAAGTAAAAGTTCCCCCAGCATTTGATTGGTCGAAGTACTTAAGAAACTCGGCTAAACTCCGTTTGAAAAGGTTTATAATACCCATGTAAAACAAAGAAAACGATTGAAATGGTTTCTTAGATAGTTAACGATGTGACGCGTTAAAATAACATTTTTATACATCAATTTTATCACTTAAAAGACTCGGTTCATTGTTATTTTCATGTTTCATGTCTTTCATACCGTACGTAAGTACATCAGTGACCTTGCTGCTGTACCTGTTTCAATTTTGGAACGGGGAAAATTACATTTAGCGAATGCCTAGTTTTTAGGGGCGTCAAAAGATAATTTGGATAAGTCTCAAAAGTCAAAAAACTGACAATCAACTCTAGTGCAAATCTGCATGCTTTTGGAAAATGCGTGAATAAAATAATTCATTTTAGACATTTAAAGTATTGGGAAATAGTTTGCATTAAAAAGGTTACGAAAATTCACGCTCACAAGACATGTGCTTATTTATGATGTGTTGTTTTCTATTACTTAAGTTTCGAATTTCTTAGATTAGACTTGATTTTAAATGTTCTCTTAAAGAAAACATCCTAGGATATGTTAAATTTAGATGGAATATGACTCTATGTGGAATAGTTTTCCATGTTGAAAAAAGCTGTATACTATAATACAAATGCATAATAAAAATGAAATTACACCAATTATCGCGCGCAAAGTTTACCAAGTCTATATTGGATGCCCGATAACGGGAATCTCTTATCAACGCGCGTGGTTTCATGGGAATAAGATAACACAGCTGATGGCTCGAGTCACCGATGTTTAAAATGTTGTATAGGTGTCTAAGTTTATTGGCTACTTTGATGATACACATTTGGGATATAGGTATGATGCATTTTACTGTAGTAATAGTTGCATCGCATAAAAACAGCCCATCTAAACTTATTTTACGTATTAACTAGAGCTTGAATAATCTTGTCTCTCCAACTTCAAAGCGGCAGAGCTTTCTTCTTTTCATTTACAAAAAAAGGAAGCGAAACCGACGAAACAAAAAAATATGAATAAATGAAAGTAACTGGAATAATAATGAACATACTTTCAGACATGGTTTGGGTAATAAAACTTTTGTAGAAAATATCCGTCCCTTACTGAGCTTAAATCCTATTTGTTTTCCAATTTATAAGCACAATCAATATTCATCCTAGATTTCTACCAATTATTTGTAAGAGCTTACATCAGTTTTATTCCCAACTGAAAACAATTATTAACGATGAGCAGCACTTTTACTGTTTACAAATCGAATACAGGTATATGGACACGTATAGAGTCTTCATTCATGAAGGATTATACAATTCCAATCAAAAGTCATTAAATCGTTGAAATAGCATTTATGATTTTTAAGTTAAATTTTGAAGAATTTTTTAGCATGTGCTAAAGCGGTGATGTATGGAGAAGAACACAGCTCAAAATATTTAATGTAATCCTTTATATTTCTTCCCTAATGACACAAATGATCAAATTGCAATATTGCTAGATATGGGTCAAGGCTATAGAAATGTTTTAATTCCATCGCCTTATACTTAAGTGTTTCCTCTCATACAATGTTGGCAAAAACAAGGGTTTGAAAAAAACAATAAGTTAATATAAGCAACAACCATGATGTTCTTGTTGTGATGTCACAAAGTATTGCGCAATTTATGCTTATTCGGTTTAAAAAATTCAAAATGCTGTAAATGGTCAATTTTCAACCGATTTTGATGGGATTTTTTGCTGTTATCATTTTTATGATTTTTAGCATATTCTAACCTATTTAAGTTATGTTGTTGCTAACTGCCCCTATACCTTTCATGAGTAACATATATTTATAATTCTAGTATAAAATGATAAAAAGTATACAAAATGCAGAAATCTCCAGACCAATTTTGCTTAACTAATCTAGCTTTTAGGAATCTGAGGATTTATTCCTTATTTTCTCGAAATCGAGATCGAAAATCTTGATACTCTTTTAGTATTTTTGTGTACCATAGACAAATACATTCTCATAAATCTGGTCACATACCTGTTGTTTCGAAAGCGAATAAAGGTTTCTACACAGTAAACGTATATAAGACATCATGAGTACATGGCGATCTTCATTTTATTCAAAAATCCTTAATTTTAAGGATAAAATTGATCCTTGATATTAAATCTTTTCCCGATCTTGTTGTTGAGGTTGACACAATTAATATTGATGATACCAAACAGAACATAATGGAGTTAATTTTGTTTATTATTGTAAACTTCTTAATGCAATTACATAAAATCATGAGAAAACCTGTCATAAAGTTATAAGTATTCGATTATTTCATCATTATATCACAATTCTTTGCAAGCAGGGTTTTTGAATGATGTTTTTTATTCTCCTAAAAATATTGGCTCTTTCTCGCTTATAATATTGCGTGACTTGCTGACAAATATTAATGTAAACTTTACAAAATTGCATTAAAATGACCCACCGGAAGAATTAGAGAACTTTATAAAAAGGAAAAAACATAACACTTGAACAATATAAAGGGAGAGTCGTCCTTTTCTTGTTTTTTAACTAAAATAAATTATTTTTGCAATTCAGTAATAATTCATCTTGTTATAAAGTATGTTTAAAAAAAGGTGAGAACCAAGATGACCAATAGCTTAAAAGCATGAATTGCATATTTTAAATATCCATTTCATCAAATCGTTTCGACATTGTGACAAATGTACCCGGTGAATGTAGGATCGACTGGAGAAGCTTCTTGTTGTTTTGACATCATGATGAATGTGTTTAAAGGACAAGTTCAGTGGTCAAACAAATCTATCTTATATGAACAAGGACTTCAAAAGAAACAAAATAGTGAAAAAAACATTCAAAAATTGTATTCCATTAACTTAAGGAGATATCGAAGTTTAAAGTTTGGTATCATTTGTGTAAAAACAACTGAAATCAAACTAGTTGTGAAGTCATAGCCTCAGATTTCTCAGTCTTTATGTATTTTATCATATTTTGTGCTGCGATTTTGAGGTTTAAAAACCATGGTATGTGTCAGAAAAAAAGTAAAACTGAATCTAGTAAGGGTAATTATAATGTACCAGTTGACGAAAGTTCGAGGAAAATATTTTAAATAGTAAAAAAATTAAATACATTTTCTTTCAAATACATTTAAAATTTTTAAGAATGTGAGAATGAGGACACCAGCTTTCCATAGTAGACTTACTACACCAGTCATTTCTAAACAGATAAGACAGTGCTTTAAACTTGAATATCTCCTTAACTTGGAATAAGATATTTGAACGCTTTCTTCACCAATTTGTTAGTTTTAAAGTCCTCTTTTGTATAAGATGGACATGCTTGAGCCTTGAACTTATCCTTAACACCTATGCTTACTATGATTGACATGTTTTCGTTTGCTCGTTTCCTCTTACTAATAAATGATCTAAACTGTTAAGGATCAAGAAATGACAAAAACACGAAAAACATATCCTTGTAACATTGTTTATACAGTCTGTATACAGAGTGTATTGGTCACGTCCATGCTTATTTTCCTGTGCATAATGCATGGCGCATCATTAAAATGAAAGAAAAGTAGTTCTGGTCTGAGCTCGGTCTGCGCATCTAACATGTGTAGCCTTATTTTTAAAACAGTGAAAAATCATGATTTTCTCCATTGTCTGCAATGATAAAAATATATAAAAAAAACCTATCGCTTCGATTTTGTTTTGGTCCAAAAAATGTTATCTATTTTGTTTATTCTATATTAATTCATCGGAAAAAATTCTTGTCGTACTTTCACAAAAAAACAAAAAACAAGCTTGGAACATATTTTATAACATTAGGTAATGAAAATCGGCAAAATTGGCGCAGCCTATCGTAAACAGAGACCCATGAATACAAATACAGATATCCTGAATACGAAAACAGAGACTCTGGTATACGAAAACAGAGACCCAGGTACACGAAAACAGAGACTCTGGTATACGAAAACAGAGACTCTGGTATACGAAAACAGAGACTCTGGTATACGAAAACAGAGACTCTGGTATACGAAAACAGCGACCCTCTTATACCTGTATACAAAAACAGAGACCCTGATATACGAAAACAGAGACCCTGAATACGAAAACAGAGACCCTGAATACGAAAACAGAGACCCTGACGAAAACAGAGACCCTGAATACGAAAACAGAGACCCTGATATACGAAAACAGAGACCCGGAACACGAAAACAGATACTCAGGTATGCGTAAACAGAGACCTGATATACTGATATACGAAAACAGAGACCCCGAATACGAAAACAGAGACCCTGAATACGAAAACAGAGACCCACATTTACGAAAACAGAGACTCAGGTATGCGTAAACAGAGACCCTGATTTACGAAAACAGAGATCCTGAATACGAAAAGAGAGACCTACATTTACAAAAACAGTGACTCAGGTATGCGTAAACAGAGACCCTGATGTACGAAAACAGAGATCCTGAATACGAAAAGAGAGACCCACATTTACGAAAACAGAGACTCAGGTATAGGAAAACAGAGACCTTGGTGTACGAAAACAGAGACCCGGGTATACGAAAACCGAGACCCTAAATACATGAAATATGAAAACAGAGACCCAGAAGACGAAAACAGAGACCCAGAAGACGAAAACAGAGACCTAGGTATGTAAAAACAAGAGACCCAAGTATACGAAAACAGACCCAGAAATACCAAAACAGACCGAGGGCAGTGCGTAGCTAGAGGGTTTTGAATGAGAGGTTGTAGATGTAATTTTTGCCGACAAAATATCATCATAGGTAACATGATATGCCGCCATTGGCGGAACCGCGCACGCATAGCTTGCGTATGAAGGCGTGGGGTCGAGGTGTGAAACCCTGGACCCATCAGGAAGCTTTGAAAATCATTCTTTGATTTCGATGCCCCCTTCAAATTATACAACAATTTCAATGAAGTTTACGTAAGAACATGCATTTTTGACAGTTTAATTTGAAAGAAGAATTTTTTATTTTATTTTGAAGTTAGATTATATCAGAAACAAATTCCCTAGAAGCTCTGAAAATTCTGTGATTTTGAAACCCAGAATGGCTTCAAATCATACATCAATTTTAATGAAGTTTACATGAGGACACTCATTTTCGATAGTTCAATTTATGAAAAGAAGATTTTTGTATTTTTAAGTTAAAAATTAATCAGGGGCGAAACCTGGTAGGTGTCAAAGGGCAAAGCCCGGAAGCCCAGAAGATTCTGTGAAGTTGATGCCCCCAAATAGCTTTAAAAAAAAAAATGAAAATAAAATGAAGTTTACACAGCTACATGTGGACACATGCATTTTCAACTATTTAATTGATAAAATGATTTTTAACAAATCGAAATCAATTAGGGGCGAAGCCCTGCATGTAGGGGTTGCTACCTGTGGTTGCTACCTGTCCATATGCCCGGTGAGTGTTTATTAAGGATATTTGTATCAATTAATGCAAAATAGTTGCTACCTGTCCAGAAAATATGCACAGTGGTTGACTTCGACCCTTGTGGTGAAAAGGGCTTCAAATTATACAACAATTTCAATAAAGTGTACATGAGGACATGCATTTTCAACACTTCAATTGATGAAATTCATATTTCCTGTGAGTGTATATAAAGGACATTTGTATCAATTTATGCAAATTGTTTGCTACCTGTCCCTATACCTGGTGAGTGTTTATAAAGGGCATTTGTATCAATTTAAGCAAAGTGGTTACTACCTGTCCATATACCCGGTGAGTGTTTATAAAGGGCATTTGTATCAATTTATGCAAAGTGGTTGCTACCTGTCCATATGCCCGGTGAGTGTTTATGAAGGATATTTGTATCAATTAATGCAAAATAGTTGCTACCTGTCCATATACCTTTGTGGTGAATGTTTATGAAGGGCATTTGTATCAATGTATGCACAGTGGTTGCTACCTGTCCACATACAGTACCCTTGTGGTGAGTGTTTATGAAGGGCATTTGTATCAATTTATGCAAAGTGGTTGCTACTTGTCCATATACCCGGTAAGTGTTTATGAAGGGCATTGGTATCAATTTATGCAAAGTGGTTGCTACCTGTCCATATACCTTTAACCACCACTGGAGTGAAAACAAAGTGATCACCTGTGTTTGTTTACAGATGCTGTATCACATGTTGTCTGCTCGTAGTATAACGCGCGAAGCTTTGTTTTCGCGCCCCAAAAATGACGTTATCTACCGGAAGTGACGTAGCCCAACCAACAGAACATCGTGTCAAAATAACCTTGGTATAAACACTGAATTTCTGACAGCTAATTCTGGGGACTTCACCCCCTGGGCCCCACGTGAAATTCGCTGTTGATACATACAACAAAGTATGTCATTTGCAGCATAAATTTGATCAGAATTAAACTTTGAAAGTACTGAATTTCTGTGACCTTCCGAGGCTTCGCCAGTTCATTCCATCAACTGAATTATTGAATTTTGTGTTTGACTTTTAGGCATCAAATCGAAAAATATTCAGAGCTTCTGGATGTCCGGGTGGCTTCACCCCTGGACCCCTACCATACCGTTACATCAATAAATAGCATATAGATTGCCCCAAAAAAGAGTATTAAGAATTTAATTAATATATAGTTCCTTTAAACATTATATAATGTAATGTTTGAAGGGGTGTGTGTGTGTGTGGCGGGAGGGGGGAGGAGGGGTCTTACATGCTTTTTTTTTTTTAGTGTAAGAGTACACAGCACAATCAGCACATATATTTAACTGCACCCCCCCCCCCCCCCTCCCCCTCCCCTCCCTCTCCCTTATATGAAACATTTTCCTACGCCACACTGCATGCATGTGTCTCTGTTTTCGTATTCTGGGTCTCTGTTTTCGTATTATGGGACTCTGTTTTCGTGTTCAGGGTCTCTGTTTTCGTATACCTGGGTCTCTGTTTCCGTGTTCTGGGTCTTTGTTTTTGTATACCCGGGTCTTTGTTTTTGTATTTTGGGTCTCTGTTTTCGTATTCAGGGTCTCTGTTTTTGTATACTCGGGTTTCTGTTTACGTATACTTGGGTCTCTGTTTTTGTATACCTGGGTCTCTGTTTACGTATACCCGGGCCTCTGTTTTCGTGTATCAGAGTCTCTGTTTACGTAAACCTGGGTCTCTGTTTTCGTATTTAGGGTCTCTGTTTTCGTATTCTGGGTCTCTGTTTTCGTATTCAGGGTGTCTATTTACGTATACCCGGGTATCTCTTTTACGTATACCTGGGTCTTTGTTTACGTATACTGGTTTAACCGGGTCTCTGTTTTCGTATTTTGGGTCTCTGTTTTCGTATTCTAAGTTTATGTTTTCGTATTCAGGGTCCCTGTTTTGTACTATACATGGTCTCTGTTTACGCATACCTGGGTCTCTGTTTCGTATTCTGGTTCTCTGTTTTTGTATTCAGGGTCTCTGTTTTTCGTACCAGGGTCTTTGCTTTTTCGTTTTCAAGGCCTCTGTTTTCATTTACCAGGATCTCTGTTTTTTGGTATTTTATACCCGAGTCTCTGCTTTCGTATTCTGGGTCTCTGTTTCGAATTCAGGATCTCTGTTTTCGTATTCTGGGTCTCTGTTTTTGTATTCAGGATCTCTGTTTTCGTATTCCTGGATCTCTGTTTTCAGACACCAGGGTCTCTGTTTTCGTATACCTGGGTCTCTGTTTTTGTAATTCTGGGTCTCTGTTTTCGTACACTAGGGTCTCTGTTTTCGTATACCTGGGTTTCTGTTTTCGTAATTCTGGGGTCTCTTGGTGTCGTAAACCTGTGTCTCAGTTTTCGTAATATAGGTCTCTGTTTTCGAATAGGTCTCGGGTCTCCGTTTTCGAGGTCTCTGTTTTCGTAACACCTCTTTAATAACGTAGCCTTGGTAGGCCCAACAGAGTAGGCCTAAGAATTAGGTCTTGACTTCACGCGTTATTACAAAGACCAATGGGAGTTTGGTCTTCTCAGTTAATTAGGAAGAAGGGGGGTGGGGAGTCTTACAAGGGGTCTTACATGTTTCTTTCAGTGTATAAGTACAGAACACAATCAGTACATATATTTAACTGCTTACCCTCCTGCCCTCTTCCCCTATGTGAAACATCTTCATACGCCACTGCCTGCATGGTCTCTGTTTCCGTATACCCGAGTCTCCGTTTCCGTATTCCTGGGTCTCTGTTTTCGTATTCAGGGTCTCAGTTTTCGTATTGCCTGGGTCTCTGTTTTCGTATCCTAGGTCTCTGTTTTCGTATTCAGAGTCTCTGTTTTCGCACACCAGGCATGCCAGGACTCTCTGTTTTCGTATACCAGGGTCTCTGTTTTCGTATTCATGGTTTCTGTTTTCGTATTCAGGGTCTCTGTTTACGTATACCCGCGTCTCTGTTTTCGTGTTCTGGGTCTCTGTTTACGTATACCCGGGTCTCTGTTTTGATATATCCGGGTCTCTGTTTTCGTATTCTGGGTCTCTGTTTTCGTATTCAGGGTCTCTGTTTTCGTATACCCGGGTTTGACAATTTAGCGTTCTCTCAAAATTATAAAGAAATACAATAAAATTATTATAGCAAAACTGGCATCAACAGCTAGTTTTTTAACAATGCTGGTGTAGGCCTATATGGTACTAACATAATAACATACGCCTATGTGTTGTTGCACAATGAAGATTTGAAGTTTTGAAGTGAAATTAGATTTTCTGTCAATTTCGTTAAATATATTTTGCTGCTTTTTCCCTTGATTTCATGGAAACATGAATAGTATAAAAGACCTTAATGATTGGTTTGTTTGTGGGCATGTACTACTATCATCGACGTGGCGACCGGGCTGTAGAGGGAAGGGAAGAGGAGGGGGTCCAACACCCTAATCAGTGTTTTACCTAAAATTTTCAGGTAAATTTAATTTTTGAAGACCAAACTGTAGGTAGGTTTAATTTGGTTAAAGACGATTGGAAATAAGACAAAGAGAAATTTAAGTGGGTTATTTTAGATGTATTTGGCACCTGAAATTGTTACGACATCTTGTAAACCATTTTATGAAACGGTGTCGCAAATCAGTTGCGAGACGGAATACCTTAATTGCTTGCGGCGATAAGAGGGACAAGGGAACGCAAACGGCATGCGAACGTCTAGTACTGTATATGCCAGTATGATGTGAATGTGGTCTTCAACGCATCGTACGTACGTTGCCAGTGCTTCCATAAATCTATAAATGATTTCCTGAAATAGAGTTGTAAATTTCCCAAATAACCAGATTTTCACTTTCTATTTCCAAAAATTGAAAAGAAGACCAATAAACTGTTAAATTTACGTGTAAATGGATTGTATTTCATTTCAAAAAATTCTCAAACTTCGGTTAAAAACATCAAAAATTCGGATAATTTGGTTGTCAGCTTGCAAGTGGAAGCACTGATCGGATGTAAGCTAATTGCTACAGAAACTATACGCTATTTGACTGTTTGACAGTTTGAAGAAAGCTGAAAGACAACAACAAAAAACTATGCCAATTTTAAATCTGCCCTGAAAAAATACCCGAAAACATTAAAATTACCTGAATTTCTGGTTATATCCTTGTAAGTAGAAGCATGTTTCACTACGTATGTTTCGCTACGTATACATATTCTTCATCATTATGAGAATGGTAAGTGATATTTGTTTGTGAATTCACTTCATGTGTCAATGTCAGATGTCAATGTCAAGTAGAGTAGGAAGCGGGGGGCGTACCCCCAGTAGTTTTTCCAGGAGCCAAATACCATTTTGCCACCCCCCCCCCTTCCTTATAATAAAGTTGTAACGAATTGATTTTGAAGAGTCATATTCCATGCTTTCTTTTCTACTGAAATCTTCAATTTTCGTAAAATAAGCTTCAATTTTTTTGAAATTTGTGTCAATTTTCGTGCAATTTTTTTCCATTTTCGAGAAGTTTCTATCAATTTCCTTTATTTTTGTGAAAAATGCTTTAATTTTCGTGCAATTGTTTTCTTTTTCGGAAAGATTTCTTCAATTTCCTTTCGTGAATTTTTTCAGAAGTTTTTTCAGAAAATTTTTTCTTAATTTTGTGAAATTGTCTTCATTTTCCGTGAATTTTTTTTTTGAATTCCTTTTTGGGAAAAATTTTCCTTCACAATTTTCATGAAATTTGTTTTAATTTTTGTTAAATTTCGTTCATTTTTGTGTAAATTCCTTCATTTTAATGAATTTTCCTAAGATTTGTTCAATTTTCGTAAAAGTTTGTTCAATTGTCGTGTAATTTCATTTTTTCCTGAGAAAATTTCTTTAATTTTTGTAAAATTTTATTATTTTTGTGAAGTTTTATTTTTCCTCCTTGTTCTTCATTTGTTTATATATATACGTCTTTTTTTATATATATATATATATATATATATATATATATATATATATATATATATATATATATATATATATATATATATATATATATATATATATATATATATATATATATATATATATATATATATATATATATATATATATATATATATATATATATATATATATATATATATATATATATATATATATATATATATATATATATATATATATATATATATATATATATATATATATATATATATATATATATATATATATATATATATATATATATATATATATATATATATATATATATATATATATATATATATATATATATATATATATATATACGCAATGTAGCAATTTTCTGTTATTATAGGTATTCAGGTATTTCTATATATATATATATATATATATATATATATATATATATATATATATATATATATATATATATATATATATATATATATATATATATATATATATATATATATATATATATATATATATATATATATATATATATATATATATATATATATATATATATATATATATATATATATATATATATATATATATATATATATATATATATATATATATATATATATATATATATATATATATATATATATATATATATATATATATATATATATATATATATATATATATATATATATATATATATATATATATATATATATATATATATATATATATATATATATATATATATATATATATATATATATATATATATATATATGCAACAGTGTAGCAATTTTCTGGTTATTATGGGTATTCAGGTAACCATTTCCTATATATATATATATATATATATATATATATATATATATATATATATATATATATATATATATATATATATATATATATATATATATATATATATATATATATATATATATATATATATATATATATATATATATATATATATATATATATATATATATATATATATATATATATATATATATATATATATATATATATATATATATATATATATATATATATATATATATATATATATATATATATATATATATTATATATATATATATATATATATATATATATATATATATATATATATATATATATATATATATATATATATATATATATATATATATATATATATATATATATATATATATATATATATATATATATATATATATATATATATATATATATATATATATATATATATATATATATATATATATATATATATATATATATATATATATATATATATATATATATATATATATATATATATATATATATATATATATATATATATATATATATATATATATATATTTATATACCACACAACGGTGTAGCAATTTTTGGTTATTATGGTATTCAGGTAACCATTTCCCCACGTCGTCTGTGGGTTATGGGGCATGAAGTTTATTGTTCAATTGTGGACAATATATCTGTGAAATTCGCAAAAACGAACGCCCACATTTTCTTTTCTAGTGCTCCTTTAAATGGAAACATATTCTGCCCTAACCAGAACCTGGTCATACTGATTGTACTGGCCATACTGTCCTATAGCAGTCAATTGAGGGAAATTCGATAAATCAAAACTAGTTTCAACTAATTTTGTGTCGATCATGTAATTTTCCTAGGAAAATAGTAGAATGCGTTAGCTTGTATTTTGAATGTTTAAAATTTGTTACCACATACCTATTTTTTGTTTGTTTGTAAAACACTATCGGTAAAGACATAATCAAAAGTTGTTATTTTCAACTTGCTATGGAACCATCCCTCTTCATATTAGATACAACTGAGCCCTCTAACTCAATTGTAACTTGGTTTGGAATTTTTGTGTGAGTGTCTTTCAGTCGGAAATACGACCTCGATTGACCCAAAAACTTTAATCAAAATCACGTGACAATCAATTTGAATTTGAGTGATACATTTTTATTTAATCTCTGTTCTAGATTAGTGCAATTTGCTCTAAAACCGAAGAACATATATTTATCGTATGGATACACGATAAAAGATACGACTTTGAAGAATTAACGGCATTGTTTTATGTCACAATGCGAGCACTACTTATCGCACAACAGCCTACGAAAGATAAAAAACCGTCACGGTGATAAAACTTACAAGCGACCGATACAAAAAAGGATGAAAATTACGAGAGAAAAAAAAAAAACTTACCAATTCGTGAAGTAAAACCAAATGTTGCTTAAGCTATAAAAGAAATAATTTCAAATTCATCTTAGGACAAATCACAAACCAAGAGCCTCAGAAAAGTTATATCACAATTCGATTAGACCCGCTGTCGGCTAAAATTAGACGCCATGATCATAACGCATGCGCATTGAGTGTATGTCCGTAAAACGGATGTAGAACACCAATAGACGATCTACAGCGCTCCTATCTCTCAAGAACAACTGATGTTATTGGAAGAGAAATAAATGCTCGAGGCTTACAAAATACTTTTAGATTCGATTGTATATCAAGAGAAAGAGTTTATTTTGTGATTTATAAGAGTAATTTCATACCTAATTTCAAGACGTTACCCGTCATATCAGCATAGCGTTTGAAAAGCTAGATACCCCAAATTTTTATAAGTGTCAAGTTTAGATAGATAAGTAGCCCCCAGAATTATTTTACGGACCCAATTTACCTCATTCAATAATATGAAGTAACATTTATTACAAATTTGGACATTTTTTTTTATTCCTATCAGCCAACAATCAAACACAATCTTATGAAATTTAGTAGGAGGGGCTCTAAGTTTTCATATTTTGCCTGGAAAATGAGTTGTTTATCTATTACGTTTTAGGTATTTTGTGGCAAAAGTTGGGATTTTATAGGAAATTTTCAACAATTGGGATAATCTTTTTTGTTTATATATATTTCGCTTTTCAAAATTGCCTTCAGAATTGGGCTAAATTTGTACACTTCTGTCTTTAAAGGGGATCTTGGACCCATCACTTTTTGAATGCTAGCTACACCACAATCAGTGGTGCAGCTATCGTTCATGAGGGATATTGGAGGCCCTTGTCCAAGTGTTTGCAATATGACATTGCTTGAGCCATTTACATTTAGGTTGAGATGTACGCAAACACTTTAATCACACTGGCATAGTATAAAGGTTTATCCATTAAAACTGGTACCTCATTGGTTAGAGACCCTGGGAATAGAAGCACACACCTGATATGCTGGCACTTTTATCTCCAAGTCACTTGTGTCTCTTTACCAAAAACGTCGCTCGGGCATTCTGATTGAGCTTAGGGTCTTCTGAATGGTGGTAGTGGTGAAGGGGACTGATGGGGGGAGGGGGGTGAGGCATCAGTTTCCCAAATGGGTGGATTTATGAGGGTTTCCGAAGAGGAAAGTTGGATTTCAAACTGCCATGTTAATTTTCCAACTGGCATCCCATTTTGTTTTGGGGAGGGGGAGGCACCCCAACCCCTATGTTATGACGGCTCTGCTCCTTACCAACCATGTTGTTACACCTGGTAGGAATGTTTACCTCTAAAATATTTATAACTCACCTGTGTAACATGGAACTCCAGACTTGGTTTAATTAACATTCCAGCTTTGAATAAATCTGTCCATCTGTCATGAATTTAAGTGGTTCTTCTTCTGTGCAATGTGGGGCAAACTGTCACTTGGGAGTAAATAGGTGGGACATGAAGAATCCATTGGAGAATAAAACTCTTGACCAATAGAAGATGATAAATAGTTGCACGTAGGGGGTATACATAACACCGCTGAGGAACAGTCCCCACCACGGGAGCTCGGATAACCTATAATATTAAAGCACTATTAAGAGGGCTGGAGCAACCTATCGCAAACAATCATGGGAAAGGCCTGATAGGAGTAACATAATTGGAAAATCAGTAACTTTAAGGCGTATAAGTGATATAGTCAGAGGGCTGTTCCGGATCTCCTAATCACCAACTGTCAGTTTGTCAATGTTGTGATACTGTTTTCATCTGGATGCGCTTGAAGATAATCTGAATGATTCAAGGTGCTAACAAGTTTCCAAACAGAAATCGAGTTATTTTAGGTCCCTGCAAATTTTCCATTCACCGAATTCCAACCCCTCTTCTGTAAGAATGAAGCGTTTTAGAAAATGCTGAATGTTTAATATAGGGTCTTATCTAAGGCTTCACATAAGTGGTATAACCCAATAAATAACCAAACGTGGCACCATCACAGTACCAGAGAGTCTTAAACCCAATGAGCATATCTAAAGTAAGATCATGATAGCAATTTTTCATTTTACAAAGGGAAAATGTACCTCTGTGACAGACATACATCAATATTTGAATGAAAGGTAACTAGTAACACAATGTGGTTTTCCTTCCCCGTGGAAAATCTGCCTCATACTTTTCATTGAAATCATTGTAGCACTTTTGTTTTTTTCAAATCCAATCAAATTTTACAACTGATGGTGCATTACTTTTTTCTTATTATCTATTAAATCCTTTCAAAAATAAACATTTCAAAATTGGTCTAAACTTTTCTCTGGGCTGTCAGATTGCATAAAAAATCTGTTCAATATTACTTTTATACTTTCCACCCTTGTTTCTGACAAAAATAAACGAATAAATTAATGGATTGATTTAGTGTTACACAACATATTACTTTGCGATTGCAGGACATTCATGTATACCTTGTAGGTCTGTTACAATAAGCTTGACTGCTATTTTACTTAAAAAAAGTGGCTCCATCAGATCTACAGTAATTTAAAACACAAAATATGTACAAAACTGGTATGTCTATCCTTGTTTGAGGTAGATGAATTTATAGATAAATAGTTAGGGGATAAATGGTACACAAAGACAAACATTCACATAACACTTAAGAAAAGTCAAAGAAAATACTTTATTTGATAGTACAATTTATTTATCTCTTTTGGTTCTAATGTAAGTCTGGT
This sequence comes from Chiridota heheva, assembly GCA_020152595.1. Taxonomy (NCBI): domain Eukaryota; kingdom Metazoa; phylum Echinodermata; class Holothuroidea; order Apodida; family Chiridotidae; genus Chiridota; species Chiridota heheva. The sequence continues at coordinate 2,694,490 of JAIGNY010000703.1, forward strand.
TTCAACTTCACAACAAATAAGCAATGCATTAAACCCTTTATATGTATAAGTGCTTCTTTAAAGATAGATGGATGTGTAGCAGCAGCTTATGCTAAATTGCTTTAAAATCAATGAAAAATAGCAAAAAACAAATTATCCAAATCGGTTAAAATTGACCATTTTAGAGCATTTTGAATTTTCAGGCCAAAATATGCAAATTTTTCTTTCTCTTTATGTTCCTTTTCTGATGTATGAGTGGGCAGAAATTCCTATTTCCTTATGTAACCCCTTTCTTTTGTTTTTTAATTCATTGTCACACATTTGTGAAAAAGGGAAAGAAACTTTAACCAAACGTTTTTAAGTGTTGACCATACCCTTTTAGTTTTAAATTGAGTATTTTAAAGCTTTGTGAAATAACACAACAAATAAATGTTAACACAAATGCAAAGTGTTGGTTGTCTCGTGAGTGAAACTGCGTTTCATTTCCTTTTTTTCCTTTGAAATTGTAATCTACAATAGTTTTAAAGAGAGCAACTAGTATTTTTTTCTTTGTCATATCCCACAGTGAAAAATAAATTATCTTAGTCAATAGAGGAAAAAGACAATATAATACACTATAAAATATTTTATATCATACTGCATTACATTGCATATTATACATACCCTAATAAAGCTCAATTTTTGATTTGCTGTGTCTGCAACTTAATATGCTTTTTTACCTAAACTTCCTTGTCAATATTTTCTTGCATCAAATTGTATGGAAAATGTTCTAGATGTCACTAGTCTTTTATGACAGCATTTTGGAGTATGTGTCTATAAAGCACTACAAATAAAAGACTATGATATAAACAATTTTATCAATGCCTCAACCTGATGTCAGAAAATGGACAACAAATCTCATCAATATATTCTAAAAGAATCCTTAAAAAGTTCGGCTTATTTTCCTGCTCCTTCACATCATTTCTCTTTGTACAGTGCAAAAAAATGCTTAACACAATTTTGCATTATACAAATTAATTATTGTTTTATAATAATAACATTATTGTTAAAGATGGTAATTATTGACCATATAACCAGTTACATGGCACTTTACTTTTTTCTCTAAGTTGAGTTTTCTAAAGGCCCAATAATGATAGTTTGCATAAGACTGTAAGACAATAAACCATCTGCATCTTGTTTACCTTTTCTGTTGATGCAAAGAAATATTATGGTACCCATATTCATGTCATGTCTTACACTGCTCCAATATCAAAATGTACTAATCCAATTCATTACTGCAGGTAAAACAAAGAAAGATGTAATATAAAAGAATCATCTCATGAAACAATATTTCACATACAGTATAAACACTTATTTCATTTTATCATGTATGAAGTATGCTGTAAAAAAACAGGATGGATGAAGGCATCAATCGATGCTGTATCACTGTCAGTCACAATATTCTTCTTTGGTTGATATTGCTGATATTCCATGCAAGCTAAATGACTGATGGGTAAATACAGATCTAGTCCTGATACTGCACTTATTTGAGCACATTTTTTTCTTTTAGAAATATAGTACTTATTTGATTTCTCTGTTGCTCTGCCGCAATCTTTGAGGGAAAGTAAAAGGTACAACTTAATATCAAGACAATGTGATGCTGCAGTACTTTCCTCTCAAACAACTGAGGAATACTTGAAAAAAAAAATTAACATCAAATGATACTATGGATTATGAATAAAAATATGACATGTGAGGTAAACAAAATTTGTGATGGTTTACTATACAAATTATTTCGGTTTTGCTATGCACATTTTTTGACCAAATGTGTTTTTTAATTGAAGTTTTGAGCTCTTTCAGTTTTGGAGCAATAATTCAAGTAGCACAAAGAGTAATTTAAAAAAAAAAAGCATTTTAACAATGTAAACATTGACCCTTCTTACATTGTGGGCTTCAAATGTCAGGATTTATATTACAAATCCTAAATCGTTTTCCCCTAATATACACTGTTCTGAAATAAATATGATTTGTTATTTCTAGATATACCGTATAGGAGCCTTGAAGCAACATGCATGAAAGCAGCTTGTGTACAAATCAATTGTTAGCTTTCTTATGAATGAAGGTGAGAAAAATGGTTGCAATATAGTAGCAGAACTATAGAAGAGAGCAACACTCCATATGGAACCGTACTGCACCCAATTTATATTCTTTTCAATCTACAAAAACAATATGACAGAATAAATGAACTGTAATGACAAGAGTTTTGAAAACAGTACATAATGTTACTGTAAAGTCCTGTCAACAGTACACTGCTTTGGATACTGTATACTGTATCTAAGGAGCCAAACTGAGATTAACAGAGTTAACCAAATTTGTTGTTTATCTCAGTATTGCTGAAGAAAAATAATAAGTTTTTCAGATCTACATAAGATTGTTTTATGGGGCCTGTGAAAGCATGAAATGATCACAAATCTGCAATGTAGAACAACAAGCATAAAATGTTTCAAATGATATCAGTTCTGAAATTATCAAGACTGACAACAAGAACATCAAAATAGTGTGTAGTACTGCAGCTTGTTCTCACTCAGAAAAAAAAAAAAATCACACACACACACAGTTTTTTTTGGATTAATGCTCTATACTGGTCTAGCCACATACCCCTAGCTTGATTTAAAAAGGGACAGGGTGCTAGACTTGTTGAAGGGCACATTAATGCGTGCGAACCGATGCGTCTTTTCGACATGTAGTCCAGGGGCCCATTAAGGCTCAAGCCTCTGGTGAAGAAGTTCTGGGATTTTAGCTTTATTCATACCGCTGAATGAAACTATTTTGATTGATGAGGACCAGTCATTAGCCAAACAGGACAATAATTGTTTTCTATGCTATCATTCTGTGTTCTGTATCCATGTAAGGTATTCATTTATACAGATAATGATAAAGAGTATGCTTTGAATCAACTCAGAAAACAGCTCTACCTACAGACCTATGTGCTTAACTTTTCAACATGCCAGAATTTTGATACAATTTATTTTGGAACAAAAAAAAACAACAAAAAAAAAACATTTTGTTGTAATCTAAACTAATTAAAATGTTATAAACATACCATATCAAGACGTTGTGTAAGGTATATAGACAATGTATGATCGGGCACTGCAAACTTATGTTCAAAACCAATATCAGGTTTATGTTATGTTTATTGTGTTATATCTGTGATCCAAAAGTAAATTGACACATTTTTGACAAAATAATAAGTTGCGAAAAAGTAGCAAATAATCAACATTCATTAGCAGTACCACGATGCAATGTTAAGGGTCATACTATTGTGTAACTGTGCAGCCTGCATTGCGTCTGCATGACAGTTTCAGAAGTTGACACAGAAGTTTTGTTTTTGATGTCAAAGATGACATAATGATTTTCAAATATTTTATAGTAGTCTAAAATTATCTGAGTATGACCATGACTACTCCAACAAACTTAGTAGGACTACAGTATATCAAATGTTACTTTAGTTAGGACATACCAGAGAAGACGGTAAATATTAACAATTTTTAAACACTTCGGGACACGCAAACTAAAGGGGGATACTACTATAATTCCTAAATTGTCTTAGAATCTGCAGTTGCTCTTAAGAATGTTACACAAAAAGAATGAGTAATATCAGAACTTAGCAAATTATTATCAATGTTGTATGCTAATATTTTAAAACACTACAGATAAGGTAAGATTTTAGTAAGAATATAATACTAAGGGCAATCTAACACGGGGATGATGCGGGCTGTTAATGTATGCTTTATATATCATATTTATGGAACTGCCATTTCCAGCATTCACTTGGATCAGTTTTTGTCTGCTGAAGTTCTATTATGAAATAATTGATGTGGTCAACTGCTGGTAGGCCCTATATCGCAAATTATTTTATGAAGTGACTCATAATAGTACTGGTCTAGTCTAACTTCTAAGCAAGGACTATTCAATTATTAGTCTAACTTCTGACTGAGTAAGGCAATCAATGGAATAGGCAAGTTCTAGGCATAGCCTACATATTATTTGAGGCAGGGCCATGATCTAGGCTAGGCCCTATATGTTTCTCATGCACCTTCATATGCCTACTCTGTACTCATCAATCATAAAAATGGCCTTTTTTTACATGACAATTTTGTCCGACTTCGCTAACGTGGGTATTAAATTCGAGTCATACTTTAGAAATATGCCCTATAGGCCCTAGTAGTCCTTAGTACCACTAACGTTAGACCTAGTATGCCTATTGCCAGTGCCACTAGGCTTAGCAGTTAGGCCTAAGTATTTGGATTTAACAGATCGTTCTTTGGTAGGCCTAAATCTTAGTACCTGCAAATCCCAAATTGTAGATAACGGTAACAAGAATATCATTTGTGTATATCCGTAAGCTCTGTCAATAATCGTATAACCAAATTAATTTTATTTTGCATAATTCCATTTCATGTCTCAATGCATTGCCATAATAACATCCTAGTGTTACGGAAAATCCACACCTTATCACGTTAGGAAGGAAATTAGGTCTAAGAAGTGAGAATTTGGACAGTGATTTTTCCTGAGCATTTTTATCCACTAAAAGTACTTAAAAGTGGCTTAAATTTGACGACACTAATAGTTTATTTTATAAAAACATACTTAGCCTAATACAAAATTGTCTGCTATGAAGAAAAGTGACTTTCACAGATCAGAAAAACGATTGACGATTTTTACCTTTTCAAAGATCATCACAAAATGGGCCACGAATTTTTTTAATTTGGGAACTTTACCGAGACTGAAAATGCTCGGATCCCGATTTAACCCAAATTATAATGCCTTGGACGTCACTTGATCTTCTCCTGTAATGACGAACATTGAAACTGCATAAGTTAGAGCAATTTGAATTATCCGGATACATTCGAAAGTGATCGTTTTACAAACCACGAACTGCTCAACTCGAACTTCCAGGTCAAGGCCTCAGAAATTGATAATATCGCAGTAACGGTTATACAGCAAGGTCATGTTCCCAACTGCTAATGCCGTGGAGAGTAATTTAATCTCAAAAGTGATAAAAAAAAATATAAAAAATCAGATACAAATAAAAGCTGGAAATGTATACTATCCAGATTGCTACCGTCTATAATGATGAAATACCATTTATATAATGAGAAGGGGCCCAATTACTCTGTGAGTGTTGCGTTTAAACCATATTTTCCATAGTCAAAGATTCTTCCTTACATGTATGTGCAAATAAGACAAACATTGCTTTCATTCTCTATTAAGAAAAATTAGCACAGTGGGAAATAAGAGGTCTAAACAGTCTTTTACCCTATTAAATCATTCCCAAAACGCCATAGCTATTCCGTTAACATTTGTAATTTTTCTCTGCTCAGCAGCATCACGTTAACGGGAAGTTAAGTTTTTAGGCCATTGTTTGAATATTGTAATCCAGTCTGGAGGTCATATAAGACCAAACATATTGATATGTTAAAAAGTCTCCAGAGAAGAGCCACACGCTATTACCAAAAATGGACACACTCAGGCTGAAGTTCAACCTCTCATCACTCACCTACAGGAGGCACCGAGGAGATCCCATAAAGGCTTACAAGATTATAACACATAAATATGACCCTGAAGTATGTGATATGTTTGAATTTAGCGAAATTGGTATAACACGAGGACACAACAAAAAGATATACAAGGAAAGATTACGACTGTAGATTAGACAAAACTCATTTAAAAATCGGATTGCTGACATTTGGAATACTTTTTCTCAAAAAGTGGTGGACTGTAGAACAGTGTTGTCATTTGAAAGTATACCGCACAGATATAAACATCAACACTGCAACAAAACATTATACAACAGTAGAAGAAAGTGAAGAGCTGACATCAAAGGACCAGCCGGACATTCTGTCAGAAATGAATTTGTGTGTATGCCTCCATAGCCCGCGGACGACGTGAGGACAACGGTCACTTGAATATTCATATTAACCAGAAAGTTACTATACCAATGCGTGCTAGATAAACATTTGATTTTTGGGGACCCCTAAGAATACGCCCTCTTTTTTCGGTTTAGTGCTCCTTTAATCTATATAACAATCGAACGAACTTTTTTTTCAAAATTTAGTAGTGAATCTCGAAAACTTTCTCGCGTTTGAGAAGAATATCTTCAGGGTTCTACACTTTTTTACATGGCGTCAATCTAATTACCAATCAACACTGAAACAGACACTCGTTCACAGTTTTCTTTGTAAAGGCAGTCATCAGGTCATATTTGTTAGATTCTAAAGATAGATCTTCAAGTTCCGTCATCAACTTAAAACACGTCCATCTTGCCTGTTTCATGAATAAAATACCGAATATAATCTAACATTACTTAATTTCCCAATGCCAGAAAAAAATATTATCTAACTTAGCAGGTATTCTTCTAGTTGCTTAGATGTAAATGAGCAACAACAGGTATTTTGAAGCCGCAAAAGAATTTAAAAATGAAATCATTGACCATCTGCAATTGTTCTACTTGTCCTTCGGACGATAGTGCCAACTTAGATTATCAAATTATGCATATGAAAAATTAATGGATTGTACGGATGCAAAATTAGGCCAAATATCACAAGAATATGACTATATATTTTATGATTATGTGCGTCATCTTCAAGTTTGGTTGTACGTGAAATAATCATTTTACAGATCTGACTTATATTATGAAGTGTTTTTCAAGAGCGAAATATCAAAGATTTTATAATGAGAGAGGTAAAGAAGAAGAATAGTGTTTGTTGCGATCCACAGGTTGTTGTTATCAATATATATATTTTTGTGTTTGCAAATGATGTTATAAAATTGAAACTCAAATTTTCCCTGCTGTTGTTCTATTGCAAATAGATCGAAGAATTTACGTGATAGTCGTTCGACCTCCATCAATCGGTTATCATTAGCTTATTCGGATTAACTTTGGATGCAGCAAATCCATCATAAAGGCCGTAACACACCGAACGCGACGCGGCGAGCGATTTTTTTTATATAATCATACAGGAAACAAATATTATAAGATGCTTTGACTTTTTGCTTACACACGATGAAGTTTACAATTGAGGCTTTCTGATGATACTGCAAATTTGGTTAGAAATGCTTTTTTGTTTAAACTGTGAAGAAATTCGCTTCAGTGGGGCGCGATTTTCTGTCGCGATGCGATTTTTGCTTTAATGGTCGTAGAAACGCCCTTTCAATCAATTTTCAGTTATCATCTAAATAGCCATGCGATGACGATGCTTCTCTGAAAACAAGAGGTCAAAATGTTTCTTTTCCTTTGTTTTATTCAGTTTTATATATAAAAAATCGCTCGCCCCGTCGCGTTCGATGTGTTACGGCCCTAATTCTCTCTTATTTGTCAATAATGTCCAGAGGCGTTGCCCATAATGTGCTATGGGGGAATTATAAATCATGGGAACTTTTTCCTAGGAGAGATCAAACAAACAACACCAGTGTCATCGACTTTTCACAGCGTATACAGGCTAACGCACTGAGTGCGATGAAACCCTACAACAACAAAAACTGAGATTGTATAACTCCTTTTCTTCGTAAAATGCCCCTTTTAATTTTGTTTGCTTTTTCTTCACAATCAATGGAAGATCACAAAATACCTTATAAAAGGTCTATAGACCTTTTGAGCTCAATGGCCTATTAGAAAGAATTTTAAGTAGAACAGCCTTTGAACTGCGGAAGTAAGTTCAGTTTTCCAGCTATGGCTTATCAAAGTTGAAGGAAAACCAGAGTTTGTTAAATTTGAAGTGTTAGGTATGGCTGGGCAGACAGCCCAGAATTTAATATATTTTGTTATATTTGTATATAATTGGTTCATTGAAATTGATAAGAAGTTTATTTCTCCCAGAATGTGACCGAGGTCAACTTCAGAATTTGCTGCACCCTGTCAAAGAATTATAATGATAAGTAATTAAAATGGGTCCGACGTACATCAACCAATACCATTTATAACAACAAGCAAGCATTTGATGTGCGCTTTTCCCTCAGAAGATTTAAAGCGCTTACAAATATACAAGGAGTAATAAACATGATATACCAAACTTGCATACAAATTGCATGTAGATGCCTGGATTTCAAAAAAAGTCGTAAAATAGTCCTTGATGTATTTTTCTAACCCTAATAGTACAATTACGTATAGGTCAAGGTTGTGAAAGCGTTACAGCCTACGTCAACCCTTAGTTCGAATAACGGAAGAAGGCTGGCTGATTGTAATGGTGAATTATAGAATCAACCTAATTTCACCAATTTCAACAGGCAAAATTTGACGTGTGTCAATGTTGATTTATGTGCATTACCTATATTGTTGATCTAACATTTGTCCAACGTTCAAATATCAATCCAAAACTGTACCAACATATGCTAACCTTTCACCAACATTGGCTCAACGTAGTGTGGATATTGTTAACTTCCAAGGCTTTAAGTAGATTTAATTTTAGTACTACCAATGTTTCCTTCCAAACGGCAATATATCTTTAAACTGTTTCCTAAACGGCAATATATTCTGGAAAATTCTGGAAAGCTCTAGACATCTTTTGCAATCAAATTGATTAGCTAAAACAACAAGCTGCCATTTTGAGTATAAACATTTCGTCTCTCGCCGTTGTCCCTTACGCGGGCAATTTATCACCTACCTCTCAGCAAGACGCCAACTAAATAAAGTTTTCCCAAACTCAGTCCATAACTATTTCATATATCGATGTTTCTTCCTAAAATTACTGGAGCGCGCAATTCTTGAAGTAAAGTGTAATCCTGAGGAGGAATGTCAAGTCCCATATTTTGACTAGAATTGGGCAATAATCGATATTCAGGTTGAAATGTTCTTTCTAACATTTAGTAATTACAACAGCTAATTTCGTTTCTTTAAAGGTATATAGCATAGCAAGGTTTAACGTCCCGAAAGCATCCAGTGCTGAACATTATATCAAGATGGCCACGGCCTTTGCTGCACCCTGTAAAAGATTTATTGGTAACCAGTTGTGAACTCACTGGTTGCAGACCCACCGGGATTTGAACCCGGGACGTGCGGGTGAGAGGACAAAGCACTAACCACTATACACCACGGAGGCCTGTGGACAGGTAGCAACTACTTTGCATAGATTGATACAAATGCCCTTCATAAACATTCACCACAACCTCTTTCTTCCCAAATTGATCTCAAAATGTGAAAACTGACTTATTTTTAGGTCTCCAAACGTATGTTCATTCCTTTTTTTTTTTCGTGACGTAAAGATAGAACAGTACAACACTAACGTTATGTGAAAATTACAATGTACCATACAGTAATACTTACTGCCTAACGTAACAAGTGGAGTTCGTCAATCATGAAAAAATAATGGATAGGAACTTGAGTCCATATTGCCTCTTTATCAATTTATTCACGAGAAAATGTCCTAAAATAGTTAGCATATTGCTATTTAAGCGATATTCAGATGTCTGATTAACGAAACTGATATCTTAAAGTAGCCTAGGTCAATGTGACACAGTGACACTGAGGAAGTTGTGTATTGTAGGCCTCGCTGTGTCCTTATTCTTACGTTATACGTCTTTTCTAATAGTTGAAGTTCAGCTGTTTTTTAGGCTTAATTTTCATATTGTCGTATATAGCAAAGCATATCGCCTTTAAACATCACAATTTCAGTGTTTAATAGTCTATTCCTTTAAGGCGGTAACATGTCCTCTATCGAGCGCCATTGGTCTGAGAGTCACGAGTCATTGAATCTCACGGTAAATGTTAACTTTTATTATGTGTTATAGTCAGGCACATCTAGATTATTGGACAATAGCACTTCTATTTTTGATATCGTCCTCAGAAAAAAAATCAATCCCATACAACTGCTTGCAGAGATTTTCAAAGCGATTAGTGTATTGCCCACACATGATCAGTTAGCTTGAGGAGGTCAGAAAGCTAGGATCTGAAAATGGTGACTTAGAGAACTTTACGCTTTTTTGGACTATGTCCAATCTTAGTCAATTTTCGATGTATGCTGGACTTTATGATTTTATGATACTATCTGTTTTAAACTGTGAATAAGTTGGAAAGAATCAGAAGTTATATGAGAGTATACGAGAGAACTGCTTTTTCAAACGTTTCAGAGTTTTGTTTTGTATCGAGCGTCAATGTTGATTTTTAACACACCGTTTGCGCGAACTATGGACTTTTTACAATTTCTCAGTGGACAAAAAAATAATCCTGGGTTAAGTATTTTCGTGTTTTCTTTGATGCATGGAGAACCGAAATACGACAATATACCTTTAAGGAATGTTGTAATAATTAGTACGAATATTCACGCCACTCCTATTAAGTTTGTTCTTTTCCATCCTTGCCTCATATCTTTAGGACGTCACATGCACCATTTCTTATTACAATTTATGTAATCAATTATAAAGGATGTGTTACCAAGCTTCCTATTATTACACCGTTTTCACTTCAAGTTGTAATACTTACATTATATTCCTATTTATATAGTTGCGATTTGACACCAGTCAATGGTGCTAATATCTTTGCCTGCTTCAATCCCACAGGTATAATTTGAAAGACATCAGGGATATTTCGTATCTAACTGTTACTGTGGTGTTTATAGCGTCTTGTTTTATTAATTGCAATTTGAATCCTCAAGAGTATTTGTTAATTACAATTTTAGGCTGATTTTGCAGGTGTTTGCCATCGTGGTTTAGAATGTGACATTTTATCCATCATTGATATTTTGGATCAAGATTCGTCACCTCCACCACTTTGAAAGAATTTATAGTGAAAAAAGAAAGAAAATATCAACACTATTGCCGCTCGCTTTCACCATTATTCCACTAACAGTTTTCTGATTTTGGTATCACTGTAAGAATTTTTGTAACGTCTGAATTTAACTTAAATAGTTTAAAGTTTAGTTGTAAGTTTTTAAAACTTTGTTAAATTTGAATAAGAATTGGAAGATTATTTTGCTATACAGAAAGTATTATTTCTTTTAAAGTTATATTGTGAGTATAACTTTCTGTATTCACAAGTAAAAGTTTTCAATTACGATCAGGATAGACAAATGCACCCGTAGTTTTCGAGTTGACGGCCATTTAAAATTTGAAGAATATTTATTTTTGCAAAAGTTGTGATATGTGAAGAAAAAACAGCTCAAAATTTATAATGTTATTCTTTGAATTTCTGTCCCTGAAAATCAACACACTGTTTTAATGGTATGGTTGAAATTCAAAATCTCTTGGTCTTGTTGAAATGCTCCCATTCAAATAAAGTTGAAGAGGAGGATTAAAAACATTAAGGAAAATAATGAATAAACCTGTGGAAATTCACAGGTTTTCTGTTTTGATGTCACAAAATTTAAATAATATTTCCAAAATTCATTATACTTCAAAATGTTGTAAAATGGTCAATATTCAGCCGATTTTGATAAAACGTTTTTTCTGTTCATGGTTTATACAATACTTGCTAGCATTTAATCTCAACTTGCTGCTGCCTGTCTATTAATACGTCCAATACGTCTTGTTCAGCTTCCGTGTTTCAACATCAGTTATTATTTGTTCGAGTCTAGATTAAACTTGTGATCGGTCAAAAGCGTCATCACTGAAAGAAAAAAAACATATACGGGAATTAAAAAGGCTCGAGGTTATAAAAGAACGGTTTTACAATCTAAAGCATGAAAATCTGAAATTTATTTACAATTCCGAAAAGAATGACACACTTTTCTTCCGAATGTTTATTTACATTTACATTCCTTTACATTTACAACTTTAATCGGTCTCGGTATTTCTGTGCGCTTTTTCCATTTATTGGGAAACGTTACAAGGCTTCATTTGCAATGGCAATCTAACCTTATTTTACGAATTACATTGAAGGAAACAAAATCAAGTATAACTTGTAAAATATGTGATAAATTATGAAGTGTGACTGTATCTGAGTTTCCCTTTCTATACGTCATCGAAATTTGTAGTAATCTGAACCTGGCGTGATAAGGTAGAGTATAATTATTCTTGCCAGCGACTTAATGACATTTAAAGGATTAGTTCAGTGGTCAAGTTTGTTCATCTCATATGAAAGAGGACTTCAAAGGAAACACAATGGAGAAAAAGCATTCAAAAGTCTTATTCCGTTAAGATTAAGAAGATATTTGAGTTTAAAGTTCTGTACCATATGTGTAGAAAAACGACTGAAATCAGACTAGTTGTGACACCACATCTTCAGAATCCTTAAGGTCTTTATGTATTGTATCATATTTTCCTGCGATTTTGTGACTATAAAACCATTGAATGTCAGGAAAGTAGTAAAACGGAATCTTAGTAGGGTAAATAAAATATACCACCTGATGAAATATCAAGGATTTCAAGCTGATACTTTAACCTTGAATACGGAAAAAGATATCAAAGTATAGTCCTTTTCCATATCTGATACACTTGCTTGACAAGTGAACTAATCTTTTAATTAGCTAATGAACGCTAAATGTTCACACCCCGAATGCAATTTGAACATTCAAGTTACTATTCATAACGCTAGAGAGATCTGGAGATCTAGAGATTGGAATTCTTCGTTATATTTAACAAGATTTAACCTACATTTTAAAACTACTCAAAAAGTAACCACCTTTGTTGGGCCCCTTTATAGTCAGTCAGTCTTCTTTTCTATATATACTGTTTACTCCGAAGAAAATGTATAATTTCATGTTTATACTGTTAATGTATCGTAAATGGAAAAGTACGAAAACCAATTAGTACGATTAAAAACGTATACCGCACATCATTTGATTTTTTCTTGTTATATAGCCATAAAAGGGTTGAAACCTACACAGCAACGCGAAAATGATTATTATAATTATTTTGTCTATGTATAATGGATATCCTACTATCTGCTCACTATCTTGGAAAATACAACTATTCAAAATAATACAATGAATTATCATTACCAAAATATTATAGCTATACGATGGAAAGACGGAATTGAAATATGAAGGTAGGGTAGCGGACACTGTGGATGTCGACGAAATTATGCAAATGTCCCAAGAATTAAAAAAACTCAATAAAGAATGACAGAATTCGGATTGAGAAATCAGTGAGAAAAAGTGCCATTATTTATGATGTATGAATGTTGAACACTAAAGAATAGAAAAGTATGTTCATAAAACCAGTGCCAACTTGAATGTTCACGAAGTGTCCCAAAGAGTATTGTCCAAAATTGTAGGTAGTTAACTTTTAATATCATGTGAAATTTCCTCCACTTATAAGACCCTCATGTTGAGGACAAACCTCAAGTTGGTCTTACGACTTCAAAAAACAGGAATAATGTTTTTTTTTTTTTTTTATATCTACTTATCTCTCTTAATATTACATTGTGTTTGCTATAATTTTGCACTAATGACCTGATACTGGGGATAAATAATTGTGTAACCTAAACGAACCAACGAAGCAGCCATGTGAGTGATTGCGAAATTTGTATTCAGACGATAGAGCACGGCTTCTTCTGTCATGTTTTCATTTTTGCGATGTATATTGAGTTCATCCAGCGAAAATAAGAGAGATTCCTTGCTCTTTAATTCCAATGAAGATGAGTTAAGAATACAAATAACAAATGCGAAATCAGCAATTCATTCAAAACAAAAGCGATACACGTGGGCAAGTCCATATGTGTTCACTGTACGTATGGCATGTAAACAAACACAGCTGATCCCTTTGTTTTCACTTCAATGCGCGCGGTTACTATACGGTCTGATGACCTCGGATCACGAAGCTCTTGGATATTCAACCATGGAGATACTAGAGTATCTCCATGATCCAACTAAGTGAATGGCCCGAATATATTTAGCTGAACATATTCCATTGTTTTGTTTGTCTGTCGTGGCCCTCAGAGCGCGACAGGTCTAGTATTGTAAACTCTATGCTCAAAATCCGCCATCTTTCAATTGAGAACTATAATTTAAACTGAATTAAATGAAGAGAATATGGACTTCAAATTAAGTGCTATTTATTGAAGGTTGTATTTTAATGGTTACTATGCTACAATCAATTTCAGCAATGCTATTTAAGAAATTTATGACCGTGTTTTTATTCGCAAAAATTCATGTAATTTGGCAACGTTGAGGAATATAGACGTTCCGGTGCCAATCCAATATTTCAATAGTCTAAAAAGTGATATGAAGAATGGTATTATTTGGACATTTTTAGTATTTCAGAAACATAATAGAAAATATCTTTTACACCAATTTTTTTTTTGAAGAGTCACAAAGAGATAGTGAAGGAAAATAATATTATTTGAAATGAACGAGGCTAGTCTCACCGGATGTAGTGAGATAAACACCTCACTCGGTAGGCACTACATGCTAGGTAATACTTGCAGCAATTGTATAGCAGACATATAGTGGCTATAGCGTATAATACGGTCAGAATGTTGACTACACCGGATGCGGTTCTGAAAATTAAGTTAAAGAGCTAAGTAAACAACAGGTTAAGAAATTGTTAGCGTCTATCACGTACACACTGTAATCTTGCAGCCTGTCAGATTCGGCGTGGGTAGAATTTATTCCATGAGAAGCAAGTTGCAGATCGTCTTTATTTATTGTATGATTCTATTTCATGATAAATAAATTAAAACCTACATAACTTTGTTCTCTTTCTTTAAGGGTAGTGCCTAGCTTTTTGTTTTTGAGGGGGCTTCAGCCCCCCCTCCCACTTCCCCCTTCCAAAAACCCCACTGCAGGCCGTTTTTAGATTAGGAGGACAGAGGCGTAGGAGTTAAGCCCCACTCCCAGAGAGAGATTCTATTTCCTGGATACATGCATGCTTTATTTTGAATAAAATGTGAAATTATTCACATAATATTCTGATTATCGAAGAAAATGCGTAAAATTGTTGGAAATTTTGTTTGATTTTGGCAACAATTCCTGAGAATTTCTCGAATTGACAGTGTTTTGAATTTTCCTTAAAATTTATGAAAATTTCGCAGAAGTTGAATAATGTTTTTTTATATAATTGTTTATAGGGCCTGCAAAAGTAGGGGGGTATGATTTGTTATGGAGCGAAGCCCCACCCCTTAAGACACACCACTACTTTCTTTATTACTATCCATACAAAATGCCATGACAGCCCTTTTTTAAAGGGTGTTTTTGTAGAGAATAGTGACGTTCTGCTATAGCTTGCCGTATGCGCGGGTGTTTACATTTATAGCAACAACTTGGCTTTGTCCATTAAGCGATTGTTCAACTAAAGAAAGTAATGTATCGGCATGGTAGGTATTTGGAAATAACAATTTAAGATAGATTGTAACAAATTGTAATGTATTTTATCAATTTATACCGATTGGGGTGCAATTGCATTAGCAAATTTATTATCTTCAAAATGTTTTCTTGTTAGACACCCTAAATAATAAATGTGTATGAAATATCCTTACAGACAATTGTCACTGAGATAACCTCATGACAAAAGAACTTATATAACATGCAGCAGGCTCGTACTTTGTTGAAGATGTTGTTGAAGAAGGTTTTGAAAAACCGAGACGCACATTATAATGTACTACAATTCGGGAGCAACTTTTTGAAATTCAACGTCGCCTTTTTAAGAAAATCAACAAAACTGATTGCTCATAATCTGTATTACTGATTTTCTCAAAAGGCGACCGTGAATTAAAAAAAAAAGCAGCGGCAAAAAGTTTTGAATATTTATTTACATCCGTCTTTAAAATTTCAGGATATTCAGTGAAATATTTAACAATCAGGAGCGGAAAACGAGATCTCCCATACGTTTAGTGTGAGCTAGTCAAATAAGTAGGCTCATGTGATGACGTAATACATCAAAGTATCTACTTTTTGGGGTATCTTAAAATACCCAGTTTTTCGGGCTGCTCCCGGACTGTTTAATGAACTTTGGAATATCGTTGACCCTTTTTTTTGAGATTTGATGTGCTTGACATTGCGTCCCAGCGAGATTCATCAGCGGAAGCTGAACACAATAATAGTGAGAGAAAAAATAAAAATAGAGGATTCGACCTGTCAGGAAAAAAGAAAAACAATTATTTGAAAAATCAATACTGTTACTGATTCTAGAACAAATCGAGGAGCTAACAACAGTTTCATTTTCCATTTTTAAACCGTTAATGATAATCAAAATTATAGTAACACCTTACAAAAAGGTAGCATCTACTAAACATTAGTCCACCCATCCACCCCACCACAATACGATTAAACTGATAACAGTTTAAGTGTTGAAAATCTCAGACCTAATTGCCTAAAGGATGATTTGGATGTTTAACGAATCTAGTTATCTATCAGTCTGTATATCTAATTCATTTTCTGTGCAAACGGTTCTGTTTAGTCATTTTAAAGTTGTATACACCATAACCATATGGCTCACTGTGTATTATGGCTTGTACTTAATGATGCATTCATTACATCAAAGATATTTACCCTTATAAGTCTTATCAAGCTAAATATACGTACCTTATGCCTCCTGGTGCTAAGAGAATTAAGGTTAAGATAGGTAAGACATTTCTTGGGCTGTTGTTATAATCATTTATCTTACGTTGTAGCAAAGCAATTTTATTTTTACCTCAGATAGCCCGTGTCATATCGTTCTTTAATTGACAAATATATTGATCAATTAATCGTTAGAAGTACCTTCATTGTAGCTGTCAAAAATTAAACTCGTGTTGGTTTTAAGAAAACCAACACGATGATTAACAGTTACATCAAGCATACTCCATACTAACATTTACAAAAAGAGATCAATTTTACACCTCCAATTACATATATGTTACACTGAATCTTTTAATTGCACAGACATAGAGTGCTGAAAGAAGCTTTATCATGTCTTACGTGCCACTAATTGACATGCCTCTAACTATTAATCGTTTAATGAAGTATTGGGGAACCAGAAGAAAGGGGAAAACAAAAAACGATGTCAGGTTACTGGATATAAGAAAGTCACAGAGACTTAAAGAATTAATTCAGTGGTCAAGAAGGTTTATTTTATATAAACTGATAGAAGTAGACTTAAATAGAAACAAGTTGGCGATGAAGCCCATTACGCTAAGAAGATATTCAAGTTTAAAGTTTTGTCTGATGTATGTAGAAGTGACTGGTATAGTCAAAGTTTTCCTCAAACTATCTTCATGTGGTATATTATAATTACCCTTCTAGATTCTGTTTTACTACTTTCCTGGCATATTCGGTGGTTTTTAAGCCACACAATCGCAAGGAAAACATGATAGAGCACACCGGATCCTGAGCAAAGGTCGAGTTTTGGAGGGCCTCAGCAAGGGCCTTAGCAAGGGCCTCAGCAAGGGCACTGTCACGTTTTTATCGTGATCCATTAGTCCGGTCCAAGCTCCCGAACGGCAGACTTTATATCATTATGATACACAATGCATCTTTTCAAATTCAAATTGCTCGAAAGAAATTCATACAGGTTTAAGCCAAAGGTTGGAAAAAATGCATGCGAAATATTCCAATTTTATTAGTGTAACAGAGCAATTAAATTATTTTCTCCATTTTCATTAGCGCAAATTTGACATTCACCAGAGAAGTTTAACGTAATCTTTAAAAATTAAGATCAATAATTTTTGAAGAGCAGATTTAACATTTTACCACCAGCATAAGCTCAAATTATACAGAATCATTAATTCCAATATCATTTCCAAGCTACAAAACTTTAGAATTACAGAATTTGACAAGCAAAAAAAAAGTATAAAAAAGCAAAAAGCAAAAATTCAAATCATGGTCACTGCGCATGTCTCGATCTCCCAGTTGGGAGATCTCCTGATCGGGACCGTGGACCGGACTGTCCATAGCCTAATATCACGCAAACTCCAATACTCTATTTTTAATGATGATGATGATGATGATGAGGATGATGCTGCTGCTGCTGCTGCTGCTGCTGCTGCTGCTGCTGCTGCTGATGCTGATGATGATGCTGATGATGATGCTGATGCTGATGATGATGATGATAATGAGGATACTGCTGCTGCTGCTGATGATGATGATGATGATGATGATGATGATGATGATGATGATGATGATGATGATAATGATGATGATGATGATGATGACGATGACGATGATGATGATGATGATGATGATGATGATGATGATGATGATGATGATGATGATGATGATGATGATGATGATGATGATGATGATGATGATGATGATGATGATGATGATGATGATGATGATGATGATGATGATGATGATGATGATGATGATGATGATGATAATAATAATAAGTTTGTGCAGAAAAAGGAAAAAAATAAAACGTTCACACGTATTAAGGTATTGAGCGTGTGTTTGTTGTGGCGTCGTGATAGTGTGTGAGATTTTGCTGATAAGTGATTGGTGAAGCGTGTTATGATAAAATCACGTGGTGGGACGTTATTGGTCTGCGTTTATTCCGTATGGTTGAAGTGTTCGAAGTTTATTTAACCAGAAAGATTCTGTGGAGGATTGTGATCCGTGATTTCTTTGTTGTTGTCTGGATGCCGGTAATCCTAACATTGTCTATTGTGTGGTGTTGTGAATTGAAGTGTATGGTGTAAGGAAGGTATTTGGCATTATTGGTGTTAAAGTTAATACTCTCTGATCTGGTGTTGCTGAATACCCATAGTGGTCCAGCGGGCGAAGCCTTCGGAAGGTCTCGCAAAATTGACATTTCAAGGGCAAAATCGTATGTCACAACGCATAGTAAGAAGGTGTGTTATACAAGTCAAAATTCATGTCAAAGAGAGCTATAATACATATAAAAAACACAAAATCAAACCGCAAAGCGCTCGACGTGTTGGCGTAGGGTCCAGGGAAGCGTTTAAGGGCCCCTGGTGGGATCCAGGGGCAAAGCGGCCTGAAGTTCTCGCAAAATTGACATTTCAAGGGAAAAAACGTATGTCACAACGCATAGTAAGAAGGTGTATTATACAAGTCAAAATTCATGCCAAAGAGAGCTATAATACACCATAAACAAAACACAAAATCATGAAAACGCATATTTTGGAAATATGTTTTATTGTTTACCTCTGTATATGATTAGGTTTATCTTCCTTTTTGAATAATATGGGTTGTCTAAAAGAAAGGTTTTCAGTAAATTACTACAAACTTGTGTAAATGTTGTCAAACCTTTTAAATGAGCCTGTTCTGTATCACGTGCACGCCGACACCCACCCCCTTTCTCCCCTCTCCCTCTCTCCCTCTCTCTCTGTCTTACTTCATGAATTTAAATGCAAAATTGCACAAATGTTTCATATATCATTATCGAAGAACCTTTTTCTGAGAAAGTGCTCTTTTTAAATCTAAAAACATATTAAGCACCTGGAATGTTAAACCGACGGCACTAATCTGAACCGACGGAAACAAAATCTGAGCTGACGGAATAAAATATTGAGGGGGGCGTCGCCCCAACCCCAACCCCCTCCCCCACTGGCTACGCCACTGTTGCTGAGTACGTGTTGGAAGTCCGACATCTTTGATACTCTAACTTGGAAATATGAAAATAATTAGAAACTTCAAAATAATAATTTTAATACATTTTGAAACATGTGAAATTTAATACTGCGTTATTAATTTTTAAAGTAGGAATTTGGAGAAAGAAAAAACGTTAAGAATATAAGCAATTTCATTTAAAGTCCAATTTATAATATTTTTTGGGTACTAGCATTATAAAGAAAGATGAACAAAATGTGTCAGAAGAAAGATTATTTTTGGCCAGTGAGCGGAAACAAAGGAACCCAATTGTAGATGCAGCGGTGCAGCAGCTCCCTGTTTTAATGCGTCAAAACGTTACATTCTTTGTGAGTACATAAAACCAGAAAAACTCCGGGGAAGATCTCTCTGCAAAGAAGTGGGCATGAAGTGGATTAAACTGTTAAATGTAAATTAATGTGGACAGGACATTCATTGGAGCTGGAATAAATGCTAGTGCCGAAACACTTTTGATAGTCTAACTTTGAAATCTAAAAATAATTACAAACGTTCTTACATCAAACTAATGATTTTGATATATTTTGAAACATGTGAAATTAATACTGCGTGATTAGTTTATTAAAGTAGGAATCAGGAGGAAGTAAAAACGTTAAGAATATAAGCAATTTCATTTAAAGTCTAATTTACAATATTTGTTGGGCACTATCATTAAAAAGAAAGGTGAACAAAATGTGTCAGAAGAAAGATTATTTCTGGCCAGTGAGCGGAAACAAAGGAACCCAATTGTAGATGCAGCGGTGCGGCAGCTCCCTGTTTGAATGCGTCAAAACGTTACATTCTTTGTGAGTACATAAAACCAGAAAAACTCCAGGAAAGATCTCCCTGCAAAGAAGTGGCCTAAACTAATAAATGTGAAGTAATGTGGACACTATCTGGAGTAAAATGTTTTTTCTAGTGCCGAAACACTTTAGTTATTTGGCCAAACGAAATGGCAATCTGGCAATGGCAGTGGAAGTACGAAATGGCAGTGGAACTGATTTTTTTATATTTGCAATTGCACCTTTATTTTGTCCTAATGAATCGGATTTCTGAAGTCTACGGCCACTACCGGCCCTTATTAAGGGGCTATGCTTGTCAGTTTGAAGAGTTTTATTACTGATAACAAAGGTTACAAATCCCTCTTGTGCTCGTTATTCGTGCTTTTTTTTCAGGACACTCTCCATATATAATGGTGCTGTGTAAATAAGAAAAACACTCTACCTAGAAAAAACACAATGTTTTTATATAATTTTGTGTTATAATGTTTTAGTAATATCAAAATGTGTGGTCGCAAAAACATTATTTTAACATTTTAAATAAAACTATGTAACAAAATGTTTTATTATATTCTTCTAATGTTTAAAAAATTTAATATTGTTATAGAAACATTTTCACGACACCACAATTTGACAATTTGATTTCACAATTTTAGAAAAATGTTTTCATGATGTTTTTAAAACATTATTGTCTGCTCAGAAGTACTCTGCAGTATCGTTTGCAGGAGATATTAGATTATGAAATTTCTATTCACGGTACGTCGCATATTGAGATCATCGAATAAGCAATACTCCATGGTTGTTTGTAGGTAACGGTTAGACAATTATAAACTTCGTCCAGTGGCAATTTTGTCATCAGTACGTGAATAACATTTCTGGTAAAGTGTAAAGGGACTTCTTGTGAGGACGCTATTTAAAATTTTGAAGAATGGAACTGAAACTTGATGACTGTAGCACAATAAAATATATGTGCCTATTAGTACAGCAAATATTAATTAACAATCAATATGGTTGCCAAAAAAAAAAAAAACAATATTTACAAGTTGATCTCCTTTAGAGTTATCTGACAATGAATCCGATAAAATACCGAGTTGTGTTTCTACTACATGTACTGTAAATTGCTTTTTCATTATTGACATCACAATGTGATCATTTGAACTATGGCCCTTGTTTTGGGAGGGCACAAACCCCTGCTATCTCTACTGATAATTCACCTGACTTATGCCAACCAGGCTGATTAGTTATTTTACCTGGCTTCATTGATTTACACATCATATATTAAAACCCTCACCAAAAGTCCAAATTTGTCTTACAGTCCTGTATCAACTTTATATATGGCTTAATAAGCTTTATACGGAGATCATGCAAGAAATAAACTTGATTTAATGCTTCAGTCATATGCAAATACAGTTTGTATTAAGTTATGTCAATTTTATAACAATTAAGTTATGTCTGTCTCAACCTGAGAAGATCTTGGCTTTATGTCATATTCATATTTTAAATCTTATCTGGGCTTTATATCTGGTCCAAATCTGGATTTCTCATATCTGGCTTATATCTGGAATTTTACCGTGCTTTGTTTTGTAGCATCCATGATTTTTCATTGTTCATCGATGATGACCATTTTGATTTTTTAGTTCATCGACAACAGAAAAAGCTTTGCTCTATCGGCATTGGTCAAGGTATATGTTTTCGATCTGTTGCTTTGTGATCTGTTGCTTTGTGAGTTTCACAGTGGAATCCGACAATCCGATCTGCTGCCATTATTCTCGCCAAAAGTTGATGGGAAATGGAAAAGTGTAACAATGGAATGGACTTCTCAAACGGCAGGTCGTACATGATAACCCCATTGAAAACGTATTCGAGATCACGAACACAAAAAGTATATTTTTAAGAACGACCTAGAACCATCATTACTACTTTTGGTATATTAAATGTGCGATATTGGCATAAAGACGGTCAGTTCTAATCATTTTTTGATTGGCTCAAATTTCAACCAATTGCTGAACGAGCCTCTTTCGATCATATTCCACACTTTATTGATAATAAAGCAACCGCTTAATCAAGCGTTGCGAATTAATAAGGCTATGACCTTCGGGGAAAATGCTTTTGTGCCAAATGTAACGAGCTCGATTCTCCTCAAGTCAACACGTTTTTCGTCTTTTTTCTCTCATTAGAGCACTAGACCGAAAGTGAGGGCGTTTGTTTTTGCGAATTTCACAGATATATTATCCACAAAAAATCGATAAACTTCATTTCTCTATAGCCCACAGACAATGTGAGGGCAAAGATTACTTGAATATTCATATTACCCAGTAATTGTTATACTATTGCGTGCTAAATAAGCATTTGATGTTTTGGGCCCCCCTCCCCCCTAAAGATACGCCCTCACTTTTCGGTCTAGTGCTCTTTTAAACCATGAAGCTATTAAAAGAGTTAATTTCAGTTAATAGCTCCATGATTAAAACGACGAATTTGTACAGCTCTGTTCAGCTCAGCCGTGCCATGTTACCACGCATATATAACGTGCATACCTAATCTTCGTACACACACTGTATATTATTCCCTGAATCTCTGAACGATTGTAATACGTAGGCCCGAGTTGATGGTTGATGACGTCAGTAAGTATATGTCATGTACTTACTGACTGACGTTATTGCGATTTGTTTTGAGACGATAGCGCCTCTTTGAATATCAGTTCTTGGTATCATGTTTAACACTATCAAAAAAAATCGTGCCTACAATAAGGTATATTGTAGAAATGACTCACAAATATACTTAAATCAGTCAAATTAATTACCAAATATTGTTGTCCATTTTCGTTCGCAGGACCCTCGTTCAAAGTTTTGAATCAATCATAGTATTCTATTGCCTGTTTCTTTCAAAAGACCATCTCATCAAAATATTCGAATAATGCCTAACCTTTTGTCTTTCCTATTGACCAGTTAACCCACATCTTTATTCATATATATATATATATATATATATATATATATATATATATATATATGTATATATGTATATATATATATATATATATATATATGTATATATATATATATATATATATATATATATATATTATATATATATATGTATATATGTATATATATATATATATATATATATATATATATATATATATATATATATATATATATATATATATATATATATATATATATATATATACATATATATATATATATGTGATATATGTATATATATATATATATAAATATATATATATATATACATACATAT
Source organism: Chiridota heheva (assembly GCA_020152595.1). Taxonomy (NCBI): domain Eukaryota; kingdom Metazoa; phylum Echinodermata; class Holothuroidea; order Apodida; family Chiridotidae; genus Chiridota; species Chiridota heheva. The sequence continues at coordinate 2,717,948 of JAIGNY010000703.1, forward strand.
ATATATATATATATATATATATATATATATATATATATATATATATATATATATATATATATATATATATATATATATATATATATATATATATATATATATATATATATATATATGTATATATGTATATATGTATATATATATATATATATATATATATATATATATATATATATATATATATATATATATATATATATATGTATATATATATATATATATATATATGTATATATATATATATATATATATATATATATATATATATATATATATATATATATATATATATATACATATATATATATATATATATATATATATATATATATATATATACATATATATATATATATATATATATATATATATATATATATATGTATATATATATATATATATATATATATATATATATATATATATATATATATATATATATATATATATATATATATATATATATATATATATATATATATATATATATATATATATATATATATATATATATATATATATATATATATATATATATATATATATATATATATATATATATATATATATATATATATATATATATATATATATATATATATATATATATATATATATATATATATATATATATATATATATATATATATATATATATATATCGAAGACAATATCATACTGTAGTTTTGATTTCGACAAGTGAAAATTATTTGGATTTCAAGTTCACCTCTGTCAAATCAGGGTCAAAGCGGAAGAGAAAACTAGAACAAATGATACAGGATACTCAAATATTTGTATTAAATCCGAGAACGGAAATTGGTAGAAATCTGGCGCATTTTCGGTATCAGCAACTGAAAAGGAAATTTGTTTGTCTGATAACTTATTTTTCCTCTTGTGACGTATCGGGTTATATTACATTAGAAATTAAGGTATAGACTAAATTCAGGTCTTTTAAAAAACATTTGATTAAAGGGAGACACAAACCCACAGATTTCTCTTATCTATTACAATGCGATCATATATTCTAAACACTATACCCACCTTGGGATGCTTAAAAAGCGTTCCGTCATATTTTATTTTGATTGATTAAAATATTAATAACTTGGTATACGAATCGTATGGGGGCGGCCATCTTGTTCACCCGTCCTCAATTAAAGTGACTTCAAGTGACGTCATCGAAATACTAGACCTATGCACCTTTACCGTACCACAGTACATTCGTGCGAGAGTTGATTTGTGAAAGTTAGGAACATATTTTTTTGGTAGCGATTAAGTTCAAAAATTATGTAAGAATGTCAAGCACATGGATATACGTACAAATCGTTCTTTTGGAACTCTTTCTTCAGTCAGTAGTTGTTAATCCCCCGTCGATAACATTAGGCCTAAATTGATCAAAAATTACGCTAAGCCTTCGGTAAAAACTAGCCCAACGTGTAGGCCTACTAGTAGTACTACTGCCAGTGGCGTAGTCAGAAGGGGGTGAGCGGGGCGATAGCCCCACCTAATATTTTAATCCGTCGGTTCAGATTGGTGCCAACATTTACACAAGTTTGTAGTAAATTATTGAAAACCTTTCTTTTAGACAAGCCACATTTTTCAAAGAGTGAAGATAAACCCTACCATGTACAAACGTAAACATTAAAACATTATATTTCCACATGCGTTTTTATGTTTTTGGGTTTTGTATATGGTGTATTATATATAGCTCTCTTTGACATGAGTTTTGAATTCTATAATACACCTTCTTACTATGCGTTGTGACACACGTTTATGCCCTTGAAATGTCAATTTTGTGAGAACTTCTAGGAGGGTTCGCCTCCTGGACCACTACCGAGGCTTCACCACTGAACCCCGCCCTTCACCCCTGGACCTCACGCCGACAAGTCGAGTGTTTTGCGCTCCAAGAGACACCTTCGGTGTCACCTCAACTACGCCACTAAATATCGTGTCGGTCCAATTCAATCACCCCCCCCCCCTCCCGCTAATATGAAAATCCTGGCTACGCCACTGACTACTGTACTACGAGAAAGTTTCAACAAATTGGTTCCGAAATAGCGGAAAGAAAGCAATTATATTACCCTCCCGGAAAGCAAACTATAATCTTCAAAATAAAGCAAATAATCTTTCAAATCAAAATTTAATTGCGCTTCTAAAGCACGTGAAATTATTCGCACTTAAATCCAAGCTCAGTGTTGTCTTTTCGTGAAATATTTTATGGAAAAAAAAAAACCGGAACTGATTCTAAAACGTCACCTCCGGACCAGAAAATCGGCAGTTTCAAAATATATCGCACAATATGGCGACCTCCATGGGCCTCAAACTTTGAATACAATCTGGACACTGATTTATTTTTTAGGGAAACGGTATTGATTTTTGGAATCTTCATACATTTTTACCCAAATAAAACCCAAAGTATTCTGTGGGTGTGGGTCTCCTTTAAATCAATTATTCAGCAAAGCGACGACAGCCGTTTTTTTCTGACACGTTATACTTGAAAGTAAGTTTGACGCTTAAAAGCGTTTACTGTGAGTGGTCTGAGACAAACTTAAAACGTTAGCCTACCTGGTCATGGAATCCAAGAGCGATGGAAGCGGGGGCGTTATACCTCAGTCAAAAATGTGAGGGACGGAAGTATGCTTCTGTTTCCACTGTTGTGAAAATAAATGGGACAAAAACGAGACTTTTGAATGAGAAAAGGGGGAAGGGGGGAGGGGGGGAAGGTTCGTGGTAAATTAACCCCAAGAACAATTGTTCCTACGCCGTTGTCAGAATCAGTCCCTTACCTGCTCATTGCAGGACTTGGTTTATCATAACCCTACTTACATGCTTATTGGAGTCATTCCCTGTCTACATATACGCACACTACGTTATTATTCGGCTTAGTAAGTTTAGAAACATGTGCAATCAAACCCTGAATATTGAGAAATTTGTTGTAGTCAACACATTTTATGTTTCGTTATGATCAAGGTTGCCAGACATTAGATACTACAGATTGAGGTAGTATATTATTGAATGATATCATCCGTAGTTGAATACACTTTCATAAATAGGAATACCCCAGAATAACCTCTTTTAAACAAAAGGCCACAATAAGTGCAAAATTACCAAATAAAACGCATTTTCAACTTCCAATTTTCATGTTTCGATTGACCTTCCCTAAACTTCTTGGAAAATGTAAATGACAGTTTCGTTAACAAAATAGGTTTTCACAACGTCACGTTGGGGTGTTGATTTATGTGAATAGCCGGACCACTAGCTTGAAATTACGTCAAACTGATCAAGTGTAAACGGAAAGGAGAATAGGTCATATTATTGTTTTAATTTTTACTGTGAAAATTTAAGCATGTTAGGGGAATTACACTTGTGACGACTACGCATGACGATAATGGGAAGAGAATTATAAAATTGTCGATTTAAACGAAAATACGTATCACACCGGTGGACGTGGACTGGGATTATATCGGTGATTGGTCGTGAAGTCGTTGGTCGTGGGATGATGGTATAGTGGGCTGAATAACGTCAGCTATGTTACTATTGAGAAGCTTAGGGGCACCTTCGAATATATTCCGAGTCACGTTTAATCCATTATTACCGACTTTGTATGCTTTTAAAATATAATCATGAATCATTGCGATAATTTGTGGTAACTGCAGGATGAGTGGATGATTTAAAGCTTCCCGCGAATCTTATTTCTAAAAAGTTGGTGTTATGTGGTCAACAGTAAAAAAACGTTCTGTTGTTATAATCATTATGAATATGTTTACTAAAAATAAAATCATAACAATTTTTGCTTGATATTAAAGATAGCATTTTTGTAATATCATATTCAAAAGTCTAAACGTTCCTATGACAACGGGTTTCGTGCACGGTGTTTTTTTTTCTTTCACCGACCCCATTTTATTCCTACCACAATCACCATAAATTGATGTCTGCTTATAAACAGAGACGACACTTTTCGATATCACCATGACGATTATCGATAGGAATATCGGAAATGAAGAAGTTATCGATAATCGCTTCCGGATAGGTTGAAAAAATAGTAATTGGGATCAGTAGATGACTTGAAGCTTTCTGCGAATCTTATTACTAAAATATTAGTGTTGTGGAGCTTGCAAGAAAGAACTATTGGTCAGCTTTAGATAAAAAGCCGTTTAATTGTGATAATCATTATGAATGAGCAAAGTGATAATCAAATCAAGCAAATTGTTGCCTGGGTTGGGTGGGTTTTTGTCATTGACCCCATTTTGTTCTTACCACAATAGTCGCCATGTATCGATCTCGTCTAAACTGCTTGTAAACAGAGACGAACATTTTCCGTATCGTCACAATCATCACTGCATTTTATATCGCCTAAGCTCTACACGTACAATCCTGGAACTAAACATATATTGTGTAACGTACATGATTTAAAAGCAGCTGGAAAATAACAACGAAACGAAAATATTGCTACTTGAGCAGTGACTATTCATACCAATTTCGAATGCTAGAAATCATATGACTTGCCTTAAGTCACTTTCTGTAGATATTTTCTCGAAGACTTACTATCTAATCATATCTTACACCTTTTGCTGTCGATTTTTTTTTCAAACTGGAGTTGAACAACTTATGCCTGGCTACTGTTTTTGTAAATATTGCTATCAAGTATGTGATCTTCAACAAAATCATAAAACTGGTGTCAAGTATTTCAACAGTTATTTTATTTTCCATTGTTCTAGGATATACCTAGATAGTCAGAGGTGATCATGGCAGTGCTATAATATGGTTAAATACTTATGAAGACAACCTGTTATAATTTATTGATAAGAGAAGTACATGCTGTAATTGGCCGTCCACTACACAATTTCAATCCATACCTTGGATTCAATGTTTTCAAAGTAGCGAGGGAAAATCACAGCGATAAGTTTATAACTTAAAGGGTAACAAGGACTAGCTAACATTACTGAGGCAATAAACGATCATGGATTATCATGCACAAAGCTCTTTTTGAACGCAAAGCTTAAACGCTAATTACTTGCTAAGGTTTATTTGCTAGCAGCCAACTAGTGGTGTTGTCACACACGGTTCGACGCCAGTTATTTTGCATGATTTGAATTTAGTTTAAAGTGGTCATGCCATGGGGGTCGGAACGTATGTTAAATATGTTAATTGGCTTAATTGATTTGCAAAAATATAACTTTTTCTCCACAAAACCCAATCGATTGCGAGAAAATTGCAAAAACAAAATGCATTTTTCGTCACCTTGACAAAAACACAAAAACAGATAAGGCTCTCTACGCAATGATGTCATTTTGGGAACGCCTGTATATAAACAATGCAAATGCATCGATGACACGTATGACGTGTGTCCGCCATTGCAATTTCATAACTAGTATCGATAGCACCTCTGTTTGTTCTTCTAAAATTTTACATTTTCCAAGCAAATATTAAACAAAATGCCGCAGCGTTATGCAGTTGGAGGATGCAGTAATATAGATTCTCAAACTAAAAGTCGTTTATCAATGGCAAAGGGTAACAAAACGAGACAATTCTGGAGGTGTTTTGTGCACTTGACATGAACTAGATTTGCGGAGCTTACCGGGTACAGTAATTCAAAAAGAACGACATCCCTTCATTATGAGAATGTTCTTAATTTATTTCCAAATCAATTTTATCATAGCCTGAACTTGAAGATGACAAATTAAGATCTGAACAGCCCGATAAACTTTCGCAATCAGACGTTATTTGTACGTGGTTAGTATGTGTGTGATGCATTGCTTACGATCAGCAGTGTATTTCATTGTCATTGTGTATTTCATTGTGTTATTGTGTATTTCATTGCATTTTTTTAAAATTCTGTAGCTTAAAACCGACTGCACAATCAGAAAAAAAGTTAATGAAATAATTACAATTTACCACATGAAATCTCTGAAAAATGTAATTAGTACAACAAGTTAAATTAATTTCCCATAAAATACATTGACATTTGTTCCGAAAGTGATACGAGGACGCCAACCTTCGCCAACAGACTTTCCACATCAATCTTTTTCAGACAAATGGGTTACAACTTTAGAATTCAATATCTCATGCATAGAACAAAATATTAAAATAGCTTCTTTACATGTTTGCCTTGTTACCCTTTATCAAAAAAAATGTTTTTTTGACCATCGACCATTTTTGATCATTAAAGTAATCAAGGCGAAAGAAGAGCAAGCTATATGTCACATGCCCTACAGACTTGTAAGAAAAGGAGATTTCATCAATGAATCTTTGAAAATCCTACTAAACGCGAACAAATTGCCACTATTGACTTAATATGAAATGTTTATTTGAAAGTCGATGATAAACAAACAGTAGGAAGTTATAAAAAATAAAAAATAAACTGCATCGAAACTCAATTGAAATCGATATACACTTTTTAACTCATATCAGCTTGACTGAATAGAATACCTTTCCATGGTGGCCAACGAACCATCATATGAGTATCAAATATCAAATGAAAGAGCGTCGCTTTTGGTGGATTGTTCTTTTTTCTTTTCTTTTTTGAACGAAAATATGATCTAAAATATGAGAAGAAATGTAAAAAGCTAAGGAATCACTTTCTATCTGGAACTTTCTTATGTGTTGTTATCACCCTTAATAATAGAAAAGTACGTTGTGGGTTACATAGCTTGCTGCAACGTGATACCCATCAATATCTTGATGAGTAAATTGCTATTGCATGCAATAAAAAGCGCTATATAAAAATAATATTGTTTTTTTATTTTAGTATAGATGCAAATTTTGAAATAAGTACACAAAGGAAAAGATTAACCCGAATACGAATGTTATTAAGAGCTTAAAAGTAATATGGTTAATGCTTTGCATTCCTCGATCAAAGGCAAATGTCACTCACTAAATAACCATTAATATGACGCACAACAAATTATTGTAATACACCCTGGATATTTCAAAGTTCATACTCAGGCTAAGTAATGTGCATCCGTATTATTATTATTTTGAATAAAGATGGACAAATAGATTGAATATATGGACTTGATGTACAAATGTAAACAATATAAGGCCACATTAATTTAGATGAATTGGATTAATGATATTCTTTGTTCTGGTTCTACTGTTCGTGTATCTTAACCCTTTATACATTGTGTGGATTTTTTCCAATTGATTATTAGCAATCAATATACCAAAATGTACCACGTTTTTACATGATCTTTTATGATTTTTCGTTTACGAGCGGATTTGTATAATCTTTTGAAGTTATAGCTATTCTCATACAATTCTCCAATATGTTCGACAGTCACTTCTGAATACTGAATACATTTTAAAGGCCAGATATCGTATAGACATGGATAGTAATATACAATAAACGTCAACGTTTCTGATTGGACATTTACAAATACCGACAACCAATTAATAACCGCCGCTGATGTGACTAACACACTGGACATACACCAAAGCTAAAGTAACATATCCCTGCATACACACACAATGCGCACAGTACGTACTTAATTAGAAACGATCCACAACCGGATGTGACGTGAAAGATATTATCATTGCAATTTTACGAATTTTACTGAAACGATATTCCCTTTTTCAGCTCGCGCAGCAGCTGGTACAAAGAGTTCAGAACGTGTGTTTTTCTGGTCCTCATATTCTCTTGTCCGTTGTCTAACCAGTCAATTTTATTTTTAGTAGTCTTACAAAAACAAACTTTGAAGTATCTGAAAATAACCGAAACTAAGTATACCCTTTAAAACCACATCTTGGTTACACTATTCCCATTAGAAAAGAGCACAAGTTTCCTCCTCATTTTGCTCCTGCTAAGTAGGCGAACGCCTCATTATGATTTCATCACATTTTACTCCTCTTGCAGCGGAGTAACTTTCCCAAGCCCTTCTCTACCGAACTTTGCGTTTATATTATGTGTGTTGCTCTACTCCTTTTGTTAGAGGAGTAAGGCTTTGTGTTATTAGTAAAAGTGTGAAAATATTTTTATCCTTGATATGGCAACGCTAATGACGTTAAATAGCAAAATATCTGAACTTTCATATTGGGTAATTTCTGGGTAATCTTCTTATATGTATAGAGAAAAAGTTACTTTTGCTCTGATACAGCATGGAGATATTATCTATTTATCTGATAATATCTCCATGGATACAGTCACGAGAATAATTATTCTTGGCCGTGTCTACTGTTCCTGGGATGACAAGGTTTGCCATAACACAAATTATATTCACTGATACTCACCGATTCAATTCCTTGAAAAGATGAGTAAAGATTATTTTCGAATATATTTACTCAATATTTGACGGATGCATGATAAAAACTAAGTTTAGTGTTGGATTAAAACCGGAAGCTAAAAACTTAGCAACGTTTCCTGTGATTTACAACTTTAGTCGTGTTTGTATGTTGAATAGTAAAACATGTTTTTATTTTTACAAATGTTACAAAGATCACATGAGTTCAGTTACCTGTGTTGACCTAACTCTGCGAACTATTTTTGCGGGTCGTAAAAAATTGCAGAACAATTAATCGTATTCGCTTCTGAAACAGGTCATATGCAGTTATCTTTAGGTACTGTCCAACAAATATTTAACCTTTTTTTGTAAATATCTTTGTTGTCCTCCTTTCAAATCAATTAATCAATCAATCGCCATAAGCATAGCGGCTCGTTGACGCACTCCTCAGGGTCATTGAATAGGATGTGTCTGGCTGAATTTTTTGAAGTAGAATTCGGGACCACCCTGCAGTAGTCAGATCAGATGCAGACAATCCACTCCAACTTTTCAGGCCATCCATCCACCTGGCACGAGGGCGCCCAGCAAAACTTTCAAAGCAAAACTAGAAATGCCCCGGAGGCAAATGGTGCTCCGTCGGGACATTTTACAAACAGTTCACATTAGATTAAGCATATTCCATAACTTGAAATTATAATATAACGTATAACGAATGTAAAGGGTTCATTAATGCATAATACGATATATACAAATATCATCTTTTCAAAAGAAATATAACAAGAATAGCAAAACAATAGCAAATATTTACTTAATGAACACTACTGTGGTCTTTTCTTGGATGATGATCTTTCTTAGATATAATTCGTAACTACCTTCTATGAATTTTGTGATCACTCTGAATGATCATTTAAAATTCTGTGACGTCCAGAGATGGTATCATCAGGTTAGAATTTACCGGCTTCCATGACAATTTCAATTCAATTTAATTCAATTCGATATCAATTCAATAGCATTCATTTTAGCTCTAGCAAGATATTCAGAATAATAAAAATATATATATATATATATATATATATATATATATATATATATATATATAATATATATATATATAATAATAATATATATATATATATATATATATATATATATATATATATATATATATATATATATATATATATATATATATATATATATATATATATATATATATATATATATATATATATATATATATATATATATATATATATATGTATATATATATATATATATATATATATATATATATTTATATATTATATATATATATATATATATATATTATATATATATATATATTTATATATATATATATATATATATATATATATATATATATATATATATATATATATATATATATATATATATATATATATATATATATATATATATTTTTTTTAATTTAAATTTATTTTTTCTAAAAAAAAGGAAGGACTGCTAGGGCGAATTTACAAAAAAATGTGTAAACTTGTAATGAGAGTTAACCTTTACAAAGATAACGATAAACTACTACAACAACATTTAAATTTACAATATATTTAGGACAAAAAATGGAGAGAAATAGGGATAACACACACATGATGCAAATATATGCTGAAAACAATTAAAAGAACAAGAAATGCGAATGATAGTTTCAATTTTTTTTAAATATTATGCCCTTTTGCATACTCATTGATCAAATTTTGTTGCTGCTCATCAGTATACTCCGTATCAATCTATACCCGCCGAAGTGTTGTATATATTTTCCTCGTTTGCATCTTTTGTTACATATCACCTATCAAGTAGTGAAATGCCACCGTATACGTCAGGTAAAGGGTGGGATGTGTTTTAAAGTATCAGGTGTTGGATCGTATTCTTTTCAGGAACCAACAATAGAACCGCCTATTCACAAAAATATTACTTGACAAGAAAAACAAACAAAAACAGTTCAACCTGATGTAACCACAAGTCTTTTTTACGAACTTGCCTTTAAATATTTTTAACGTTAAGCCATTTGGCGTTTCTTAATGTTTGATGAATATATGATGATACACTAATCACATTCGATAATGTTACCCTGCTTATAGATACATTATTATTATAACATATATGAAATAACTAGGTCTCTCGAATTCGTGGAAAATGTATCTTTGGGTTTCTTGTTAAGAATATAAATTTAATTCCCATACATTTGCTTGGAATCCTGATTGTTTAATTATTGCATGCTATGAACCCATGGACAGAGGAACTGCAGGGAAGGACGATAAATGTACCGATATAATTTGGAAAGACAACTGTTTAAAAATAAATAAAAAAACAAAAACGCTGCATCATCAATGCAGCAAATATCGTCGGTCACATTCAATCTCTTTTGCATCCCACTTTTCCCCTTCATTCTCGAACGAACAGTTGAGGAAAAATTGTTACCATTGCTGTTTAGTTTACTAAACCAATCGAATACAATCGTTTTTTTCTTCTCGTATTGTTCTTATAATTCAATATGCCAATAAATACGCAAACGTATGAGCCTTTTTTTGTTTGACTTAAACCTTGTGTCACTAACAATAAGAACTAAATATACCCAAGACCCATTTGATGTAATAAATAAAAAAGGTAATGCAACACCTGCAATATAGAACTGTTTCCACAGGACCTGATACTCAATGACATTTCAAAACAACAGAAAACACGTACGAACGTTTAAACATAAGGGTTTAATCTTTCTGAGACTTTATTTTTTCACCAACTATTGGGGGACTATTAGTTGAAAAAACTGAACTTTTGTTCAAACATGACGTGAGAAAACCTACTCATTGTTTATGTCAATTCCACAGAATTTGTAGTTAGCAATGGTTCACGCATTCTGTTTGTATTTTGGTATATTGACATGAGTATCAACGTACCGTATGTTGAGGAAATCTTAAACAGAGAAATCAAACTTGATTGAAATATTTAGTAAGTGAAACTGCTGTTTAATTTTTTAATAAAAAATTGGGCTTAGATAAAATTATTTATTTATGATGTAACTTTTGTGTATGAAGGAGACGTAATTAGTAGTTGATTATGTATACTATGCAACAATCTACAATTACCGCAATAAAAAATAACTTTGTAAACATTGTCAACAGATACAAACATTTTGCTCGATTACAGTTTATAACATTTTGAAAATATTTGATGTCAATATGTATAAAATAAAGCATCTCTGACGTAACTTTACGATTAAACAAATTTTGTGAGTCATACACTCGCATTTCAGTTTTGGCAGGTCAACTTGAGCAGGTATTTTGACCCTTAATCATGTTAAGACTGCATGGTCACAGTGCTTAAAATTTCTTAAAGCTCCAATAAGTGTGTTTCAGCTGAGGTCATGAGGTCACACGACTTTGTTTACATCGCAATTTTGTCGGGCAAGAACACTGTCGTCTGCTGTATACTTAATTAGATTTAAGTACGTTTGCATGTTGTTATATAAGAATATTTTTGTAAGATAATTATGGTTGCACTAATAGACATGATTTCCATCTGATCCTGATCGACGTTTGAAGTGGGTTTCTGCTGTACGACGCGCAGTATTCAACCTGCCGTTCACATTAGCATTTACAGCGAGTAAATTATATCAGGTATGTTTAGCCTTTGTCTAAGTATAACGAACAATCAGATGGCATTCGAATAAAAGTAACTCTTCGTATACCCGATGAATAAATAAAACGCAACGAAAATATGAAGTAAAATCGGAAGCGAACAAAAAAACTGCAATCAGTAAAATTTCCTGAACTGGTAGGTAGGTTAGCATGCAGTATGTTTGTTTTAAGTGTGATGTGACTGAGCTATGTGAAGATGTTTAAAACGCAACGACGCTTTTCCCTGCAAAATGGCTTCCAGATGAGTTAGAGTCACTGATGAAATCCTCTACCTGTTTGTTCCAAAATCATGGGGGCTTCTGGGACTTGAGATAATTCAACGCCTTCACATATTTTCACTGAGCAAGCATGCTTTTAAAGGATTAGCTCAGTGATTAATCATGTTATTTATCATAGAATTGAATTTTAAAGTTGTAAAATGTTTCTATGGAAACGACTGTTCTAGAAAGTATACTCTAGAAGAGAAACTTCCCACCTTTACTTTCTCCAAAAGAAAATTCTTTTTTTTTCTTCTCATTTCTTCAGGTGGTCACTCAATTTACATAATTCTGTTTCAGCATTCTCCGGAGTACTGACACATACAATGTACTTATGACTTCTCAAAAATGTCAATAAAATGCCTCAAGACTTCGAGGAATGTAAGAAACTGATCTCACAACTAGTCTAATTTCAATCATGCAGGGGTGTAGCCAGCCATAGCATATTTTCTGGACCTTTCTCGTTGGTGTGGGGGAAAGGGGTGGGGGAAAGGGGTGGGGGAAAGGGGTGGGGGAAAGGGGAGGGGGAGGGTCGTACGACGCTATCGATCGTCCCCTGGTTACACCCATGGTCATTTTTGCACAAATCAGATTGAAATTTAAACTTGAATATTTATTTAGAGCACTTTTATACTATTTCTTTCCCTTTATTTTCCCTTTGCATGCTACCACGTATGACAACTAAACCTTTTATTAATGCATTATATCAGAAAGGCGAAGAAACCCCCAGATATTTAACGCAGCTAGGTGACCCGATGTCTCGTGCACATTGAAAAAATTGCTAACGATTTTGAAGAATTTTTTAGGGTATGTAGCAAAAACATGTTAAAAATATATTAAAACATTTCGGACATATCCGATACTGGCGAGAGTTTTCAGTGCTGGAAAATACATCTTAAACATCAGTTTTCAAATGTGCCCCTAGGCAGGGACAACGAGCTTTTCATTTTTTAGAAGTTCAATTGAGCGAAGTTGTAAATTTCATGCAAAAGTTACCTTCTTAAAAAGTGAAAATTAATGAAATAAATCTTCAATAAAGATTGAATAAAAGTTACTTCATTGACACCATAAGATGACACTTTTTCTCAAATACATGAGCCTAATAAATCAAAAAGCTCTAAAACAACATTTCTTCATAATTATCATTTCAATGTAATCCGTATAAATAATTTTCTTAGGTCAATGATCTTATGTGTATCTAAACCTACCAGTAGAAATGTTATCATAAAATGTTTCAAGCTCACGTAAAGCCCATAATTCCGATCGGGTATATTTACTTTTCATGACATTTTACTAAAGAAAAAACTTGAAACGGAAGAAAAATTCATTGTGTCATTTTACCCTTAACCGGAAAGCGTGGATATTGATTTGAATTTAATACACCAAATTACGTAGCACGCGCCTTGGTCTTGATCCGGAAGCAATAGTCATTCCGTTCTGTCTGAAGTGAGTTGTCATAAATACCCAGCAGACCTCGACATGAATTCAGTTGCAAGTAGTTCACGAGAAGTAAAGGTAGTTGACTCTTCATTCAGTTCCAAGTTCCAAGTTATTTTCGGCTTAATCTACAGTATTTTGCAAAGATCCGTACAGGTATGTCTCACTTTGATCTTATAACCTTTCATTTTTACAACTTGACAACCTTACAGCATTGGTTTGTATACACCTTCAACAATACTCCTATTGCTTTGGAGATTTTGTTGTATAGCTCTTTGCTTATATCATTACAACGAACCACTGCAAAAAGTTTGCGAATTGTTGATATGAGCGATGAATTCGAGTGGTGTAGCTATTGTATTCTTCAAAGAGGATGTTTTGCGCTACATGAACAACAAAAGTTAATTTCCAACAGATCGAAATTAAATTAAACATTTATTTCGCTGTTTCATTTTACTGTTCACTTGGGAATTAATATCATTTTTCATGCGAGGTGAAATAAGTTTACAATAAGTATATACGTATATGTCGCTTTGAGTTTGTGGCAACTTGTAATATATTTCTTGCTTATATTTATTGATTATTTGCTTTTTCAAAGGTATGTAGAAAACGTACAAGTAATAAAACATGATTCTTCATTAATATTATCAGATTACTATTGACTAATTATTGAAATAATATCAACATTTCTTCGATCTTTTCCAGATATTAAGAGACAAAAAGAGGAAAAGTATGGAGTACATTTTCGCAGTGGTCTTAGTGTGTTTGCTAGCGGTTAAGAGAGCTTCAGCTTGTCAGTGCTTTGATCCCCCCACTACTGTTCAAGAGTCATTCTGTTCAAAGACATATTGTAAGTACATTGTTGTGCAATTTTCTTAGATTTGTTCACACTCCAAAATACGATCTGTCATAGAATAAAGTAGAAAACACTTGATAAAAGCCCAAAAATTTAACACGTTAGGAATACATGGCAATCAACAATTTAGTTATTTTCGTTTAACAGTCCAGAAGAGTGGCTTAAATGAGAATTTAAAAGTTTTGTGAAATTCAGATGATCGATGATTATATTTGACTGTTTTTCGATGATTCTTTGCTATCCTAACATTTAAGTGTTATACAGTGCTTTGTTTTTTTAAATTTAAAAAACGTATTTTAATGTCTATATCCGGGGCGAGAATTTAATTTTGGAGGTTTACCTTAATTATTCTCAAGTTTAGATATTCCCACTCGCTTTTTGTATGTTCATTCAGTAGCTTTTAATATGTAAGAAGTTTTAAGAAAAGCGACGTGTTTGGCGCGAAACAGTAATTTTCATATTCTAATAGTTTGTGAAGATAAGGGTTTGTCATGAGATATGTGGTGGATATTTCAAGGAGTAAAAACACACAAAACAAAACATCAAATATTGTATGTATAACTAATCATTTCTGTCCAATTTTATCACACCATTGAATTAAATGGCTATATGAATTCTATAATCTTAAGTATTGTGTATGTTTCTCAAATAGGACCCCTCCGTCATTAGATATTGTGAAAAGTATTCTCAAATTATTTCATGTTTTTCACAGCATTCAAAGGAACAGTCTTAGGCCACACGATAAGAAAGCGTTCCATATCAAAGCGGCAGGCGGGCTCTGCTTCATACTCCTACAGTTTTCTAGATTTCAGTGGCGGTGATTTCATACCAATAACGCAACCTGCTCAGCAATATTTGACTTACATAGTGACAATTGACGAGGTGTACAAGGGCATAAATAAGGGCGTGATTGGCCAAAAACTCTTCATAGAGACTCGAGCTACCAGGGCAGAATGCGGCGTCCCGGATTTACAAACAGAATCATACTTATTTCAAGGTAAGGAAATTATTATACTGTAATGATATGTATTTTCATCGTTTACCTTACATATGTTAAATATATACATCTTCATTAGAATGTTGGTTAGAAATGACCATACAGCAATATTTTTTCAGTTAATACCTCGGATTGGATTTGTATCCCTTGCCGGGAAGTCAAACAAATTGCAGGACCCTAGTAAACTAAACAAATGAGTTCCTTGCGAGGGACAAAATAAAAAAGTGGATTCTCTTCTGGAAGATTCACCTGATTGCTATTACGTCTTTCATGTAAAATATTGATGTTAGTGAACTTCTTTTCCTTTTTTTTACGTCATGAATATGTAAAATTGCTTCCACCTCTGCCAGAGACGTGTGAAACAGTTCAACACACCAGTGTTTATACGACATTTTGGACTCGCCTTCACGAAATAGAAAGTAATATTTGAATGAATCTACATCTGTTCACCAGTTTACAATAATTGTGAAAATAGATTTGTTCTCGAAAAATTAAACGGGAAAGTATATAAAGTGAACAAACACTTTTACATTTTGAGATGGAGAAATTAGATAAGATAATATAATCCTTATTTTGACATAGTGGCGAGTGTGCAATTAACAAAGTTTGATTGAAAATTACCCTAATTAAGACGTATCTGTTTTTTGTATTTGTGTCATTTGTTTATTATTAACAGTTTAAATAATGTATTACTTATAGGAAACGAGGAAAATAAACATATAAATGATAGTAATATGCGTTCAAAGACATTCGTCACTATGTTAAAACGGGAAAACACGCTTTTCCAGTCGACCATATATTCGCCACTATGTTAAAACAGGGACGATATGATTACAAAAAATTTCACGCAATTTAAGTAGGCAGTACTTTTTACGAAACAACATCTCGTTACAAAAACACATGTAGACCAAAAGCTTGCAAATATGTGAAAGGAGCAATTATCAGCTATTTAGCATACATATCTGATGCATTTAGATCTAATGAGACCATATTTGACTTTGATGTATAGGAGTCTAATTTTATTCCCATCATCGACGAAGCACTGAAATTGGCACAGCCACCTCCGATAATCCCTCATATGAAATACAAAACTCCATGCCCCTGCAAATGACCACCTGTCTGTCGGTCTCTTTACAACAATTGTCTGTTCATTTATCTGCCATTCTCTCTGTCTGATACGATCTATCAACTCCAGTTACACAGGAAACTCGTTAAGACCGTCTAAATAGATACGTACCATTAATCATTTCGTATGGTTTTATAACTTCCTAAGTGTTTAAAGTACATGTATCTTCACTTGAGTAATTATTACAGTAAGCTCATCATTTTGCCATGGATCAATATAATTACATTCTTTAATAAACGTAATTATGAAAAACTGAAAGGAATACCCACGTGATGGACTTCACATATCCTTCAATCCTGCAAAACTAACCGATAACATTATACATACCTCAATTACAGTTTAAAAATACAAAAGAATATTCACGCGGAACCAATACAACCTGTTAATGAATCAATTATTTTTATTCATTGGCGCGTGAAGTTGATATTTTCCTCGTTGAGTCGATTATAAACCTGTCATCAAATCGTGCATGCATTATCCATTTCGGAAGCTAACCATAACAATCGGAGAATCATTCAAAAAAATACTTAACAGTTTATGATAGCAAATTTCAAACCTAATAATAAAAAACATTGTTAGACGGGGATTAGCAATAAATTAATCCACGTATTTTCCTTTCTAAAATTCTCATTTTGAAGCAGAAGCTTTAGAGCAATAGAGCATCCACCATATAACACGATGGCATGAAATGATAGACAATTTATTTTGAAAACTTCAAATTTGGTTCTGCATGGATATAAAAGTTAATGTGTTTTAAACTACTCTAATATTTATCACTAATTTTAACTTTTAAATTAAACTGTTGAATTTTGCTAAGCAAACATTTCTGAATGGGAAAAGAACACGTATGATTCATATGCTCTCTATAATCCATAATTATCACGTAAGTCAAAGGAGTCTATTTGATACGATAACCATTGTTCTGTTCATTTGTGTGCACAAACCACTCAACAGTTGTTTCTCATTAAATGTGTAAAACAGCTTTGGGATTTTGGTAAGGATGTCAAGTTTTTCATTTGCTTGTAAAACGTAAATCTGCATTTAAATTCAAGACAAAACAACAGCTCAGCTACGCCAGTGCACCACAACTGGTTATCAAAGGCCGTGGACATTGACTTGGTTGTCGATGTTATGTCTGTCCGTACGTCGTACCTGTGTTCTCGTCCGGGTCGTATTAAGCGTTTCGTGATAGCATTTGTACTATCATATCCGAATACGCAGGCGACGACCCCGTCATTGTAATTGTGTGTTCAACTCTCTCTCTCTCTCTCTCTCTCAGCTCAGCTCAAGTATAGCACTGCCTTAGATGATGGTTTCGAACAAAAAAAACCTTTTCAACAACACCTGCATTGTTGCTTTTGAACTGTTGAATATATGATCTTGGATATGTTCAATCTTGTAAAACCATATCAGTTTTCCTTTTTCAACGAATGACTATTTTCCTTATTTTCCTTTTTTTGCAGTCGATGACTACAAACATATCATCAGCTGCGACCACATTAAATTCTTCAGCGATATTCATCACAAAGAAAGGAAAAGCCTGATTAACGGAGACTACCTATCAAAATGCAAAGCTGTTCAAGACCCGAAGAGCCTTTATTCACAACTGAAAGCTGCGTTAAAGATATAATTTATTCTAAGATAAAGCTATTGAAAAGCCTTAGTTGCAATATTGTTTTTTACGCATTGGTATTTCTCTAAATGTGTTATTTGGTTTTGCCTGGTTTTTATATTTCAGGGCATTCAAGGATATTTGCAGACATTCCCTTTTGTAGTTTTCGAGTAATATAGTATTCATATTTATAAGTTTCGAATTTTGAAAGTAATCATAGTGCAATGCTGAATAATCCGGGTTTTATTTCACAGTTTAATATTATTATTGTTTTGTTTTTTGTAATTTATTATTGGATTATTACTGTTTAAAACTTCATTTGTTTTAATTTTCCTAAATTGAATTGACAATAAGTTTTACTTATTAATAAGTAAATTAATTTTGTTTTTATAATGTTGAACTGAATGATTGAAGAGTCGAAGGAGCATAATAAAAAAAGACTATATATTGAAAAATTTAAGAAACAGTTTTGCACATTTGTATTTCTTGGCATCAATCAAGCCTATCTAAGAGTTCTAAAAACGGCTTTTGAATTGTTGACAGAAGGTATTGTTCTGAACTACAAAAGCAAATTCCACTTTTAGAAGGTCAACATTATCGAGCCTAAGTAAAATATTGCAGATGAGCGTTTGTGTATTTTTCTTTCTTCTTGGCCTATATTTTTTACTGACCATTGACTCATATTTCTTATTGAAAGAGGTTTAAACATGTATAAAACGTACACTAATTGTATTTTTGAAATAAGATTTTTTTTTTTATTCCTTATTCAAATATTGTTTGGTCTGTACATTCCTAACAGCCTTACAGCACATATCATTTTTGCGTTTATGAAATATGCATTACTAATGTGTCACAGAGGTGTGGCAATTGATAGCTTAACATTTACACGACGGGTAATAGATATCTCTTTCAAACTAAGGTTCGAATTTACCACTTCATGGTTCCAATGTATTTAGAAAGTTTCCGATGATTAACATTTGAAAGCAGAGTTAATCCTTTATAATCCAGAAAAAGTATGATAATGTAAACAAAATTATCGAATTGAAGAAAATTGAGATTGTATTCGGCACAAGTGATAAGTATTCGTTCTGCACGTGTTTATGTTACTCGGCACAAGTGATAAGTATTCGTTCGGCACATGTTTATGTTACTCGGCACAAGTGATACGTATTCGTTCTGCACATGTTTATGTTACTCGGCACAAGTGATAAGTATTCGTTCTGCACATGCTTATGTTACTCTTAAAATCATGTTAATCATGCTAAATATCCTTAGACGCTAATGTTACATACAGTGACTTAAGAATTGAATTGTTACTTAAATTGTGCCAAATGTTATATTGTACTGATACATATTTACAGATGTTCAAAATCAAGGACACCCCAGTATTCCACATCTATCTTCCATCTTATATTTGTTTATTAATTTTCAAAACTTGTATGAAACGTTTAATAGTTGTTGATAGTATGTCTCTACTTCAATAAATTGTACTTATTTGAAATAAGGATGACATGAAGTTTTTTTTAATTATCTTTTAAAACGCGAGTGATCTATGCTTTGGTGTTAGTGGTTGTGTATAACATATGGAAGTATCGATCGTGACAATAATTGTTACGATATGGCAGTATAAGGTATATTTGAGTACGAAAGGAATATGTAATTGATCGATGCAATTGTTGTATCATAACAAACGATTGTAGATCTGATCTTTAACCCCTGATTAAATTCATACAATTTTAAGGCCAAATATCGTGTTAACATCGATAGTAATATACAATGAAAGTCAACGCTTTTGATTGGTCATACTCAAAAGCGACAACCAATCAATAACCGCGCGGAGGTGACTAACACGCTGTACACAGTGCGTACAATATACGTACTTAATTAGAAACTATCCACAACCCGATGTGACGTGAAAGATATGAACATCGCTGTTTTACGAATTTTTCTGAAACGAGATTCCCTCTTTAAGTGTGACATTAAGTCAAAACCTCTCAACACATGTTCTATCTTAACCCCGCAAAACCTCAAATCTGTCGGGGTCTATATTTATGTATTGCTCACAACAGAAACCACAATCCAGCACAAGCAATTAGCAATTACACCAGGGATTTCTTATTTCTACAATGCACACACTTCACCTCACTTTCCATGGTCATAATCTGGCATTGATAGTAAACAAATTTCACTGCAGTTGTACTGACTTTCACACTCATTATAAGGACAAAAGTATTCCCCTGTGGTCAAAGTTTCTTTGTTTACGAACGAGTGATTTTAAGTGATGTTTTTGTCTAACCTTGTAGGCTTTGATAATTTGGACTCAAAATCCATTGCAACAGATTTTTATCATGGTGTTAACCTTAGAAAGGCAAACAACATCATAGTTGTACATACGGACGTTGAAATACTCTTCGTGCAAATACCCATAACCAATGCCTCCCAAAAGCTTGCAAAGTGATAACTTAAATAACGGTTCATAAATTAAAGACAGCGACAGATGACAATGGTATGCAGGTGTTTGTCGAGTGACAGTTATCTCATGTCTCTCCACACATTCAAGTTTAACCCATCAGTGTCATTAACCCATAGGTCCGGTGCTTATTCCCGGTTTTCATGGCGCAAGCGGATGCAAGCACATGGCTTAAACACTGAGCAATAGTAGCTCCTTTACTTATATATACATACACCTAATTGATACAACTGTTTTGGAAGTTAAAAAACACTGCTCCGCAACATGGCGAAACAAAACACAACAGTCAATCTCCTGTCCAACGCTCCCCCGAAAGACGATCTTTATACCCCCGTGGCCAAAACAGTTCAGTATGCCAGTCAACCAATCAGTCTCTCATTTAGCCTTGAGTTTCTGCAATTACTTTTTATTTATTTATTTATCCGTCCGTCCGTCCGCCCGTCCTTCCGTCCGTCCGTCCGTCCGTCCGTCCTTCCGTCCGTCCGTCCGTCCGTCCGTCCATCCATCCATCCATCCATTCATTTATTCATGTATTTATTTATTTATTTATTTGATATCGGCCGCCGGCCATAACATACAAATTCACATTGCGGAGCATATAACAAATGTTACACACATCAATTACCAACTTGTTACTTTACTGTTTTATGAGCCCTTCTCGTCTTTTCATTGCATGTCTAATGTAATCTGATCAATTATCAGCCAACTTATTTCTCTGTACATTATGACATAACGAACAGTTGTGAGCAAGGTTAGGAGAAAATGTTGTCTTAAATCATTGTAACTAAAACAAATGGCTAAAAATAGTATTCATTTTCCACACAATTATTTTCACATAAACAACAAATTTTCTCTTTTCTTGGAATGTTTTGCCTTCTACCCAACTCAATACACAGTTTGAGACACATAAAACGAAAATTAGCAATTAGTAACCTTTTTCTCAAATCGTGGGTATTGAAAATATAAGACTCAACACATAACATGGATTTAAAGGAAACATACATTTCCAACTTAGCTTGAGAATGAACTCTACTTTGCCAATTTTTTAGATTAATGTCCTTCATTTTTAATTTGAAGGTCCTAAGAAAACTGGCTTCATTTGCAATTTCTTGATACAGCCATGCATACCCAAATCCACTGCTTTGTAAAATAATTCTGACTTTTGTCACCCACGTATTTTTACCCCCCTTTTCAAGCTTTAACAATATATCATAACATTTCCTTGCATATTTACTTGTGGGTAGTCTACTTACTTACCTTACCCTCCTTACCTTTTCATCAACCCTATCAATGGATCTAAGATATGTGCTACCCTGTTATTGCTATTATTCATTAGCATTGCTGATCAACTCCAGTGGCTCTCAATTGGAAAACAAGAACTGGTGCAAGCTTTTAGATAATCCTTTGTTCTAGAATCCCTAAAAGAAAAGGATACTTTGTGATCTTTATAATTACGGATTCTCCTTACTGCTGAAAGGATCTTGATAATTGCCGGTTTATATAAATTTTGAAGGCCAAATATCTTTGTCATTGTTTGTGAATTTGGGTGGTTGCTCTGCATAAATCAAATTGAACCAATAATATTGAAGTAAAAATGTGGTAACAAAGTCTCTTATTATAGTGGATGATCATATCAGGGCATTCAAATTGCGTTTAAATAAAGCATCCGCTGGTCCCGTAACAATATAATAGTGTCATTCTACAGGTGATTGATTAATCAGTTGTTTGGCGGGCTCGATCGTCAAACTTCTGTCCAATATAGGTTGTAGAATGCTGCCCTCTTTTGGATTTGCGGAGCCTACATTATTACATACATGATAAATATATATGCTAATGTATAATAATTCTTGGATAGCAATGTATTTTGCAATTCATTGAAAAAAATCAACAAATCAATTTTCGTCGTTATTATTTCGATAACTTCAAATGGCAAGATTAGATATGAGTGAAAAGGGAAATGTAAGGAAGGCATGGGTGGAAAAGATCCATGATCCCACACATATTTTTAAAGGCCTGGTATCGTGTTAACGTGGAGATGAAAATGCACTACAATCCAACAGTTCTGATTGGTCGAATTGTAGACATAATATCCGACGATTCAATCAACAACCGTTGCGGATATGACGTTAAAAGTATATATCGGGTTTATTGGTGACGGCTTTTCTTTTCAATGTTTTTGAGACGAGATTCCCTCTTTAATGTTAAAGGAAAGATGTTGGCTTAAAAATAGATTCAGAAGTAAACATCGCCGTGTCGGTCCGGAGGATGTGTGATCGATAACATCACATATTTTTTGCGATCAATAGGACAAATTGAAAACCAGAAGTGACGTTACCAGCACGGCGGCGTTCACTTCTGAATTTATTTATGGGACGATACCTTTCCTTTAAAATAATCATTGTACTTAAGGAAGCCTGATCTCCATTTCTGTCGGTTTAGAGAACAGTTCTGATATAGTAAGTAAGAGTATACTTTTCGATCTCAATTGTTTTCTGGTCTTACCCGTGATCTTTGCATCGATTGTTTAAAATTTGAAGTAAAGATAACCTTTAAAAAAGCGTTAATCAATATTTTTCCGATTTATTATAGATCTTTTGTACTTCAGCATTGACATTTAATTTTGAAATGACAATGATAATAATAATGATAATGAAAATGATTATGATAATGATTAGCCATCAAGTCAGTTTGTTGGCTGTACTATATATTTCATAGGCTTCAAACATAGAGTTAAATTAATAATGTCAGCAGTAACAACTAGCTTTAAGATAAGGTGACCATAGCTTTGATCTCAATAGCATCACATATGTGTATTCAAAGCTCCTACAGGCTTTTTGAGCCATAATATGGAGCCAAAGGAGAAGTTGTAAGAAAGTGAATCTGAACAACACAACCTTTGTATAAGCTTCATAAAGAACTTAGTGCCTCATGATGTAATACAAATTACAGGTTAAGAATCCAAACATCACTGAGCCTCTAACTAATTGGACTACCAAAATAGATTTCTAGATAAGTTGTGAGTGTTCCATATATCCAATTTTCAAACGAAAGGGGTCCAAGAGTTAAACAAGCAAATTGCCTTTTTAGTGTCGAGCTACAAAGGAAGGATATTCGTTTGTTTATTTGTAATGATCTTCCTGCGAGAGGAAATTCGGCAACAACCTTTTTTTTTGGTTAACAACAGCAAGTTGGGAATGACAGTTTCTTAATTTATCTTTTACTCATATTTACTTTAAACACATTGGTCAGAATTGACTGATGAGAACTGAATATTTACCAAATTTTCTCAACCTGCTTAAACAAATTTAGGTGAAGCCAAATATCCCTAAAAGTTACTGTTTGTACAGTTGTTCACAAATGCCGTATGTTGCATCAGAGACGGCGGAAGATGTTTAAATCGGGAAAGGGAGGGAGGGGGCAGAATCTGAGTCTGAGGGCACTTTCCAACTGTCGTATTTTTAAAGCATGTAGGTTAGCAGTATAGCTTTATAAGTTCAACACCCCCCTCTCCCCCTCCCTCCACTTCCACCACCACCCCCACCGGAAAAAATCTCAACTTCTATCTGCCCAAAAGTTATTGGAAACCCATTTTCAATTCTTTTTTTAACTTAAAGATTCAAGATGTTTTGGTCTAAAATTCTGTCAAATAAAACAATTTTACCAAAAGTTACAAAAATTGGAAAATGTATCAATCATAAGTCTTAAAATCGTCGGATTTAGACTTACAGAACCCAAATTAAATGCATTCCACGAGTGAAATTGGAGTATTTTGCTTGATGTTTGTGTTACTTCAATCTGTCAATCAAATGATTATTCATAATAGGGGGATTTAAAAATATTTAGATATTTTAAATAACACTTTTTTTATCTCTGTAAACGGGCATTTTTTAAGCTTTGAAAAGAAATGTATGTCTTGACAATGGCCCGTGCCCAAATAGTAAGCTTTACCCTGCATCGCCATTTCAAAGATGCCCCTAGAAAGGCTTGATTTTAAAGAATGTTTGCAGGTTAAAATCTGGGGAAATAAAGGTAGGCAGAGGCGAAGGCTTTTTAAGTATGAAAAACACATACTTCACAACTTTGTGGAAAATATTTTAGTAGGAAAAGGTAGTTTTCTATTTTCTGTAATGAAAAGATCAGATACAAAGCCTTTGAAGAAAAAGTTTTTCAATGTTTGAAAGGGCATGCTCTCTAAAAAGGCGCAGTTGTCCTCTTTGAACTGGCATTTTTTCTTCAGAAAAATGACACTTTTCCTCTCTGAAAAAAGGCACTTTTTAAACTTTTGTGACGGTGTGTGTGGGTGGGGAGGGGGAGGGGGGAATGCCTCCTGGTTCAGCCGCCTATGTGTGGCATACTAGTAAAACTTGAATCCCGTCTGGTGAGTGGTTTTTCAATTTCACGTGAAGCAGCCAACAAGCCAAATATCCGATTAACGTCCATGTACCCCATACACAAAAATTCTAAATATTCTGAAGTCATTGAATTGGATCTAAGATATTATTGACATAAAATTGTGAACCTAAAAAAACAAAATACATCACTCTACAAATATGAACAGTGCCGCAATTTTCATTCATTAAGTTCGGTCAACAAAAAAGTGTACTAAAGAAACGCTTTCCCACGATTGATTTTTTTGATGAGCCATTGTTAATTTCTTTGCACAATTCAAAACTTAAAAGATGATTTTCATTCTGAAAAAAATTAACATGGTTACGCATAGCAACTGGTGGGAACGTACTACGTTTAGTATGGTATATGGTTCATGACTTATGAAGTAAATGTTAACGTTATTGAGTACATATGAATTGAATTTTGAGTGTGGGAATATTTTTTGAAATATTAGAAGTATTAAAAAACATTTACATTTTTACGAATATAGGCTATCGAATAAAGCATATTGAACATTTGAGTAACAGCTTTATAATGTGGTATCTTAATTGATATTTTAAAGTAGCGTCGAAATGGGAATGGTTAAAAACAAATTCTCTATCATTGTGAAGTGTTGCGTCATATTTCTATTTTCAAGATGGTTTGCTGTTGCTCAATTGGATAGGAATTTAGCGTATTTTAATGGCACTTCAGTGGTGTATAGTGACGCTACTTTTGATTTTATGAAAATAGGATTCAAGTTTATACTTTCATTTAGAACTTGTAGTGGAGGAGAGATCCTGTCTCAGAGCAATGGTAATGGAAGTATGATCTCATTTGATGTAAACAATGAAACAGGATCATTTCGAATTTCATGGAAATTACTCAACAATCCTCAACGTTTTGTCATAAGTGGAGGTTTCATTCGAAATACACAATGGCATCAGATAGTGTTACAACAGAACGACAAAGGGATTTTCATTACACTTAATGGTAGAAAACATACCCTTGCCTCTGCAACTATTAATAGTGAGATATACTCTTTGAATTTCGAAGATGTAGCTTATCTGGTGATCGGCAATGGATTTATTGGATGTATTAGGGATGACTTAGGTTTGCTGCTGAGTCAATCTTTAAATTATTCCCATGTCCTTTGGGATGAATGCCCCCTTGTTGAGAGACACGGTTGTGGTAAGTGTATCTATAGCATACTGATATTGTGGACAGGTACTGAGTGTGGGCTGAAACGTGCAGTTGACAAAATATTGACACATCTATGAGTACAATTCAGAAACATTAAACAAAACATTAACATTATTGATCAACAGGTCAAGGAATATCAAATTCGAAATTCAGGTTTCAATTGTTTGCAATGTGCCAAAACGAAGTCGCAATCGACGGGGGATTTTACTAGCTTTTAGTTTTGGGGCCGATACCATCTCCCATTGTCCTATTTCTACGCCCTTGACAACTTAACAGCAGTGGAAGAAAATTGATGATTAGTTGCTCGCAAGTTACTGACTTTTACGTTCTGACAATTGAACAGACTGACTGTAAAGTGAAAAGAGCAAATCACACACACCACACACACACCCATACACACACACACACACACACACACACATATATATATATATATATATATATATATATATATATATATATATATCTATATGTGTGTATATATATATATATATATATATATATATATATATATATATATATATATATATATATATATATATATATATATATATATATATATATATATAATATATATATATATAATATATATATATATATATATATATATATATATATATATATATATATATATATATATATATATATATATATATATATATATATATATATATATATATAATTTTTAGTAGCAGAAATTGTTTTTAGCATTTTCGTAGTGCAGGTCTCAAAAAATGAGGTTTTACTGTGATAATTTTGTACTGCTGGTCTATTTTAACAATATTTTCGTTGAATACTCATACTGCAGGTATCAAAAATAATTTCTTTGATATTGCGGGTATCAAAATTGTTTAATTTCATATTGCAGTTAACAAAAAATATGTCATACTGTGGGTATGTTTTTCGGTTGGTTGGCTGCACACCCCTACCACTTTTAGTAGAGGTGCCTCGGGAGGGAGGGGAAGGGGGGCGTAGGCTACTCGATGAAGGACCCTTGTAAAGTCGTTAGGGCATGCGTATCTGTTTCATATATTAAACATTAAATAGTGGTGCATGTAGAACATCATATTGTAATAGTGCATGTTTTACCGCAGGAAAAAACTCTAATTTACTCTTGTCAAATGTTCTAAGGAATTATTGTGCTGTTTATTTCCAATGCTATCTTAGATCATTGCGGTGAACAGCCATGCCAAAACGGAGGGACATGTATATCTTTGACTGATGGATTCGAGTGCAATTGTACTCATCTGTACACAGGCGCAACCTGCATCGAAAATATTGGTAAGTGCAGTGTCGGCGCTACGGCGAAAAAGGGGAATGTGCCCCCGCCAGTGTACGAGATAGCGTTGCCTGTCCGGTCTACAGACCTTTGCCCCACCAATTAGACAAAGCCTTCCCTCTCGTGCCCTTATAGTGCTGCTACTGGGTATGTGATTGGTGATGTTTAAACTGAATCATCTTAGTATTCCGAAAGCTCTATAAGTGAAGGAGATTTGTATGTCAAATTAAAATATCCTGATCAACTTTCCTAATGAGTAAAAGAGGACATCTGGTTTAAAATTCTCATCATTTTTGTTAGATTTCCAAAATTTTCATATTGATTTCCATTACAGCATGGATACAATTGAAAATATAGTTATCTGGTTTTGACGAGTCAAGATGTGTATACCTTTTAAAGCCTATTTCCTCAACCTTCAGACCTTTATCTGCTTATCAGTAAATAGATACCTCAGAAAGGTTTTTGGGGGCTCAAACCTTAACAATCCACAAATCCTAGATCTGCCGATGACAGAATTCAATTTCGCATGACAACCTGAAGTTTCGTCACATATTGATAACAAGCATTGTGGGTCCTGAGACCACTCAATGGATAATTCAAAAATCTATGATAGTAAGGTATCATTGTAAGGTTTCGTGATAGCCCTAGAGTCCACTTTCCGAAATATTAATGAGGTTTTTTTATAAAATATTTTGCCCTCCTTTTTATTTAAAACATTTCACAGGATTCAGAAGGTTGTCAGCAAATTTTTAGGTGACAAAATATAAACATAACTTTTAATTCTAATTCAACTTTATGCTATTGCGCGCTATATAGTTCACATTTCTCAGAAATTTAGAAGAGTCATTTATATGAAGATAATTTTTCGGAACGAAATTTAACAGTCCGGGAGCGTGCTAATTATTACGAGCATGCATAACACACGAGAACAATTGAGTCATACAGCTGGATTGTTCAGGTGTTACGATAAAATGTCATGGTTTCTAATTCATATACTTGAAGAAAAAAAAAAATTACATTAATTGTTCTGCTCCTGAAAGTCTTAAACAGTCAGACCCGACCTGATAGATAACCAGGTCGGGTCTGATTTTTCCTTTTTATTTTCTTTATTCTGAAAACCTTAGTTGTTGTGGAAGTTGGTGCTGAGTATCATATTAGCAATGGATGAAGTCCCTATTGTGTGGTTATTTTAATTAAGATAAAGTGGTCTCACTATTTTCTACAGTAAGTTTGTGGTTATGATTTGTTGGAACAAATTTTTAAGGAGAAGGACAAGTCATGATGTGGAAAAACATTTGAATTTTCAAAATGGCTGTTTTGCGGCTAAAAGACTAGCTGTATTGTCTGTTAAATATGATATTTTGAAAAGAGCTTCCATGCAGCAAAATGTTCCTATTATTAGGAACATTTGTGTCCCCATTAATAGGCATGCTCCCGAAATGATCAATAAAGCTATTTTCTTTAGGCCCTTCAGTTGAAGATACAGAGCCACCACAATTCATGAACTGCTCCGAATATGGCCGAATCACTCACGTTGTAACACCCCCAAACTGTGGAGCAAATGTGACATGGCCACCCTTGTACGCATTCGACAATTTTGATGACAATCCGATCGTTACCAGCAATTATGCAAATGGCAGTTATTTTTCTCGTGGCATTACACCAGTGACTTATTCAGCGGTGGACAGTGTTGGTAATAGAGGAGACTGCACGTTTAATGTTTTATTATTGGTGAGTAAACGTTTGTCTACTTAAAGACCAGATAACAAAAATACAAAACAATTCAACGTTTTTGATTGGTCGAAATATATACACAATCATCGAAAAGCCAATCAAGTACGGTACCACCGCGGAAGTGACGTTACTAGTGTCTAACGAATTTATATTTAACGGACCAATCAATTTTCTTGGGCGAGATTCCCTCTTCAGATATGTTTCAAGCATTTATTTAGAGATCAAAAATGTGAAAAGGTTTAAGAAGATATAAAATCTAAAGAATTAGGGTAAGTAAAAGAACACTAATCTTATTCAGTGGTATGAACAAGAAGTTTAAAAGAAACAAAATAGTGAAAAAACCATTCAAACATCTGATTCCATTAAGGAGATATCAAAGTTTAAAGTTTGGTATTATTTCAGTTCGGGTGAACCCCTCCTTTTAGTCCTCGATAAAACCCTTCGAAGGAGGGTTTTTTTAGGCCATGGGGGCAGCCATTACCCGTCATGCAATTTCCTTCGCCCATACACTTTGTACAGAGTGACCAAGTAAATTCATTTTGTGAACTACGACGGCGTTTGCTGAAGTGTGAGAGTTACATGGAATTATGGGGAAACATGTTAGCTACCTTTTATCCAGTACCTTTTGATATGTTTACCAGTCCGAATTTGAAAAAAGAGCGAATATATGGCATGACCTTGTTTGAAATGCTTAGGTTTGTTGCGAATAATCTGTACTGTGCTAACATCTGCGTTGTGTTGACTAAGCATTGACTTTTCTTCTTTGACTGCGATTGTCAGTGTACAATACATTACAAATTAAAAGGGTTATTTCATATGCATTCTTACATTAAAATTTTTCTTCGCGTAAGTTGTGTTGTTATTTACGTAGCCTCTTGGAGAACGCGTTCAATCAAATTATTTTAATGCAGTGAAGTATTAGTTCCTTTGTGACTTTCGTATGTGATGTTCTGTATGAACAGTGAACGTATTCTAACGTTGGCCTATTGACCGTAACTAATGCTAAGTTACAGCCATCATGTGCGTAGAGTGTACGTTGGACTGTTTGCATTGCAGGCTTGTGTGTAATATATATTGTTATTCGTGTTATTCTTTTTCACCCATTGTCTGTACTGGCGAGTAACGTTCAGACGTTGGGCCTAATCAAATCATGAATAAAACTAAAGCAGTTAGTGTAGTTAATCTCAAATTGCACTGTTTATTCCTTTACGATCGGTCAGTCAGTAGGTGATCGCATAATGCATACTTGAAATAGACCAAATTGAAGTTAGTAAGCAGCTGAGATGTGTGTGCGATTCGTATGTTTGAACTGTCGACTGGTTGCTGAACTGCGCGATGGTCAAACCGTGGAAGCAGGGATTAGCATGAAAGACTCTTTTCAGGGGTTCACCCGAACTGTATTTGTGTAGAAACGACTGAAATTAGACTAGTTATAATGTCATAGCTTTAGATTCCTCAAAGTCGTTCGATTTTGAGGCTTAAAAAACATGAAATATGTCAGAAAAGTAGTTAGATTAAATAGTAAGGTATTTATAAGTACCACCTGAAGAAAGTTTGAGGACAAATAATTAAAATAGTGAAAAAATTAAATAAACTTTCTTTCGAATACATTAACAATTGCTAAGAATGTGAGGATAAGGATACCAACTTTTCATAGTAGACTTAGTACACCAGTCATTTCTACACAGACAAGACAGAGCTTTAAACTTTTTGAATGCTTTCTTCACCATTTTGTTTATTTTGAAGTCCTTTTTCATACAAGATGGACATGCTTGACCACTGAACTTATTCTTTAAGTTAGGGGGAAATATCTAAATGTCAGACTTGTTGTAGTAGTGACACAAACAGGCAAGGAAAGACATCACAGATTCACATTTCTGAAAAAATTGCGTGTTTTATTGACTTTTCATTTATAGATTTGTTTTTACTTAAAACAGAGTCTAGCAAAGTAGCTATGACTTAACATCTGAAGGAATTTTGACGATTTATTTTCATTTATAGAGAAAAGTTATATCAATTTCCAAAAAAATGCATGAACAATTGTTAAGAATGTGGAAATGTGACGTTATTTACATTCTTTACACTTTTTATCCATTATTTTCAAAAAAACTTGTGGCATCATTAAAGCGCAATTGCCGATGGACATACGCTACTACTGAACTAATCCTTTGCATTATTACATATCCTATAATTTCTAATTAAAAGCAATCTATCAATGAGGTTAATTTCAAGAAATAATTCTTTATTGACTTTGTGTTGTTCTCAATGACGGAAATGTTACATTCACTATGTCTCTTGGTAAAGGAAAACATTTTGAGGGACCCTCACATACAATAAGATGAATGAGTATGTATTGTTTACGTATCAACTTATAGTACACATAAAACCTCAATCTAATGTCGCACAACATTCAAAGATTTTCTATGATACACCCCCCACAAAGTTTTTTTTTTTCTTTCTGGATGTAGTAGAGCATTTGTTTGATTTTCGAACTGTTTGGTAATCGCGATGGTGTGAAAAATATACTAACATACAGTAAATATATCTCTTTTCATTGTATTTTTTGTCTGATTTCGAAAAATAAAAATGTTGGCCCTTTTCAATTGATAGTAAAAGCATCTTTGACTTGTCCAACGGGCCTCAACACGTCCATCTCAGATGACGATCCAAATGGAAGAGCTTTCATCACGTGGCACGCTGACACCATTGACTGTGAAAAGAACATCAGTTCGGCCACTTGCCATCCCGAACCTGGATACTTTGACCCTGGTGTCACTAATGTGACGTGTCAAGCAAGAGTAGATCTCCTGTCATTTTGCGTCTTTGACATCACAGTAGAAGGTAATTTTTTCATGTTTTACTTATATTTCAGAGAATGTAAGTGTAAGTCTACTCACATTCAATGGTTATGCAGCAATCGTGAAAGGTTTCCACTTTTAGCTGTTGGGCTTTTGCCAATGTTAACCAAATATATTTGTGATAGCCCATACATTGCATTTTGGTTGGTTCAAAACAAAAGAAACATCTCGATGTGTATTTATATCGGCTTCATGATTTGTATTTTCTGGTCAGTAAATATGAATTTTCAGTTCTTTTTCAAATAAAAAAAAATATTTAAGTAATGTTTTTCGCTGGTTTCTGGCTCCTCGTGAAATCAAACAAAGAATCTTAATTGAAAGTTTGAAATTCACACTGATGATAATTGCTTACGTGTGTCAACAAATGTTGTTTATATTATTGAACATAGCTGTAAAATAATTAATTTCACGGATAAGTTTAGCGTTATAAAATTTGCATTTTTTGTTGGTGTCTGGTGCTAGTTCTCTGTCAGCCTGAGTTGATTTAACTGTGGACGATACCAAACCTATATGAGTATCTGGTTTCTAGTTTTTTTTTTTTGTTGTTGATATGATTCCAATTTAAGGTATATGCAAATATATCTGTATATTCATTAGGAGAAAACGTGTTGAGAGGTCATTCTATTCATTTAAAGAGGAAATGGTAATACAACGCTACTTTAAGCAATTCTTTTCTTTTAATGCCTGTATCACGTTGATCTTTTATGAGCTTTATATAGAACTATTAAAACCGTTAATTATATGTCATTAACTTCTCAATCTCAGTCAAACTGTTAATATATTTTTTACTGAATTTGCTAATCTGTCAATCATTTAACAAATCAAAGACTTTTTTTATATTTATTTGTTGATCATAAGTGGCCTCAAGTTGATCAGGTTCATAACAAACTTGTTTTTTTCTTCCAATGTATTGCGTTTTCTTTACATGTGTTCAATCATCAAAGTTTTTATAATGTTTCTTTTGATTTGAGAGATTAATAAAAAAAAAACAGAAAATAGAAACAAATAATAAAGAATCATTAAAAACATCAAAGACTTATTCGTATATAATTTTGATAGAGGAGAACTCACTTACATCTTAATTTTATATTCTGTATTAATTTGCACTGCAATTTATCTCCATGTACGCAAGCTCTTTTATTTGTCTTGTAGTAATAATGAGCCCACCTGTTATCGTATTATGTCCAGAAAATATTACTAAAGTGATTGAGCTAGGAGTCACTGAAGCAAAAGTGTCATGGCAAGAACCCAGCGTTTCGGACACCAACAAAGATAACACGCTTACCTTCCAGTCACATCTTTCTGGCAGCATATTCCCCCTTGGCACAACTTTGGTTGTCTACACATTTAGAGATACCTCAAACTTGGAGACAAATTGTTTATTTTTCGTGAACGTAATCTCTGGTAAGTTTATACCTTTTTCATACAGATTGAAAGTGAAAACAATGACAACTTATATATTTGGTGAACAATTCTGAGAATAGTCAAGAATCGTTCCATACAATCTTTCCATTAGAAATGTTCTTAAAAATATTGTTAAATTTTACGATTTAAGGATAATTTCTGTTCATTCAATGATGTATTGCTTGATACACTTGGCAATGGAAACATAATTCATATATTTCATCCTAACTGCAGTTGACTCTAGTCCACCGGTCATTTCATACTGCCCAGATGATATTATTAAGAGCGTAGAACTTGGCACAGGTGGAACATCAGTCACGTGGGTAAAACCTGTTGCACATGATGCATCTCAAAATATTACACTCACCCAGACACACAAAACAGGAGAATATTTCTCACTGGAAACACAGAAGTGAATTATACCTTCCAAGATGATGCTGGAAATGTGGCCATTTGTGAATTTCTGGTCGTGGTAAATAAAGGTGAATATTACTTTGTTATTTACAAGTGGCAGGCGTTGTCGGATTTCAAAAATGTGGTTTCTTCGATTATTTGGATTACAGTGACATATTGTTTAGAAAAATACTGTTATATGGCCTTACATTTTAACTATTTAGAATGGTAGAAGAAAGTACTTTGCTCAAAGTTTTTATATAGTTAAATGATATCCGTAAGATGTAGCAAGCATCAATATATTTGCCTTGTGAAAAGAGAACTATATTTAAAAGCCTTTATCTTAACAGACAATGTTTTAAAGTATTAAGATCATTAAAACAGATGAAAAGCATGAACAAATTTACAAGAACCAAATGAGGTGGATATAATGCTTTTATTTGATCGGGGTTGTAGCTTATCGAATAACTTTTGAATATAAAGATTTCGATTTTTTTGCATAACTAAACCATTGATGATGATATATTCAGAGTCACTGATATTTAAAAACAAATCGATAAACTCCTTTTCTATCTTTATTGCAGATGACTCTATCCCACCGGTCATTCCATACTGTCCAGAAGATATTGCTGAAATTATCGAACTTGGCGAGGGGGGATCAGTAGTGACATGGGTGGAACCTGTTGCACACGACATATCTGGAAATTTTACTCTTACTCAATCACACAAACCTGGAGAGTACTTCCAATCTGGAAAAACAGAAGTGAAGTATACCTTCCAAGATAATGCTGGAAATGTAGCCATTTGTGGATTTCTGGTTGTGATAAATGAAGGTGATTATGATTCTGCTGTTTACAAATCGGAGTAATCGGACAAAAATATTGTTTTTCGACAATATGCAAAATGAAAGATTGCTCACAAATAGTTTGATGTGGCCTTTCTTTTTTAGTATTTTCATCCCAACGATCTATTTTGTTTCATATTTTCAAAATCTAAAACAAAAGGGGACATTTTAGCTTAGAAGACAAGCAAGCTGTGATAAACCGACACTTCAACTTAAATATTTAAACAGCTTTTTTTTTCAAAATGGATTTCTATTGTCAAAATGGACTGGAATAAAGCCTTCACATTACCACCATACTCCTTTATGGTGCCTTAATATACTCTGTACCAAAATAGCAAACAAAAGTTTGTGTTAGCTATTCTGGTACAGAGTATATCAAGTATTAAAAGATGAGTATGGTGGTAATGTAAAGGCTTTATTTCACTCCATTTTGACAACAAAAATCCATTTTGAAAATAGAAGCTGTTTTTTATCTTAAGAGACGAGATATGAAAATGAAAATATTAAATATCGTTAGATGAAAAGAATTTAAAAAATGCTACAAGATTCACATAGGTTTGATAGTTTACCTCTAAATATTTGTTCTATTGTATTTCATCAAACAAAGATTAAAAATAACCATTAAATATGATAAAAAATAATTTATCGATGATGATACATTTACATTTGTCAGTCTGAAGCATGCCTATTAATAGGAACATTCATAACACACGAGAAAATTAAAGTCATGCAGCCACATTATTCAGATGTTGCAATCGAATGTCATACTTCCTAATTCATGTAGTTTAAATATCAAAAAGCATTGTGTTGAAATTTGTTTGAATTATCAAAATGGCAGTTTCCCACCTGAAAGTTGTCAATTATTTGCAATATTTCGAAACGGCGTGGTGAAGATATCAAATGGGAGTGGAAATTTGAGCAATGACAGTAATGAAGGTATTTTCAAGAGTTTTAGGTTTCCCCTATTTTAAGATATTTTTTCCAGAGGTATTTCAAATTTGAAATATGTAACATTGCATAAGGCTTTAATGTTAGAATAGCAAAGGATCATAGGAAATATCACAAAATGGCGGCTTTCATGTAGCAAAATGTTCGCATTTTAGGAACACCATTAATAGGCATGCTGCCGAACTGTTTTTACTTGAATAATAAACCGATTAACACCTTTTTCATCTTTATTCAAGTGGACTCAATTCCACCTGTAATTCCATATTGCCCAGATGATATCATCAGATGATCGATCTTGGTAAAGAAGGATCGATAGTTACATGGGTGGAACCTGTTGCACACGACATATCAGGAAACTTTACTCTTACTCAATCACACAACCTGGAGAGTATTTTCCTACTGGAAAAACGGATGCGGAGTACATTTTCCAAGACAATTCTGGAAATACGGCCATTTGTGATTTCTTAATTGTCATAAATGAAGGTGAATATGCTCTTCTGTGTTTACAACCGTTGTACGTTTGTACAAAAAATGAATGTATGTGATCAAAAATCTAATGAAATTGTTCTTTGATCTCATTAAGAAGATATCTGTTGTAAAATAAGTGGCACGTTTTTACAAAAAAAGTGACTTTTCAATTTTCAACGACAAGACATTTATGTTGAAAAAATCCAATTTTCCTATGCACATTTTGTTGCTTGTTTTCTTTATGATACATGATTATGTTTTTTCTTGAGGTTTTGCTCAACAATTTCTAATATTAGTTTTAGATTGATATTCATCAACGAAATACTTAGTATTTTGTTAAATGCAACTTTCACAAGAAATCAAGGGACATAGTAAGTGTCTTAAATTGCAATCACTCTAAATAT
Organism: Chiridota heheva; assembly: GCA_020152595.1. Taxonomy (NCBI): domain Eukaryota; kingdom Metazoa; phylum Echinodermata; class Holothuroidea; order Apodida; family Chiridotidae; genus Chiridota; species Chiridota heheva. The sequence goes on from JAIGNY010000703.1 coordinate 2,754,490, forward strand.
ATCTTCGAAGACATCATTTAGTTTTTCTAAAAATAGAACCAAGATTTGTGTATAAAATCAACTGTTTTCAAGATATTTGTCGAGGTTTCATAAATTAATGATTGTATCTGTGTTCTTACGTCGAGAATTGATTATCTGTGCTCTTAAGTCGATAATTAATTAACTGCCTTCAGTGTGGATTATCATTGTCAACCATTGTTTTGACTTCTGCTTGAGGATCAAAATAATCAGAGATCTTTTTTTGCATTAAACTGTCTGCCGAAATAATATCATTACAAGTGAATCTACAGCTGTTTATAATTTCATCAAGGAGCTCATATCCTAATGACCTATATAGTTCTTGCAGACATAAAATTTTGAGATAAATCATCGCGTCAACACTCTAAAGATTTCCTTGCAGAACCGGATTCTGCACGGAACTAGATCACTATCTTGGAATGAAAACATGATTATACCTAAATACCAACCGTCGCTCAAAGTGGTCAATAAGACTTGACAGATCGCCGTATCTTCTTCACTTAGGTCAGGCTATTTAATCAAGTTAAATATATTGAGTATTAAGTGTTGAACATTTGTAAGAAGCAGGCTTGGAATATGTAAAACATTAATTTTAAGTTTCAATTATTTCTATTACTTTTATATATTAACGATCCTAAAGTGCATGTGATTTCTTATAAATATCTATCGATTTGCAGTCGATAAAACCCCACCAGAAATTTCGTATTGTCCCGACGATATCAACGGGACAATAGAACTAGGACTGTCAGAGATTGAAGTTGCTTGGACAGAGCCTATTGGTCAAGACAACTCAGGAAATGTGACCATACAGCAATCTCATCAGTCCGGTCAGCTATTTCCATCGGGAATAACTGCGGTTCAATATTCGTTTACTGACCAATCAGGAAACGTGGCGTCTTGTATCTTCACAGTGTATATTCACATAGGTTGGTACCACGCATTTTTCTTCATCGTATGTAAAAGGACACGGCTTTGTGATGACGTGGTACCTTCAATGCTTTTTTTTTTTTTTTCATAGGTTGTAGAAGCAGCAACGTTTACGGTAAATGTAGTTTGTGAACAGAAGCGAGATTGTGCGAAGAAGCTAGTGATAATTCATCCAGTCAGACAGTTGATCATGTTTGACAAATTCACTCACGTTTCTTTTTTTTTTTTCTTCAAAATAATTGCCTTATCATAAATGTGTTCGCCAATAGACTGAAAAGTTAACGTTCTTTTCATAGAAGTCTTCATCACGCCCTGCATGTCTCTAAATTTATTCATGAGATTCACTTTGCGATTGTGTTCGGCAAATTACGTTGATAAGATGCGAATAACAATGTTGAAGTCTTTCAAATTGTTTAATTTGCTGAGTAATTAAAAACACACGATAAAGACGGATTGCAATGGACCTTTCACACAATAATCTAAAACTGTTACATCTTTTGATGTACTTGCAAGTTGGGTTTTCATCAAAACTGAGGGTATCAATAGTGGATCTCTATTTAAGCGTAACACATCATATTGTCATCACTGAATGTAATAAAGAGTATTGCATCGATTTATTATCATTACAGCAAATAAACAAATTATTCTTTATTGCGAAATATGTAAATGTAAAGAATTTCTGCTCTGTAATAACTTACGATATGTAAGTGACAACTAATACGTTAAAGGAGATGCAACGGTAACAGCAATTATGTGATTAAAAAACATTTTTTTTCAGTTGATACAACACCGCCTTTCATCCCATATTGCCCTAGTAATGTGACAACGACATTAAATTTTGGTAAAAACACCACCAGCGTGTACTGGACCGAGCCAGTAGCTTTCGACACGTCGAGGAAGCTTTTAAGTCGGTCTCTCGCCACTCTGGCTCTAATTTTACGGTTGGCGAAATGAAAATCGTATACACATTTTATGATGAGGCAGATAACTACGCATACTGTATATTTTGGGTGATTATTAAAGGAAGTAAGTTCTCAGTTTTGTATCTTTCGTGACTCTAAATGTCATAGAACTACCACTAAAAACAAAACTAAAAATCATTAACTTGGCACATTTGATCATTAACAAAATGAACAAAATGTTTTGTTTTCCACAATTTTTTCAGACTCAATTCAAAAGTGATTGGTCTGGACAATATTTAACATTTTCATTATGAAGCTTTTCGACATTTCACAGAGCAGCATGGTGCACGAACTTTTTCTTGACTTGATTGATAGATCAACTTTGATTCTAGAAATCCTTTAACATCTACAAAATACGAATAGTTTATCCGTGTTTTTTTATTTGAAGTAGAAGATAAAATACGGATAAATATATTGTTTGCAAGTAGGACCTCCAACCATCGAAATGACTTCGTTTCTGAAGTTACAAGTATTTAATCGTTATCTACGTGTTAATCCAATACAGTACTTTACTGTACCTGTGTTTTCAGGTTCTTGATGATTCGAGATATAATCGATTTCTAGGAAAGTAAATCTGAAATGCAATAACTTGCAACTCATGCACAAATCTAAAATCTCACTTTTTAATCAAAATTATGTAATCACCCGTTATTGCTTTTATGAGGAAAGAAATTATTCAATCACCCTCTCCTACCCTTTATTTTTTACCTGGATCCTGATTGGATTCGAAGGGTCATTTGCATATGTAATCAGCCCGGTGTTATCTCAACATCGGTTGATTATATATGCACAAAAATAATGGGCAGGTGAATATTCATTTAAAAATACATGATTGTATTAAAAGGCTAACCGGACAGTTGCATATTCATATCAATGACAGTTTCTAATGTGGGGTAATTCCTGCATGTATCATGGTAACCACGCCGAGCAATTAACCCCTCAATTTATTCTACGTAATAACATGAATTATACCGAAAGTACTCAACTTCAATTTCAGCAACGACGAACTTTTTGCTGACAAAGCTAATTATGCCAGATTTAAATTGAGCAACAACATAGTCTATTTTGCACAGTTTGAAAATGAATATGCAAATGAATAAAAAACACAAATTTTAGAAATTTAGAAATATGAATTTAAACTTTAGGCCTACAATCCCATGGCTAATTTAACTTGCACCAAACAAGTAAGTAGTATGTGTTATAATACTAGAAATGACATTTTTTCTAGAAGAATGATTCATTATCTTATTCATAGGGCCTAAGCTTATTAAACAGTGTTACAACACATTCGAATTGTTGCGTGAAAATTCTACTGCACCTACAGTACAGCACTGTTGAACTAGCTTAGCAGTGCATAAGCCCTAGACCTAACGCTATGTTAAACTTGAACTTCAAAACTGCGCAAACCTTTCTGTTAAATTTGATGATAAGAACTTATTGAAGAACAGTACTTTGTGTTCCAACAAGAACTAAGACTGACTGAATTACCATTATTCTTCGCACTTTGACGGAACACAGGATGCTTCGAAAGCCAAACCGATAAATGACTAATACAAATATTGGTCAGTTGGTCTTGCACTGTTACAGGCTTACGGTATGAGTAGTGTACTGACAGATTCTAATTTTGACCTTTGTTTTTTGTTTACTATTTGATTATCTTGTCCAAGTTACGATAACCATTTTTTTCTTCTAAATTATTGCTTTTATATTACAAAATACTTAAATTACATTTCTAAACTTTTGAAAGCAAAAACAATCGCGAGTCATTTACCAGATCAAATTTTGTTCGTTCGACAAAAGTTCAAATTGGGGAATTAGAAACCGTCATTCATATTCTGTATTGTCTTATGCAAATTAGTTGTATTTATATTTCTGCGGTCCTATGTATGTAATTTTGTAAGTTTTTTTTCTCCATATTTGGTGATAGAGTACAAATAAACTGCTCCTTGCCTGCCTATTATTGGTAACAACCGGCTCGACCAAAGAATTTGAAAAATAGTTATTTTTTAAATTGTTTTGGCTTACTGATAATTACTCAATAATGGGCTCGCACTTGTAGTTTATTTCTGAAGTATTTTACTGTTATTTGTTGTTGTGATGGAATTATATTCTCCACAGTGGATACTACTCCGCCATTTGTACACGAATGTCCAAACAACATGTCTTACATGGTGAAGGATGTAAACGAAACGCAGATAACATGGACGGAGCCATATGCCACAGATCAGTCAAAGACAGTTTACATATTCTATCAATCCCATAATTCCCCATCAATTATTCAAGTTGGGACCACAAAAGTTATGTATACCTTCGCAGATAGATCTGGAAATACAGCTAACTGTATATTTTGGATTCATATTATCAAAGGTAGGTAATTTCCTTAATTGTCAGATAATATATATTCAGTTTTAAGGTCGGTTCATTTTCTTTTAAAGGATAGTATTTTACCGGTGGAGCATGTGCAGTAGAGAAATGGATCGGGCAGATAGTGTGACGAATTGTCATATCATTACAAGTGTTATTTAGGCTTGAAGTTTAACAATGTTGTTTCAAAAAAGGATAGTATAAATAAACTTTCTCTACATGCAATGACGGCAGAGATTCATATCTGAAAGTATTCGTTTTGAGAATGATATTTCAATTTAAACATGTACAGTTACTACATATACATCCTGGTTAATCAAGCAGAGTTAGGCATATTACCTGCGATAACTATCAAATTTATCAAAATCATTAGCAAATAATTAATTATTTAAAAACAAAATATAGAAGTTTATCCTCATTTATCTATCAAAAGAAACTCCTCGTAGTCACTATTTTAAAAGTCAATTTTTAAATAAAGATGCTCTTTAAGGACAATATTTGAAATTCAATTTGTTTGTTTTTGTTAAATTTGTTATGACAAACATGGATGTTACGAATAGCAGGTCACATTTGTATTCGTAAAACATTTTGTATCCAAAAAAGCAATGAAATCAAAAATGTTCATACCATCTTCAAACGATTTCTAATAGTCATCATGAGAAAAAAGCGCGCACAGAGATGAAAGACGAGCAGTAACTGATAGATGGACTGCAACGAGTTCATTAAATCCACAACAACAAATCTTAAAAATAAGTGTCAATTACAAGTGTCATAATTCTTATTATGATGGAACACTGTTTGAATTGTAAACAATGACTGACGCTAAGTTCTTGTGCATAGATATTTGTCATAAGTTTAGCATGTTTTAGAACTAAATACTACGATTATTAAGCGCAGTCTTTACTTTCAAATTTTATGCTTCCTGTACATTCCAACAGAAAGAAAAAAAAAAGAAGAAGAAAAAAAGATTTTCCTTCATCGCCTGTTAAACAATTACCTCGCAGTTAAATATACTACTCTAAAATTGGAAATCTATCTACCATGAAAATTAAGAATGCCTTTTGGATATAAATTTGATGCATTTCTGATTTCTTGTCTAGAAAATGCTGACCTGCCAATAACTGATAATCCACAGAGTACTATGAACCCTAATACATCTTTGTCCTTACCGTCTACTGTACCTCAGACGGGGAACGTAAATATAGTCAACGTAATCGGTGCTTCCTTGATAATTGTATTGGGCATCATAATCATTGCCGTGATTTATAGATGGAGATACGTAGGTCGATGCAAAACCTTCATAATCAACACAGATAATCCTGTAGTAAGTATCATATCACTCTATACATGTGGTTACAAGGAATAAATTCAAAATGGTGGCTTTTGAGGACAACAGCATGGGGTGGCTTAGAGTTGGCATTTTCGAAAGAAAAAGATTTGAATGAATATATCTTTAATCTGAGCGACGGTCTTATCAAACAGTCCGGAGGCAACCCGATAAATAGAGTTTTTTTTTAAAGCCGACGGTGAATTTCAAAAAAATCGGTAAAAACTTTTGAATATTCATACCTGTTGTCAAACTTTCACAGTAGCCAATGGAAGTTCGAACAATCCGGAGCTGAAAAATGTAAACATCCCATATGCTTTAGTCCATGTTTAAACGCGACAATTCCCCTATTTAAAGGTACTTTGAGTACGCTATTAATTGGGTTGCTTTTGGATTGTCAAACTTTTGTTTCCATAAATTACCCACATTGTCTATTAATGCCCCTTTCCCTAATATTCTACAGCCTCGGTACAGAGACACCTAAACGGGACATAAATTGTCCCAAAATTGTACCTTTTAGTGACTTTCATCGTCGATGCTCAAAGAGCTCAACTATATCTGACTATGAAAAGCTAAAACATTTGCCGTGTGTCTTTTTATTAACGAAGCCATACGATCACACGATTTATAATTAACTTTTTCTCTGCTTCAATAAGAAGGATACTCATAGTATGAGGTCAGTCCTTGGCGTCAACATGAATACTCGCCTCATCATGTGTAATTGAAATAAAAAAAATAGACCATTCGAACCTGACACAAAGAAGCAATTCCATTGTAAGGGTAGGGCGTCTTATTGCTACTACTGCAATAAATTTATCTTTCCTCAATCTGCAACCACATAAGCATCAAATATAGATAACTTTATTAAAATTGAAATTTTTAGCAGGTAGATATTTTGCCACGCACTTTGATACTGGTTGTCATGATTATAGAGTGTTGCATTTCAAGTGCATATAGTTATATGATTTTTAGTAATTTCATACGTATTTTTACGTAATTATATAGTTATATATTCATATACGTATTTATACGTACTCACCTTGTAGGTATTCATACACGTATACAAATATCATACGTATTTATTTTTGTAAGTTTACTATAACAATTACTGAAAAATCAAGATATTGAATATGCTTTTAGAAGTAATTTCAAAGATAATACCTTTTCAAAATTTCAGCCTGACACGAATGGACACTTTATTAACTTATTACCACTGACACGCATTGCTCAGCTCTCTCCGGATAACCAAGAAACCAGCTTTGTGGAAAACCCGACCTATTCTGATTCAGACCATATACACACTACGGTCCGGCACCTGCCGCCAAGACCACCGACCGACGTTTTAGACTATGAGTCTATCTCATCGAATGATGACGTAGACGGTGACAAAGTTGCGGGAATTTACATGGAAATAAATCGAGACGGAAAAGGGGATTTTCAGCAGAATAATATTATTAACGCCAATAATACAAAGGTAACATTGCAATCAGTATTACTTATTTCTTGCTAGTCTAGAGTGTTGGTAGATACACAGTGGGAAATTTACACGTTTGGTATAAAGGTTGTTACATGGAAACGAGATTGGATCTTGTTGTTATTTGAGATAATAAGTAAAGAAATATATGTGATATGATCATTTTTAATTGTATGAATGTGGGATTTAGGCTTCAGAATAAATTATTTCAACGGAGGAAGTTCCCTTCTTTTAGGAACGTTATATGATATTTTACTACAAAAGAACGGTGGACTGTTTGTTTTGTATAAGGTGATTTTTGTGTATTTATCTTTTGGTGATACATAAAATATGAGCTTTGTTTTACAATACATATTCTTTTAGCAGAATGATAGAGCTACGTCATCAAGCAAAGAAGAAACAAGCGATTACATGACGATGAAAAAGAGTAAGCCGTTCATCAAACAAGACTTGATCGATGATATTGTTATAAAGGGAAATGATGTTAGAAATACACGAGGAAGCAAAAACAGCCTTAGAGGTAGAAGAGAAGAATTCAAAGTTCCACAGCCACTAAATAATGACAGTCACCCGAATCATCCTTCAGCTGTTGTAGAAGGATACGATATACCGCGAGCTGTAAACAAACAGAGAGAGGGGAGTCTGGACTTGTATGATTTTCCCGGGACAGTAAGGAAATTGGATAACCACAATGACATCGCCAAACCAAATCTGGTCCGTCGAGAGGTTCCGAAAAACCGGATGAAGCCAATAACAAAGGATGATAACGGGAATGATCACATTTATAGTAGAACTATTGAAAACTCAGGACCGGAAAATGTGGATTCAACTAGTTATTTCGAAATACAAGAGAAGGGAATGTTAGAACCGCCATATGAAACGTCGTTCCCGTTCCCGGATGTTTATAACGATAAATGAGATTCCCTTTAACTGTTTAAAGTAATAATTCTGAAGAAAAATAAAAGAAACTATATATGTTTAGCAGAAGAAATGTACAGAACTGTTACCACCTAAAAAATTTGAGAATCGTTATATTTTCGTCCGCCCGTTCTTGTTATCACAACGTACATAAACTATTTTTAAATAAAGAATGTCTTCAAAATAAATTAGTATAGGCAATAGGCCTATAGGTGAAATCAAAAGAGTAAAACTGTCACACCAAAAACAGTATAGGTAATGCACTTTCAACCAACGGTGAGCCCGAATCATGGGATGCAAACTACCCACATAACTACAGTACCTACATGACCAAATCTATCAATTGTATGTGGGTGCGAAGAACTTTACTGCTACTATATCGAATTAAGAAAGGGCTCTATTACCTTTTTAAATTTAACGTTAAGTTGCGTCATGCAAAGTATAAAAACTAGGCTTACGGTGTGTTAATACACCATTACGAAATTACGGTTTTGGGGTGTCGGGCAATTATACAATTCTGGGCCCTTTCTGCACATTTGTTAAATAGGTCTATGCGTTGGTGGAAAGTATTTTATTTGTTAATTGTTAGCATTGGTTGAGCCTTGATCTGCGTTGTTGTCTGTGTCAATCCGCTATAAGAATTTGATAAATATATAGGATAAGAGTTTATAATATATTTCAAACATTCTACCATATTTCTTCTGTTGTTTGTCATGCCGCCATCATATATGGTATATGGTATACATAACGTTACCATGTTGGTAAAAGATAATTCCTGAACAAAATTTTTAAATGTTTTTTTCTTCAGAAAATCTAGTTAAAACGAGACTGCTTAATGGTAACACATGATACAAAGTCACCGCTTTTCTTCGCAGTGGTTGAGTTCCCCGCGTTCGAAACGTGTTTGATTCTTATGTTATTCCTCTTACAAACTTTGGATTTCGATAGATACATTGTGGGATATTTCTGTAAAGGATCCCCCGATCGGGAGAACAATTACTTTTCTCCCGATCGGGGGTACGAAACGGACTGATTATCGAGCTCTTAGTTGCAGTTCTCACTTAGAGGGATTATGTCATAATAGATTACTATATCTTATTTTAAACTTCGAACTAATCAGGAATAGGTAAACCTGTTGGAACTATTGAAAATAAATGTCACAGCTGCTGCCCTAGATTACATCAGAAACAATCAATTCAAGTTAAAACTGCTTGTCGCCCTCTTTTAGGATACAGTCTGCTAAGGTTGGAAAGTGTACGAAAGCGAATATAAATTTGTGACGACTTGACCTTTAAGCAGACACCCATTTCTCACAGGTAACCTTTCCGTATCAGGTATTTCATATCACAGAAAAGTGTGCATTTTAAGTAAAATCATTACATCACAATTTTTGTATTGTTGGAGGCAGCAAAAAGGCTTAAATGTGATCAGACTTTATATGCTGCAAATTGTCCTATAGCGACGGCCTGTCGAACGCCACTAACAAGAGAAGAAACATGGAAACATAGCATAATCATTGACTAAAAAATACGATTTTAAAGATTGCATTTATTTGAATTTGATCTCTCGATCAATTATTAAATGTTTTAATCAATTTTTTCAGCAGTTCTAAAGTTACTATTCTCTGTTACACATATTGTTAAACTCGGAAGTCAATCTCGATTCCGGTACATCAGTCTGACCTTACTACGAAAGGTGGAGATCTCGGAACTGACCACTACTATGTCATTTATTACTTTTGGAAGGAATGAAATGCTTATACTCCTTTTAGAGGATAACACGTTACGTATGAACTTTGACATGTAAAGAAACGGTCACCTGCAGAAAACGATATTAAACGAAAAATTTCCCACCTCTTTTTAAATCTTACAAACATTCTACCTGATTTGTTACCGTTTTCACGTTTCTGGTAAAGATGACGAGGTACATGGTACAGATGGAAATATTAATGTAGTGGTACGCTCGATCCTTACAATGTTTTGTTATGGAATCTTATAAACGGATTATTTCCATCATTGACATGAGAAAAGAACGCAACAATAATATACATATATGTCATGTATGTGGTGATAAGTTCACTTGCATTCAAGATCGTATAAAAATAGCGCTCAGTAGCTGTCCCTTAAAAACCATGTCATGAAATGATATAAATAAAATGATAATAAAAGTAGGCCTACCACCCACAGGTTACGAGTCATTGTGCTTAATGTTGATGTGATCACTATAAAATAATAACTATTTAGTGCATCTTAAAGAATGTACTTCTTATGACTTTACCTTATCATCAGTACAAAATATCGTTGTGTTCAAACACGTAAAATTAGCGGGGAAATTAGACGAATTGTATATAACCTTTAGTGACTTTTATGCTTAAAGTTGTTCAGTGACTCATTTTGCAAACATTTTTGTGGTGTTTGTTTGCGTTTCTAACTCGGAATGAATAAAGTATTTATGCGTTCGTGAAAATATTCTGGGAAAGATTGTGATTTAAGCCGAGTAGACCGGGATCCCAGACAATTTATTCCGCTAAAAAGATACAAAAGGTTTGAATGTCGGGTCATGTCAATCTGGACCCAGGACTCACTAATCAAGGTTGCTGTCGGGTCAAATCCTGTACCAGTAGCAAGTGGGCACAAGATAGGAGACCAACAAAATGCATTTATTCAGTCGAAGAGATACACGGACAAAATTGATTGGATTATGCTCCCAAGAGGGTAATCATGCTGGTCATGGCCATGGCAGCAACTTATACCTGTACCAGGACCCAGACAGTAGCCTAAAATGGGCCCACCGAGGGAGGTTATCAGCCGAAAAAATAAATGGATGAATTTTCTTTATTGGAACCATTATACCTTGGGGGGTCACATCAATACCACTGACACTGAGTAACTTTATCCTGTACCAGGGCCCAGCCAGTAGCCTTAAAGGGCCCCTGCCCCTCAACTCAGTTTATTTAGTCGAAAAGATATTTGGACGAGTCTTCTTTGATTCAAAATACATGGATCAATTTTCTTCCATTTGAGGGTTTTATGCATGGCGGTTGCAAAGATACCACTGTCTGCTACTTTGACCTGTATTGGGACTCAAACAGTAATCATTAAGGGATGAATGACCTAACAAATAATTGAGTTGAAGCAGTATACGTGGGTAATACTTTTACATTGGAACTATTGCACCATTACTTAACACAAATACCAAATTATCGTTACCAAGACATGGTCGGAAGATACTGGAACCCTTTAACTGTTTAACGAAGTAAATATTTTGATGAAAACAACATTCTGACAAATTACTTTAGTGGTAAAAACTTTATTGAAAGTGTAACTTTTTAACTTTCAACAGTGTGGATTTCTCTTACAACAGAAGAAAATAAATGCGCCCAAATTGAACATGGATGTAGGCAATATTTACAACAAATTGTATGCCTGTTATACATGTTATAATAATATATATGTATATTTTTAAAGATCGGTCAAAGCTGGATGGGCCAGTTTTGCTTGAACTACTAACAACTTTAGATTGAACTTTTTGTTTGCTTTTAAAGGGGTGGGGGCTAGAGGGTGAAAGTGGTCAAGGCAATGCTATGAATATATTTTGAGATGTATATTTGATGTACCCTCTATGATTTTTATTTGAAAGCCTCCCCCTTTCCCCCTTACCCTCTCACGCTCTTACTTCCAAACCTATCAAATAGAAGCTAGATAATGATTATGTATATATTCTAGCATGCACGCAACCTTACCCTTAAATATTTATACTCTTTAATGTGTTAGAAATTAACAAAACAACGAAGTGAATGCAATGACATAATATATCTTTTATTTGTGCTTGATGAATAAGTTGTGGGTATTGTTTATGTTAATAAAAATTTTTTCAATTCGCAATAGTATCAATGAAATTTGAATGAAGCACTTTTGTTGACAAATATTTCTAACAAGTTGTATGCCTGTTATAACAAAAAATGAAAATAGAGATCGCCCAAAGTTGAGTGGGTAGGTTTTGCTTGAACTATTAACAACTCTAGATTGAGCAACTTTTCTGTTTCTTTTTTTTTTTTTGGGGCTGGGGCTGGGAAGGCTGGGGTTTTGGAGGGTGACGGTGTTCAAGGCAATGCTATGAAGATATTTTGAGATGAGCATTTTTTGTACCCTCTGTGATTTTTGAGTTGATAGCCTCTCCCTCTTCATGTTCAAACCTATCAAATAGAAGCTAGAGAATGGTTGTGTATATATTCTAGCATTCAAGCAACCTTACCCTTAAATATTGATATTCTTTACTGTGCTAGAAATTAACAAGAAAATGAAATAATTTTAGTGTTTTCATTAACATAGTAAGCATAGTAAATCCTTTGTGTGTGCTTGATGAATAAGTTGTTGGTATGATTTATTTTAAATAAGATTGTTTCATCTCACATGAGTATTATTGAATTATGAATGAAGCAATTTTTTTGTTTTAGCCATTTATAAAACTGTCAAATGAATCAAATTCAGTAGAGAACAAATTATGGATGGTATCAACTTAGCAATGGCTTGTGCGTATTAACAAATAACCTAATAATGATTAAGCAGTTTATGCCTGATCCACCCCATCTTCTTCTTCCCCCCATTCGCTGTCACAACGACCGGTCCTTCAAGTCAATGTCATTGTCCAAGTCCTTAATTAGAGTGTCTTTATATTCACATGGATTGCTTTCTGTGTCAAAGGGCATGGCAAGTTCTAGCTCATGCGTCGTCATCACTGACCATGGTGTCCGGAAGAGATGATCCTGCAAACCAGTAAGGAACATATAGCGGTCATCCTCATTAGCGACCCATCGAAAATTCAGTGGATGTAAGTCTAATTGGTTGAGAGGTATGGGCTCGTCTCCACATCATAGCTATATAGTTAGCACGTGGCAGATGTTGCGCTAGTGCTTTTTACAGGGTGGTAAGGACCAAAAAATTGATTCTTTTTACCTGGACATCTTTCTTCTTGTTGCCTGTCATTTTGATGAAAGACTTGCACCTGGCCTCGTTAATGTTACTTAATTGCTTAAAGCCATACATTCTGCACACATTGCCGGTGATCGCAGGTTTATCTATGACATTATGACACAATGACCTAAGTGCTAAAATGTGATTTCTGTCTTTCTCCAAATAACTGAATGGTACTGACTTACCTTTCCTGTAGAATTTAGACTTAAAGTCACACCCAGTGAGTGCATGAAAACCGATAAGTGCTTCAGTCAATCCTGTTTGCTTCCTTTCCAGCTCTCTTGAAATGTCGCTAACATTGATTAGCCTTCTGTAACCAAAGTCCATCACAATCTCTGATGTTCTGGCATTTTTGAGGCAAGCGCTACCAGAATGACTAGTACATTAGTATCAGACGATCGAACCATTACCTTTCCGTATATTCTTTAAGTATGGAATGCCATGAGTGTGTCAGCCTCTTCCTGCCTTCCCTGAAACTCTGCTGGTTCTTCAACTATCAGCATGCCTATTGACTTCACATTCAGCTTGAGACACTTGCCATCATGGGAAACAGACAGTTTTGCTACCAATAATTAGAGTACAATACTTTTCCTGAATTTTCTTCAACAGGAATTGAGCAAGTCCTTCCTTGAATGCACCATTGTTCAGTAAGTGGATGCCTTTTCTCTGCTGCTGTTGCTCCGCCCCTTTAATAATGAATGTGTTTATCCCATAATTTGTATAACCTCTACTCAACCTTTCAACATCTTTGATTGATGGCTCTTCATACTTATCAGTAATAGATGAACGGAATCCTCACTGGCAGAACACACCTTCATGATATCTTTAACAATTTTGCCATAAGTTGATTTGTTATGACTGGGCAAAACTTAATGGAGAACAAGTCAACCATCGAAAAGGATGGCATCAATCTTAGAACCTAAAGCAGTATCCTGGTTTGATTTTGGTAGCTTGGCTTCTAGGAGCTTGGTAAGGTTTGCTTTATTTGTTTTCGTTGGAGTGCCTCAGCTGTGCGAGAGCGAGTGGAATCTCAGTGATTAGGAAACAAAGTACATCTTGTAAATCGATGTTAGACTTCGATAACAGATATCCGAATGCATCACGGACACCTTCAGCTGCTGCTAAAGCCTTCTTTTCTCTTGGGGATTTTCTTTTTATATTTGCTGCAGCAAAGTTCTAAACCTTCACGCGCTTGACAGTCTCAGAAATCAGTTTTTATCTTTGACGCACTCTTTATGGAACTCCTGCTTCATTTTTGCTCCTCTCTGCAGTGTTCCTTGAAGGTAAGTACTGGTCGTTGGACAGTTGGAGTAGCAGCCTTTTCAGTGGCAATATTTACTAATGTGATTGGTACTTCGACATTATTGTCCCGCCGAATACTCCACTCGCGTAACTGGTTAGCTGGGGTTTCACCAGGCTGGATGCCACTCATCTCTTTCATCTCAGTTACAGCCATACATCGTTGAGTCAGTTCATAGCAGTGTTACTCCCTCTGACTTCACCTGTCTCCTGTAGGAATTTTAGCTTGCATGAATTGTAATAGTGTACCTCAAGCGCTACTAAGTCTTCGGAACCTAGAGCCAACACTCTCTGACTATTTCTTATCCCCATGCTGCGTTTTGAAGCATTAGTAATAACATCACTAGCTTCCATCGTCTCTACCCTATAATTAACTTATGGAGCTTTTCAAAATTAGACCCACCAGAAAATGATTCTTGTCTTCGCTTTATATTTGATTAGAAGATACCAGTGTTCTAAGACCCTCTTTGGATCTGACTGTGGTAAGTCAGATTTGGATTGCATGGATTTCTTTTCTGTTTGCTTTGGGATTCATTTGGTATAACGATAATGTTGCTGAAGCCAGGCGTGACAAAAGGCGGCAAGAAAGGAAATGGCGTAAAGTTTACCAACATGACCCTTCTAGTGACCCAACAGCATTAAACAATGCCAAAAATGCTGTCAAGGTAGCAGTAACTGAGGCAAAACAAAAGTGGTTCAAAGACTTATTTAAAGACTCTTGCTCTCGAAAAATGTTTCATGAAATTAACAATCTGTTAAACAAGAAGACAAATATGTTACCTGACACAGAATCACCATCAGAACTTGCCCTAGCTTTTAGTTCCTTCTTTGCAGACAAGGTCAAGAATATCAGAAAGATAATTGATGATCATAACTTACCTTTAGTTCAAGAGGTAGTTAGCACTTCGAGTATCTTCTCAGCATTCCAGCCTGTGAGTGCCGCAAGCTTGCATGGACTTGTTAAGGGTATGCCAAACAAGAGTTGTTCTCAAGATCCGCTACCAACATGGTTACTCCAGCAACACCTACCTGCTCTCATGCCGTTTCTTTTAAAAACAGTAAATACCTCGCTATCTCTTGGTATTTTCCCATTGTGTCTTGGAAAGGCAATTGTTACACCTGTTTTAAAGAAACAATCTTCAAACAAGAATGAACTCTCAAATTACAGACCCATATCAAATATTCGTTTCTTGGGCAAAATTTTGGAAAAGGTAGTGGCCAACCAATTATCCAACTATATGGATCAGAATCAACTTTATGGTATCTTTCAATCTGCATATAAAAAGTGTCATAGCACTGAAACAGCACTTCTCTGCCTCCAAGATGATTTGTCGGCTGCGCTGGACCAGAAAAAATCAACATTCCTTTTATCCCTGGATCTCTCTTCTGCTTTTGACACGCTGGACCACACTATCCTCATTCACCGTCTTAGAGACAATCTGGGGCTTTCGGGGACCGCACTCCAGTGGTTTAAGACATACTTGGAGAACAGGAAATGGTGTGTTTCGATCAATGGTTCTGAATCAACCAGTTTAAAACTTAATTTTGGCGTACCCCAAGGGTCCGTGCTTGGCCCGCTGCTATTCGCCATATACATGCAGCCAATCACTGAAATATTTGAAAGATATGGTGTAAAGTATCACATGTACGCGGACGACATTCAGGTTTATTTGACTTGCGATCCACGCTCCGAGAGGTCCATACAAGATGCCACAACCAAACTCACAGATGTTATGAAAAATATGAAAACATGGATGACTATGAATAAAATGAAACTCAATCAAGATAAGACTGAACTTTTGATAGTATCCTCACTAGCACACCAACAAAGTCTGTCTGATGTTCAGATCCATCTTGATGGTGTCACTCTTAGGCCATCATCTGTTCTTAAGATTCTTGGTGTGACATTTGATATTAAACTCAGCCATGATGCGCAGATAGCCAGTATCACACGTTCACTGAGGTTTCAGTTAAGGAACCTCACACTGATACGTAGATATCTTGATGAAAATGCAACTAAAACAGCAATTCGGGCCCTTATTCTTTCCAGGCTGGATTATTGTAATGCTTTACTGTATGGCACCACTACCAAAAATATTCATTCTTTTCAGCTTTTGCAAAACCAAGCAGCCAGACTTATTTTCCTGAAACAAAAACATACCCATACATCACCTCTCTTACATGAGCTACATTGGCTACCTGTTTCACAACGCATTCAGTTTAAGACTGCTGTCCTCTGCTTCAAGTCCCTTCATAATGACGCCCCTTCATACCTTTCTAATCTATTAAATGTCCGCTCATCATCCTATAATCTTAGATCTCAGTCCAATTCTAGTACCATTTTATGTCAGCCCCGTCCCAGAAGAAATTTAGGATCAAAAGGCTTCTCATTTACCGCCCCTAAGTGCTGGAATCCCCTACCCCAACAAATTAGACTTGCCCCCTCCCTCAGTTCATTTAAAAGGCAATTGAAAACTCATTTGTACCCCCAGCCTAGTTTTTGGTAGTTTTCTTATTTTCTATTTGCTATGTTTCTTTGTTTGTTGTAATTATTTGTGTATGTTATTTAGTCAAGCGCTTTGTCCCACATTATGTGAAAAGGCGCTATATAAATACATGTATTATTATTATTATTATTATTATTCATTAACATCTTTTTGTGTCTTTCTTTTCACAGCACAGTATCGACTGTGGCAATCTGTATGATAGTACAAATCACTGGTTGCGTCCGCAGACAGAATGTCTTGTGTAGCTTTCGCAAAATGATCGCTAGTTAATGACCTTCTCCGTTTTGCGGATGTACGGTGTCCAGGCTGTGATTTGTATTTCTTTACCGCGTTTTTCATGAATGTTTCTCTTACAGATGATGCATGGCTGCAAGACAAATACATGAAGTTGACATTTAATATTTTCACCCTCTCAAAACCTTAGACGTATATAAGTTGATGTTGCTTGTTTTGAAGTCATTAAAGTTATAATAGACGGAAAACCAAGGCCCGCTGGAACATTATTAAATATAGCGTATATCTGCACTATCACGCCATAATTACTATCTTCCAATCCAATATTTGTGTTATTTTTTATCTCTTCACTTGGGAGTGATCACAACTAAAAGGCCCTATCTTATAGAGGCCAGCCTACCTAATTTGTCTTTCCCATGTAGTTGATGAATATAAATACGTAAATGAATCATAAAACATACAAAGGACTGACCCTATAACTATAAGGATATAGGGTAAGTACTATAATATATGGAAGCTGAGCTTGCACACAGTAGCGTAGCCAGGATTTTTGTCTTAGGGGGGAGGGGAGGGGAGGGGGAAGGGATAATATGATATATATATATACATATATATATATATATATATATATATATATATATATATATATATATATATATATATATATATATATATATATATATATATATATATACATATATATATATATATATATATATATTCATATAGAAAATATATATATATATATATATATCTATATATATATATATATATATTCATATAGAAATATATATATATATATATGTATATATATATACGTATATACATGTATATATATATATATATATATATATATATATATATATATATATATATATATATATATATATATATATATATATATATATATATATATATATATACGTATATACATATATATATATATATATATATATATATATATATATATATATATATATATATATATATATATATATATATATATATATATATATATATATATATATATATATATATATATATATATATATATATATATATATATATATATATATATATATATATATATATATATATATATATATATATATATATATATATATTTATATATATATTTATACATATATATATATATCTGCTCACCTGGGTGAAACATGTATATTTTTATGTATAATTGGTGTGGGATTCGGGAGACATGGTTCCCGTGCGCCCCCTCCCGACACCCCTCCCCTCCTTTGACTATGCCAATGCTTGTACATACATAAACAATCACTAATCCCATTGAAAGGAGCAGATTGAATAGCTCGTTTAATCCCAATGTATTTTCAATCAAATATCTGCCTTTGACTTCAAAACTAGCTGCTATTTATATATTATCTTCAGGGCGTCGCCAGTTTAGACAAACTGGAGTGGACAAAATTGTTTGCGTGCTAATTTCCATTGAACCGTCTTGTTCGGTTTTGATAAGGGGCGATGTGAGTAATCAAAAGTGTGCAAAGAGATTTAGAGAAATAGGTGATGACCTTTCCTTTTTTTCTGGCTTTTCAAAACATTCAGGGCTGAACTATAAAATATGCATTTGGCCGGCAACGTCTATTCGGGCAAAAGTGCTGTGACCCATCCCCTCCGGCCCCCAGTTCAATAACCTCCCGTACGCCAATGTAAACTAAGGACCATGCATTTTGCACAATGTCGTAACCTCGTTTCCAAAATTAGGGTCATGACTTAAAATTGGTTTGCAACACGGACGCGTAGCCCAATATGAGATGCGGACCTTATTTGGGTCTACTCTTTGGACCACCGTATAGGATAAAATTGCTGTCACTGTAGTTTTTGTAACCTCTTATGTATAAGTTTCAAATGAAGATGAGTCACTCATGTATCTTTCAGCTGAATAAACAATAGAAGAAGATTCATACCTGTATCTTTTCGGCTGAATAAACAAGTTGAGGAACAGGGGCCCTTTAAGGCTACTGTCAGGGCCTGGTACAGGATAAAGTTGCTGTCATTGGTATTTATGTGACTCCCAAGGTATAATGGTTCCAATAGAAGAAGATTCATGCATTATCTTTTCGGCTGAATAAACGAGTTGAGGAACAGGGGCCCTTTAAGGCTACTGTTTGGGCCAGTACAGGATAAAGTTGCTGTTATTGGTATGTATGTGACCCCCAAGGTATAATGGTTCCAATAAAAAAAGATTCGTCCATGTATCTTTTCAGCTGAATAAACGAGTTGAGGGACAGGGGCCCTTTAAGGCTACTGTCAGGGTCCCGGTACAGGAAAAAGTTGCTGTCATTGGTATTTATGTGACCCCCAAGTTATAATGGTTCCAATAGAAGAAGATTGATTTATGTATTTTTTGGCTGAATAAACAAGTTGAGGGACATGGGCCCTTTAACGCTACTGTCTGGGCCTGGTACAGGATAAAGTTGCTGTCATTTATATTTATGTGACCCCCAAGGTAGAATGGTTCCAATAGAAGAAGATTCACCTATGTTTTCTTTCTGCTGAATAAACCCCCTCAGTGGGCCCATTTTAGGCTTCTGTCTTGGTCCTGGTACAGGCATAAGTTGCTGTCATGGCTATGGTTAGCATGAGTACCCTCTTGGGAGCATAATCCAACAAATTTTGTCCATGTGTCTCTTCGGCTAAATAAATGCATTTTTTGGCCCCCTATCTTGTGCCCACTACCTACTGGTACAGTATATGACCCAGCAGCAATCTTGACAAGTGAGTCCTGGGTCCAGATTGACATGAACCGACATTCAAAACCTTTTGTATCTTTTTAGCTGAATAAACTGTCTGGGATCCCGGTCTAAAGTACGTCGTCTGCTAAATGGACCGTGATGGTCCTTGATTTGTCGTGTATCACAGAACAAAAATGTATGAGGGAGAAGATATCATAACTGATTGTAAATCATTAAAACTTGTCTAGAAAGTATAAATTGAGTGAATGATTTTTAATTTTACACAAATACTGATAACTGCCCATCATTTTTCATATTGATTAAAGTGTAAATGTTATCGAACACTTTATTGATGTTAACAGAGTCTGACTTCATAACAAATGAGCAAGCAAATAATAGCGTGATTTAAAAGCTTTATGTAAAGTTATATGCTTTAGAATATGTTACATATATATATATATATATGTATATATATATATATATATATATATATATATATATATATATATATATATATATATATATATATATATATATATATATATATATATATATATATATATATATATATATATATATATATATATATATATATATATATATATATATATATATATATATATACATATATATATATATACATATATATAAATATATATATATATATATATATAATAAATATATATATAAATATATATATATATGTATGTATATATATATATATATATATATATATATATATATATATATATATATATATATATATATATATATATATATATATATATATATATAGATATATATATATATATATATTTATATATATATATATATATATATATATATATATATATATATATATATATATGTATATATATATATATATATATATATATATATATATATATATATATATATATATATATATATATATATATATATATATATATATATATATAGATATATATATACATATATATATATATATATATATAATATATATATATATATATATACACATATCTATCTGTAATCTATATAAATATATATATATATATATATATATATATATATATATACATACATATACACATGCATATATATACAGAAGATGCAGAAGCAGATGCAGAAGCAGATGCAGAAGCCGATGCAGAAGCAGAAGCAGATGCAGAAGCAGATGCAGAAGCAGATGCAGAAGCAGATGCAGAGATGCAGATGCAGAAGCAGATGCAGAAGCAGATGCAGAAGCAGATGCAGAAGCAGATGCAGATGCAGAAGCAGATGCAGAAGCAGATGCAGAAGCAGATGCAGAAGCAGATGCAGAAGCAGATGCAGAAGCAGATGCAGAAGCAGATGCAGAAGCAGATGCAGAAGCAGATGCAGAGAAGCAGATGCAGAAGCAGATGCAGAAGCAGATGCAGAAGCAGATGCAGAAGCAGATGCAGAAGCAGATGCAGAAGCAGATGCAGAAGCAGATGCAGAAGCAGATGATGAAGCAGATGCAGAAGCAGATGCAGAAGCAGATGCAGAAGCAGATGCAGAAGCAGATGCAGAAGCAGATGCAGAAGCAGATGCAGAAGCAGATGCAGAAGCAGATGCAGAAGCAGATGCAGAAGCAGATGCAGAAGCAGATGCAGAAGCAGATGCAGAAGCAGATGCAGAAGCAGATGCAGAAGCAGATGCAGAAGCAGATGCAGAAGCAGATGCAGAAGCAGATGCAGAAGCAGATGCAGAAGCAGATGCAGAAGCAGATGCAGAAGCAGATGCAGAAGCAGATGCAGAAGCAGATGCAGAAGCAGATGCAGAAGCAGATGCAGAAGCAGATGCAGAAGCAGATGCAGAAGCAGATGCAGAAGCAGATGCAGAAGCAGATGAAGAAGCAGATGCAGAAGCAGATGCAGAAGCAGATGCAGAAGCAGATGCAGAAGCAGATGCAGAAGCAGATGCAGAAGCAGATGCAGAAGCAGATGCAGAAGCAGATGCAGAAGCAGATGCAGAAGCAGATGCAGAAGCAGATGCAGAAGCAGATGCAGAAGCAGATGCAGAAGCAGATGCAGAAGCAGATGCAGAAGCAGATGCAGAAGCAGATGCAGAAGCAGATGCAGAAGCAGATGCAGATGCAGAAGCAGATGCAGAAGCATGCAGAAGCAGATGCAGAAGCAGATGCAGAAGCAGATGCAGAAGCAGATGCAGAAGCAGATGCAGAAGCAGATGCAGAAGCAGATGCAGAAGCAGATGCAGAAGCAGATGCAGAAGAGATGCAGAAGCAGATGCAGAAGCAGATGCAGAAGCAGATGCAGAAGCAGATGCAGAAGCAGATGCAGAAGCAGATGCAGAAGCAGATGCAGAAGCAGATGCAGAAGCAGATGCAGAAGCAGATGCAGAAGCAGATGCAGAAGCAGATGCAGAAGCAGATGCAGAAGCAGATGCAGAAGCAGATGTCATTTTTTAGTATCAAATTTAGTGCCCATGTCTAAAACCATTGATTTTTGAGGGTTCAGAATTCAAGTGTTAAGTCCTGTTTCCAGATTGATGCCAATGGCACATGAAATTAAAAAGGAGATAAATGGAAATTCAAGGCTCAATTCATGAAACATAATTACCTCTTCCTCTGGATTATGTAATTCAGATGATACCTGACCGTTAAAATAACTTTTCGATATATTTATGTCAAATTTTTAGAATTTGGGGTGCCCTAAATTAAGGTAAAATACACAAAATGATGTGGAGATCAAAAAAAATTCCCTAGATATGTATTTAAAATGACGAAGAAATTAATCACTTGTCTTTTCATACTATATTCGGCTATTTATTCTATTAATTTCATACAGAACATTGCAATTTCAATGTTCTTTTGCGATATGAGCCTACACTTAGGCCTACGCCTATACAGATTCCGTTAGGCTAGTCTAGATTCGCTGACGTAATAGGGTTCTACAGAGAAGTCAACGAAATTAAAAATGTTTATGACCACTGTGCGCTGAATCAAAGAAATGTTAAAATTATGCATACTTACAGGACATCCTGGCGTCAAGAAAAATAAAACTAGTACCCCTCTACCGCGGCATAGTCAAATTCTCAGGCGTTTACGCGCACGCACGCTTACTGTATATCGAAAACATTTAAGCACCCGCCACAATGATCTGTTTCAAGACAAATTAGTTCCAATTTTTCCTCTTTTTTTTACCTGTTTTAGTCGTAAGTCGTATTTAATATGTTCATCATTTGTTTTGAGGCACAAAACGTGGACGTAGGCCTAGCGCCATAATGTATAGTGGCATATTGGCAAAAAAATTATTTCTTAAACCTTTTCTCTGGGGTTCTCATTTGGTCCAGCGCAGTGATTTACCATAAGTTTGTGCTTTTGCGGTAGTACATGTCAAAATTCTACGAAGCAATTAACATTATACATTTGATAGAGATGCTAAGTTTTAGTCAAATATCCTGATAATCATTTTTTTATCATGATTTTTTCATTAAAGAAATAACATTACACGTAACATTAAATCCTGATTTGTGATAACGTCCCTTCTCCCATGTACGCAAGGTGGACGATTTGAAGTCTTCCCGTAAATCGTATGCGCCGCCGAGTGCAAAATCAAAACACCGGAACAGACGTATTTAGAATGAGTTTTTCTTACCATGCCATAGGTATATTGAAGATGCAAATAAACAAAACATGTATTTTCATAAAGAATAAGAAACGTAAATATTGTAAAAATCCTAAGCATGTTCGAAGAGAGTATTTGTATTAAAACCAGTGTTTCATTGCATGTAGGTCTCAACGAATTTGTATAATAAATACCTCGTTTCCTTTTCAATAAGATACTTAATTTTTTAATTAACTTTGTTAATAATTAGTCTTATATTTTCTTCTGTTCTCGATATCTAACAAATAGGCCTAGACCAATGGTATTCAAAGAGAAAAACAATTACATGTATAAAAATAGTAATTAGTAAATAGTAAGTGGTAAATTCCTCATACTAGATTACAACAGTTTACTGATTTTTATATCAACGAAACTTTTGATAAATAAACTGACAATGAATCTTATTTTCACCTTTCTGCTGAGTTGCTTGAATGAGGTGAATGGGACTTTGCACATTATGGGGGCCTTATGGGAACTATTGCATTGTTGTGATGGGAAAAGTTAAAGGTGAACTCTTATGAGGTCAAAGTTAGTTTTGGATGGGGCATACAGGTAGAACGGAACTAATTATTTTTTCCATTAAAACCTATGATGAAAGAGTCAAGTTTGGGGTCCTTTTTGTACCAGAATATTATAGATGTAGGATCTTTTGTGATGTTTTTCAAAAAGTACCATCTGATATCTCTCAGATGAGGGTACTTTCAATAAGGCGCCACCAAAGCTTTTGGCTTTTTTTTTAGGCTGAAGTGAAAAGGTGTCATACACCCTCACCAAATCACTCAAATTTTGGTGTGGGTCCATGGTAAAATAGTTCCCCATGAAACTTTTACTGAAACAAATCTCGTCAAGTTTGGATACGCATAGTCAAGTCCTATCCTTTCTCTACCATTCCTGAAATTTTCAACTTATTAGCTCTCTGTCCTATGTAATGGAACCTCTCGAAAATATTTGTATTTGCTTTTTCTCTGAGGGTTCTTACTTTTGGATGGAGTGATACCTTATTAGTTCCGTGCTACCTAAAGGGTATAGCAGTGTAACTTGTGATATGCATGTGATATTTAGCTTTTAGAAAAAGTCAAGATTCAAAGGTGAAATATTTGTTCAAAATGAAGAGATTTGAGCCAATATTAACATAAAAAGTACACGGCCGATTGTGATCCAAAGTGGTCGCATGGTACCTTGTGAAGTTGTGCCGCGCAGACTTTCGAGTACAAATATCAATTGGTACTCTGGTAATATAACTATTTTCACATTTCTGCTGCAGTGTTTGTATGGGGTGAATGGAATTTTGCATTTATGGAGGCCTTATGGGAACTATTGCATTGTTGCTGTGATGAGAAAAGTCAAAGGTGGCTGTTATGAGGTCAAAGTTTCAAGTCTGATATACAAAATGACCCACAATCATATTGAGGATATGTCACTGTTTGTCACTGTTAAGTGACAAGTAATGATGAGATCAGCAACTACGTGGATGGCATTCTTGTTTTATATTAAGATTAACGTTAACATGATGACTGATCTTCAAAAGATTTGCTTTACTTTAGAGGGTGGCATGTTCTAATTTATAATAATAAAAACACTAAAGATACATAAACTTGTAATAATAATAATAATAACAATAATAATGATAATAATAATAAAATAATAATAATAATAATAATAATAATAATAATAATAATAATAATAATAATAATAATAATAATAATAATAATAATAATAATAATAATAATAATAATAATAATAATAATAATAATAATAATAATAATAATAATAATAATAATAATAATAATAATAATAATAATAATGATAATAATAATAACAATAACAACAACAACATCAATAATAATAATAATAATAATAATTTAGCAGCTTTATTCGTTATATACCTTTTCCAACCGAGTTTTGCCGAACGTGAAACGTCAGGGTATTTTAACCAATCAAATGCTAGAGAATTTTTTTTTACTAACCAACCAATCAGCTGCATCATTGTGACGTCAGACCAAATATTCGAATATACAATAACCAGATAAGATTTGAAGTTAAAATTTGGCCTCACGTACATTCATGACACAATACATTCAATGCATGGATTTGTATACCTAACGTTAGTAGTAACCTTAGTGTGCACGTACAAAATGATTTTGTGAATGGAACCTTGTATCTCCTTAAGTGTTCACATTCCCTTGGCATTCACGAAACATTAATAGTATTTGTGCACAATTCAAACATAAAAATAGGGCAAAAATTGGCAAAAATCGTTCTAAATTCTAAACGTTGGTGTTCAGTGCCGAGGGTCTTATGAAGTTGTGCCGTTAACCTAACAGCACAAAATATGAAAGCAGTATCGAGAACTTTCCTCAACAAATCTGTGAATGAGGACGATTAATTTTGCATATCGGAAAACTTGTGTGAATATAGAGGATAGAGTTTATAGGAAGTTTTCTAATTACGCTACAATTCAAGTCTGAACAGTTCAGTTCAGTGTCTTTTTCTGTATGCGTATACTGTTGATTAGTGTGTTAAGTCGTATTTTTACCGGGCTTAACCTCATACGCTATTAAATTGAGCAGACGATCAGACCCCTTCAGCAAAAATTGGCTCATTATGGACGCGTGAACTCATGCCAGGTGACATTATTTGAAATAGATTTCCAGAAATTACCGATTCCGATATGAAACGGTCTATAGGAAGCAGATGATTATGATTCTACACGACGCAAATAATGTTTTTACTGAAATTGGTTCTGCCATGGGATTATGACGTCATGTAATATTTAGATCATTTGTTTTCCAAATATGTTACTTCTATTCTTCAAAGCCCCACCAAAGCAGAGAGAAACGAAAAAGAAAATTTTGACTTGACGTTCTAAAAATTGCGATATCTTAGTCATCTGATGTCAGCTTAGTGACTTGTAGATCGCCTTGTGAATACCGATGGTGAGGAAAGTGAGCATTTCTTTTAGTAGCGACTTAGTTTCATTCGTAATTTCATGTCTGTTGATGAATAATTATTAACATTGGCGATGATATGCATTGTAGTGAATGCAGAAAGGAAAATTCTTTGACTGTAAGCGTGCATGGTTTCCCAACAGACATGAAAACAAGAAGCATTGCCTTTGGACGGATTTCGTTCAGAACATAAGGGAAGACTTTTCCGGGTCTCCAGAGTATAGCAACGGTGATATGCACAATTGGGAGCCGAGGTGATGGAAAAAAAGTAGAAGGCTTATGGTAGAATTTCCAGCGTATCCAGTATCAAGTATCTAGCTTAACAAGTTGAAAACATTGATTTATTTCAAGATTAATAAATGCAATTTTCATGTATACCAGTTTCAAAGTATCCATTCAACCAGTTGAAAAAAGTAATAACTGGTATCATTAATAACTTAAGATTCAGGGATGAACATAATTTCCATCTTTATAGTTGTTTTAAATCAAATTGAAGCTCTCAAATACTATCATTTTGATTTATTTTTCTGTGTTAGTAAATTAATGTTTACAATAAGTCTTAAGGTCCCTGGATTAAAAGAGCTCTCGACCGCAACATGAAGTAATTTTTTGTGATAATTTGTGGGCATTTCGTCCACATCCAATCAAATCTCGCAATTCGTTTTTTTATGGATTTAATCTCAATAACAGTTTGTTCACTCGCCGAGTGCTCTCGAACGTTCATGTGTGTAACTTCTTCACACAGTCACACGTGTGACGTTAGGCATTGGTACTGTACGTACGATTGCGACAAAATTATTGGGTCTACGTTAAAGTTCCAGCTTGATATTTCTAGCAGATAAAGGCGTAGGCCTATATAGAACGCTGTTATATAGAACGTTGAACAAAGACGGTTTTTTGTGATAATTTGTGGGCATTTCGTCCACAATCAATCAAATCTCGCAATTCGTTTTTTCATGGAGTTAATCTCAATGAAAGTTTGTTACTCGCTGAGTGCTTTCGAACGTTCATGTATGTAACTTCTTCACACAGTTACACGTGTGACGTTAGGCATTGGTAAAATACGTACAATTGCGACAAAATCATTAGGTCTACGTTAAACTACCAGCTTGATATTTCTATCCGATAAAGTAGCCATGGCCTGATATAGAACGCTGTTATATAGAACGTTGAACGAAGACGGTTTTTTTGTGATAATTTGTGGGCATTTCGTCCACATCCAATCAAATCTCGCAATTTGTTTTTTCGTGGATTTAATCTCAATGAAAGTTTGTTCACTCGCCGAGTGCTTTCGAACGTTCATGTATGTAACTTCTTCACACAGTCACACGTTGTAACGTTTGGCCTTGGTAATGTGCGTACGATTGCGACAAAATTATTGGGTCTACCTTAAACTACCAGCTTGATATTTCTTGCCGATAAAGTAGCTAAGGCCTATATAGAACGCTCTTGCAAATATTGAAGTAACGTATGAGTATTGGACTGTAACGTTAGTGTCTTTTTCTTCAACTTTGTTTTTCTTGCCTAACTGCACTAGTGAGACTCGACGTAAGAACTCGTCGCTGAAATATTACAAATTTGAAATCTCAATGAAAGTTTGTTTCGCCGAGTGCTGACATGCTTTTCGATTTGCCAAGTTTTGGGTGGACGTTTTTAAAATTATTTTGTAACGGTTATGCTTATGTGTTTTTCGCTTTTTATATAGTTCACTCAGTGAATATTATTTTTCATAGAGGTCAGCCCCCTTCCTTTAAAATTTATGGCTATGTGCCTGATTCCAAGCAAAGTTTATGTGACCACGATTACAAGAAAAATAGTAACAAAAAAAACTTCCTGTGCATTTGATTAGTCCTAACAACCAACCGATTACGTCACACACCTAGGCCTAGGTACATGATCAGCAGCACAGTAAATTTATGAATATTCAAATCTAAAGAGACTAGGATTTTTTTGAGTACATATAGCCTATACAAGACACGCACTGGAATATTTGAATAAAATACGCCCTTTCATTTGGTCGATTGCTTCTTTAAGGCAAGTGTTGTAAGATATTAGGCCCTTACAGCCCTATGAAATGTTCTTGAAAATCATTTGTAGTTACAAATTCTTTTGTAATTACAAATTGATAATTTGTAATTGAATAACATGTAATAACAAAATTATCTAAATTGATTATTTGCTAATACAAATTATTTCATTTGTAAATACAAAATGATAATTTGTAGCTACAAACAAGTTTTTTTTCATTGTTAATTACAAATAAAATAATAACAAAAAATAATTTGTAAATACTTTCTCAATTACAGATTAAATAATTTGTAATTACAAAGTATTTAATTGGTAAATACCTATCAATTAAAAACAGTTAAAGTATCATAAAAAATATTGGTTAATCAACCCAAACATTAAGATAATTTTAGACCATTTCTTGGGAAACTTATCAACCGTGGGTAATACAATATAATACAACTTTAATTGTAATTACAAATTCATTTGTAATTACAAATTTTATTGTTATTACAAAATAGATAATGAATATTAATCGATATTTTTTTGATGGTCTTCATGAACTTTTGTAAGTGGCGCCTAAAAAGTTAAAAATCTTTGTAAAAGGCTATAACTTGTTCCGTGAACAGATGAAGAGTTGTCGTAAAATTATAGGATAAAGAAGTGTTGATAAGTGATACAGGACATGGAATGGACATTTTCTGCTTCAGTATATTTACTCTGTGCATGCTATGCAAGACTCTGAACGACTTCACATTTGTTATTCACTTACTCGTTTCGCCTATTATTCGTACCGTTTTCTTTATTTTGTAAAAACTTTCAAGGTAAAAATCTAATTTTCCCTTACTTTTTTCAGCTTATAGTTACTTATCTGCTTATTGTAAGACTCCCGCTTTAACGCTTGCAGTACCCGCCTCCCTTGTTTGCATAGGGGTTTATTCTGGGTTTTTTAAAGAACTTGTAAAAAGATTGTCAAACAAGTCAAATTCGGCAGTTTGGTCCGTTGTCAAAAATTACTCGTGCATTTCAGAAAACAGAATTTTAGTGCAGAATAAATCAGATCGCCATTGATGTCCATGTAGCTTATAGGTATAACATGCAGAATATGTATTTCCAAACTGGTTGCAGTTCTAATGTAGGAGTTTAGTATGAATGGGGAAACAAATAAAGTCGTACTTATTCTCTACTTTGCCTTCACTTTCTGCATGGGCCACGAAAATGGTAAGTCTGACTGATTTATATCAAGAATTATTCGCAACCGTGTTTCCTATACAAGATTTCTCACTGCGTTGACGGTGCATAGACAGGTAGAAATTTTAGATTCACAAGAAAGATTTATACATTATAAGCATAATAATGAATTAAAGAGTTATGGCTACGTAAAGTTTGAAGTATTTGAAATGTATGTAAAAGTTATGATGTATGAAGGGGAAAACTATTTAAAGTTTAAATTTAACTCATTGGAAATTGTCACTGTTTTTCTCGTTGTCAATTTTGATGGAGAGTATTTTGGAGATTTAAGAACTCTTGGTCAGTTGGTCAAACTTTACTATTCCCAGTACGTTGGTGAAGGATTGGAAAACAATAACTTAAGATATGGATATTCGTAGGTTTCCTCTTTCTGAAACCACGAATATGCAGTTTTATGGTGAATTTGTAACTGATTTTTATGAAACCTTTTACTATTTCCATGGTTTCTAATATAATAATTTCCATGGTTTGTATCATATTTGTGACCGAAAAGTTATAGTTTGGCATACTGTATGTTTGACCTTTGCTTATTTCTACAAGGTCACTGAACTTTCGATAGATCACTGCACAGGAGTCAAAACTGGAAACTACCCACAATCCTCATGAAAAACATATCAAATTATTGGGATGTCATAAGCAACCTAAAAAAGTATACTTTGTTATGTGTTTCACCTTTGTTGCTGTGGCTGGAAATATGTAAATGTCATTGAACTTTCGATTGGTCACTTTGCAAAACTAACACTTACACAAATACATACTAATGCATGTTTTTCAAAAGCATATCAAATTAGTCGTATGCATGGTCATAATAAGTGTATATAAGTATATAGCTTGCCATATCCAGTATGTCCGGTGTTGGAGTTATAGGGCAAAATGGTCCTCATAGTGCTACCGATGGGAAAAAGGACAGCAACTCGGGATTAGGGGCCCAAAATGTTTGTGTACGATATTTTTACAGAATAAAAGAGGAGTACTGAGCTTACTTTAGTCACCAAAGGGGTGTATGATTGGAAGAAAAAGAGCCCTTTCTTCCTTTTTTTTACTCTTCAAAACTTTCAGATAACAAAAAGTCAAAATATCACCTGGAAAAAATGTAGGCATATACTTTATGATTAGATTTCCTTTAGAGAGGGCTCGGATTCTGAGTTATCCCAGGGCATTACATCCTTTCGATGATCCTTGGTCGGTATTGTGTAGTGTGGTTGAGGCAGCTGATACATATTGGTTGACGTGACTTGTGTTGCGAAACTGTCGTCACATTCCTCTAAAGTTTATTGAAATATTTTCTTAATTCTGTGTAAATATTAGAGTCTGGGTCAATCGTGACACACCACCTGATTAAAATTTGAAACAAATATTCATATAAATTTTCAAAAGTTGTTTTCATAACTTCCTTAGCAATCCTTTTCATAAATTCATTAGCAATCCTTTTCAAAAATTCATTAGCAATTGTTTCAAAGTGAGTATGTAACATTATAATGGATAAAACAGCAATATGATATTGTGAGATCTGCCCAAGTAATATTGCACTTAGACTTAAAACTTTAAACTACTTAATAGCCGTTTTTTATTGGAATATTTGTCATAATTGACAAATTAACTATATTTACATGCTGATATATCTACATTTCATGTACATTTTATAGCAACTGTAACCATTTGGCAGTTCTTATTCAAACATTGCAAATGTCTGCAAAATTGTTTTTTACTTCCTGATCACTTTCTAGGTCATATGTGGATGGCTATGCATGAATGCAAAATGAAAACATAATATTACAGATTTATGGATTGTTGATATCCACGCTTGAGCAACCGTCGAAGTATAGATCTATTGCGATAGTATATTCTCTGGCATTGGTGCAAAGGCCTGCATATTAGTTACATTGTATGTTGGTTCATGCTTTTCTTTTATAAGACACCGGGCGCACAGGGGACACATTTCCCCTCCCAACTTTTGTCAAAAGTTTTTAATAATGTTTTTTCAAGGAGGAAAGGTGCCCTTGTTCATAGGAAATAATGCCCTTTATAGCGAAGGAATATGCCCTTTTAAACATATATATATCTGATTTTTTCATTGAACTTTTGATGAAAGTAAACACAAACATCATCCTGAAATAGACAAAATTTGTGAAATGTTACTTTGATTATAGTGCATATAATCTATACTTATAATTTCCCTAAAGATAACGTTGGGAATCCAAGAGCCCTACATTTGACTTTTTGCTATGTACCACTAACAAGGCAATTACATCTGCCTACCCTATATTTCCCAGATTTTGATTTGTAAATACTCTTTAGAATAGGACATTGCTTTGGTGTGTAAGTCACCCAAAATTTGACATGTGGCATCTGTGAAATTAGGCCCAGGGCAAAGCGAACAATGAGGACCCAGGCCCTTGTCATCTTCTTATCAAAATGCCCCTTTACAGTCGCTTTATTATAACTAATCTTTTTATTGACAGATTGAAGAAAGTAGCACAAACATTTAGATGTTTGCTATGTGCAAGCAACCCAAATCTTTTTATTGACAGATTGAAGAAAGTTTTATTGACAGCAACCCAAATCTTTTTATTGACAGATTGAAGAAAGTAGCACAAACATTTAGATGCTTGCTATGTGCAAGCAACCCAAATCTTTTTATTGACAGATTGAAGAAAGTAGCACAAACATTTAGATGTTTGCTATGTGCAAGCAACCCAAATTTCAATAATGGGACACCTTTCAAATTTACAACAGGGACCCTAGCCACTGACTAACTAAAGACTGCATGATTGTGAGGTATTTTGTCTAATACATTCTGATATACCAAGTCTAATTGATTTGTTAAACCTTATTTGCTTTATAATATTGTTTCGACACTAAGTATTGTAATCATTGTAGCAATTATAATGCCGACTTCTCCATACTCTTCCCTACGTGAATGGAGATCTATAGGTTCACTTTTCAGTTCTTAAATGTTTATGTTTGGACACAAATGCCCAAAACATGGAAAAGCGATTGGTGAAGTTTAAATACACTGTATAACATTATTAGAATATAGAAATAGTAATGTTTGCTACGCCGCCTACACGGTCAGACGATTTGAATTTCATCTGTTCATGGTCAGATACCAAGCACTCGTGCGTAATGTAAGGCCTGTAATTAAAAAGCCTCAGTAGTAAGGTAAAGTAATACTAGAGTGTAATTGGTCAATAGTTTCTCCCTTAAGTGTAAGTTTTGAAGAAGAAGAACAATCATAAGAAGCACCACTTGGTGCAATCCAGAGGCGGCGCGGATGGATATTCACTGAATGCCTACTTTTTTCAAAGAAAATATTTTCTTGACCTCCTCTAAATTTAAAGTATATTTGAGAATAAGAATACTCTGGAATAGAATACGGCTGTATGTGTACGCTGTGCAAAAGAGCTGGCGCTCATGCATTTTTACTCTCGAGGTAATCATATTCAGAAATAAATATCATCAATTCAAAATTCGCACTAGAACACGCTTTCAACGCATATCTTTCACGTTAGTTGCACCAGGGATTTTTTTTACATCCTGGTGGCACTAGTTGCCGCAGCTAATTTTGCACTGGAGGTATTCAAAATCAGAATTGCTTAGCTACGGTAGCTAAGTGTTTTTCTTGATGTTTTAACCTCATTCCGTAGTACTGATCAGTAAGAGGTTAAAGTTATATATAAGGGAAAATAGAATATGAATTTTATAAACATATACTCAGATAATCTTAAAGTTACCAAAATCGGCGTGAAAAAAGTTATTTATTAGCCCAAAGTACAGATCGTTCTAGGATATGCCTTATACACAACCATAACCATAACTTAGAAGAAAGGGCGGGCTTTGTTTCTTTGCTTTTTAAATTAAAAAATGGTAGAAAAATTCGAAAATATATATTGTTAATTTTTGTGAAACAAGGCCTAGAAACTAATGCTCTTAAACGCCTGGGCTTAGCTTTTGTTCAAATTTTAATTTCGAAATGACTCAAGCGTAATCTAGCAGAACATAAGATGTTTCTTGTATCTTTCGGATCCGGACGCAATTAATATCACAATTTAAAAGATTTAATCAACGAAAAATGGAGCGATTTCAAATAAGTAAAGGCATATAAAGCAATTAAATGCTCTTAAATATGCTCTAAAAAAGGGGGCATCGCCCCTTAAGCTTCACTGTGGTTCCGCCTTCGGTCGACCCCAGTTCTTGCATATCAACTTATTTCCCCTCTCATCATGATTATCCAGCCGCCCCTGGTGCAATCTCTCATCACGATGATCCAGCCGCCCCTGGTACAATCTCTCATCACGACGATCCAGCCGCCCTGGTATAATCTTTCATCACGATGATCCAGCCGCTCCTGGTACAATCTCTCATCACGATGATCCAGCCGCCCCTGGTACAATCTCTCATCACGATAATCCAGCCGCCCCTGGTACAATCTCTCATCACGATAATCCAGCCGCCCCTGGTACAATCTCTCATCACGATAATCCAGCCGCCTCTAGTACAATCTCTCATCATGGTGATCCAGGCACTCCTGGTTTAATCTCATCACGATGATCCAGCCGCCCCTGGTGCAATCTCTCATCACGATGATCCAACCGCCCCTGGTGCAATCTCTCATCACGATGATCCAGCCGCCCCTGGTATAATCTCCCATCACGATGATCCAGCCGCCCCTGGTACAATCTCTCATCACGATGATCCAGCCGCCCCTGGTACAATCTCTCATCACGATAATCCAGCTGCCCCTGGTGCAATCTCTCATCACGATGATCCAGCCGCCCCTGGTACAATCTCCCATCACGATAATCCAGCCGCCCCTGGTACAATCTCTCATCATGGTGATCCATCATGGATGATCCAGCCGCAACCCCATCACGATGATCCAGCCATCTCTCATCATCCAGGTGACACGATGATCCAGCCGCCCCCTCCATCATGATGGCATCGACCCTTTCTAAAAGATGACTTGGAATAATTCCTAACCGAAGATGTATAAGGTAACTAAAAAAACATTTAACCCACTTGTAGTTTGGCAGTTTTGCGGCCCTGAAATCAATATTATTGCTTTGGAAGTGTGAAGCTTATCATGTATTATTCCGCTCCTGCCCCGTTTTAAGAGAATCAGGATGGGTGACATGGGACACCATCTAACAAAAAACCAGATATAGTTTTCTACGAAAGCCCATTTGTGCCATTCAAATGAATATTTTTCAATCTTAGTTTCTAATCCGTAATTACGAATTACAATTCGTAATAAATCCGTTATTACGAATTGTAGTTCGTTACTATGAATTGCAATTCGTAATTACGAAATTGGATTACGAATTCCAATTCGTAATAACAAATTTTAATTCGTACCTCCGAATTTGAAATTCGTAGTTACCAATCAAAATACCCATCAATCAAAAAACGTTGTCTTAACTTGTTTTTAATCCCTCCAGGTTCAGGTGAGAATGGAGGTGGTTTGTCATGGATGCTGTTAGCATTGTTCTTCATAGTCATCTCATTTATCCTTTTGTATGTATGCTGGGTGACGTGTTGCTTGTACCAAAGGAAGAGGAAGGCGTTCTCCGCATTGAAGATATTACAAAAGGTATTTATTATGTTATGGAACAAAAATAGAAAAGTAACAGAAAAATCGCAAAAGGTAAAGTCCAGATCAGTGGCTTTTAATTTTAAACAGAATTTATTCAAAATTTTAAAGTTTCTTCTTATAAAATGACTGATTCTTAATCTAACTGATTCTAATTCTATCTTAAGCTGTTACTGCGATAGTGAATATGATGCGCTATCTGTCTAGTCTATCTGTCTGTTTGTCTGCGGGCGACGATTCGCTAGTATTCCATTGTATATAATCCAGTATCCAGTTGCGAGAAGAATGATGTGATGATTTCTCTAAAAGTTTTAAGTCAGTTTGTGAGTTTATTAAAATAATTTATAGGCCTATGTAAGATTCACTTTTTGTGATATACCGGCAGACAGTTTAAGCTAAAGATTTTCTCTGAATTTATTCCTCAAGCAGCAGTCAACAAAAATTCAAGTTGACTTTAATGATTATCCACACACTGAAAGAAAGAAGGCAGGTACGGTAATTTTCGATGTAAAAGAATAAGACACATGTTAATTGTAAATTGATGAAACCTCGAAAATATTCTTGAAAACAATTGCCTATATAGATAATTCGCAAGTTATATTTTAAGAAATAGGAGTAACAGGGCGTAGTCCTCTGATTAATGTTTTAATTTATGGAAAATATAGTCACAATGTTTCCAATCAAGAAGATTGCATCAGCAGGTCAGCATGAGTCACTGTGCTTGGCAAGTTGGAAAAATTGGTCCCGTATTCAAGAAAGGGATAAAGATTTTCCAAGTAGTTATCGGCCTATTACACTATTGTGAACTTTAGGAAAAGTATTTACAAAATTTGAAAGCAGTAGACTATGTGATTGGCTTTCGGATCATAATATCCTTTCTCTTGCCCAGGCAGGTTTTCGAGCAAGGTTCTCTACGATTGATAATTCCTTTGTACTTTACACTGTTATTTCTAAAGCATTGAGTAAACTGGTAAACCACGCGGTAAACTTTATGCTATTTTTGTTTATCTTAAAGCCGCATTTGGTAACATCAATCGCAGTATTTTATTCAAGAAACTTTATAATCTTGGAATGGGGGATAAATTCTACGAGATACTTACATCAATGTATAGTAATATTGAGTCATGTGTGAAGACAGAGGACGGTCTTACCCCAAAAATTTAATTGTGCGAGAGGTCTGAGACAAGGTTGTAATCTAGCGCGTACTTATTTTTACTTTATGTCAATGATATAGAAGAGCGATTGCGGTCCACAAACACCCGCATAATTCCGCTGATAAATAACAATCATATATGTAGTCTTCTTTATGCAGATGACCTCGTTAGAAAGTGTTTATTCCTTACAAAGTTTACTTAATGTTTTCCAAGATTATTGTGAAGAGAAAAATTTGATTGTAAATTCAGATAAATGAAGGTAATAGTTTTTTAAAAGGGTGGACATATTGCAAAAAAAGTGAAGTTTTTTTTATTTCAAAGGTAAGATTACTGAGACTGTCAATAACTATAATTACTTAGGATTAAATTTTACGCCAAAAGGAGTATGGTCAAAATCCCAAGTTCAACAGAGTTCAAAGTCTATAAGGTTGCTTGTCTGCTTGTTCAATTTATTTTTGTATTTGTTTAGAACTATTAATTTATTTGTAAGTAATATCCTCCAATTTGTAATCATAAAATAATGCCTATTTTAACATACCAGCATACGGCTCTGGGTTATGGGGTATCACTTCATATGAAAGTACAATAAGAGTTTACAATTTGTTTCATAAATATGTAGGGTTACCACCAAATGCCATAAACATTCTAGCTCTAGAAGAGATGGGTCGCTTTTTCCTTTAAACGTCAAACAATACTAAAATAATTTGTCCATTCCTTTCTAAAATCCGCTGTAAATTTATTCCAAATTATTTCTTTCAACCCGCAACTAGATCAAAATGTGATATTTTATTATCAGCTAGTTTTAAAAACTTATTTTCTTTTTAATTATCATTTGGTAACAGACTGTTATATTTGCAAATTTTGTATTTGTGTGACATGTATTTCCGATTGGTTCATGATGAAATATTAGTACCTGGATTTAACTTGAATTTATGGTTAAAAAGGCGTTTTAGGGTCTTCAAAAAGTATCTCAAATGTTTCCATTTTTCGCTCATAAAGGGGAACTTCCTTAACTTGTTTTAGCTGGAAATGATTTTGAAAGTTTTCCCAGAGTTTCCTGACCAGGGGTTGAAGAGTTTACAAGAAAGAAGCAAAATTCAGCAGTTTTTTTCTATGCAGTCCAACAGTCTAACATTAAGTACCAGTAGCGTAGACAGGATTTTCAAATTGGGGGCGGAGAATTAAATTGAGCCGATAAGATATTTAGTGGTGTAGTTGAGGTGACACCGAAAGTGTCACTTCGAGCGCAAAGCGCTCGACTTGTAGGCGTGGAGTTCAGGGGCCCGCTGAAGGGCCCTTGGTGGGGTCCAGGGGCGAAGCCCCAGTAGAGTCCAGGCGACGAAGCCCCCGGAAGCTCTCGCAAATTGGACATTTCAAGGGCAAAAAAGTATGTCATAACGCATAGTAACAAGGTGTATTATACAAGTCAAAATTCAATCTTAACCGACGGATTAAAATCTGAACCGACGGAATAAAACATTGGGGCCCCCCCTTCCCTTGCCCTCGCTTGGCTACGCCACTGCTAAGTACTCCCTATGGTTGCAATTTTGCGAATTGTGTCATATACGCAATCGTTTTGATATGCATTCCGAATAAGATTAAAAAAGAATTCATGGAAAAACAAAGACTTAATTAAGAGGTCTTGTGATACTGAGAAGTATGTGATTTTTGTGTTGTTGTTAAAATGGTTATTTCTTCTAGAATGATGAAGACCAAACAATACATCGAGCCCCAGAATCGCCCAACACAGACGAAACTGAGCAACCTACTATTGAAATGCAGTCTATTTCTTTAAGTTCTTTGCCTGTGCAGCACGAGACACAACCTGTAAGTTTAAATCATAGAAAGCGACCATATTGCATTACTTTTTAGGACTTAATAGATTATAAAAGCACTGTATTTTATACTCAAGCAGAACCTTTCGTTTTAAAAGACTTGGTAACGGCGGTAAATGCAGGCACAGACCATTGAAGGAACACTTTTAAAGAGATAAGCCTAAGTGTTTAAAGTGGAATTTCATCTTCCAGAAATTTTTCCGAATCGTCAGCAGTAAATCTGGTGCATAGTCACAAAAAAGTAATCGGCATGTACTTCACATAGAGATGATTACTCGGATTGGCCTTTAATTTTGCTAATTGCTAATGAATGTTTATGTTAAATGACAGATATGATAGAGAATAATTAATTGAGCTAACACACCTTCTCCTCACTCAACCTTTGACATATGGCAAGTGACCAATAGTAAGGCGGCTCTCATCATATGAGCACTTTATGTTTCTTTATTTTAGTTGCAGCCATTCCAATTCACTTTCAGTACAAATTTATCTATATGTACACTGGTAAATAAGACAGGTTTGTTTATATTACAGAAAATAAACTATTATGTAAATCAAAAGAAACGGTTCAGGAAACCTTAGAAATTTTACAACAAAACTTATAACCAAGAAGTTCCCAAGCACAAACCTGCTTGCAAGCATTTAAGAAAAGAATTTACAGAAATAAACACAATAATGATGAGACAAATGCTGATGAAGAATACTCTCAAGATTATCCCTATCCCGAACCCACCAACTCTTTTCACAGGTTAAGCAGAGGTCCAGACGTTAAGATTTTCCTCCTTTTTCTGGTTCCCTGAAAAATACAGGGTTCATCCACTTTCGATCAGGAAGCAGAGATTCACAATTGTTAGCTTGGCATTTTGACTTAGTATGAGAAGCGATTTAAGCTGATTATTTCTGGAGGATTATACCGATATTAGTTAAACGTGATTACTGCAGTACTTCGACCAATCAACTGTTGGAGGAATATTCCGTTTGTTACTCAACCTATCATGTATTATAACTTGATAACATACTTATATTTAGCGTGTGGAAGTACATATATATATATATATATATATATATATATATATAATATATATATATATATATATATATATATATATATATATATATATATATATATATATATATATATATATATATATATATATATATATATATATATATATATATATATATATATATATATATATATGTATATATATATATATATATATATATATATATATATATATATATATATATATATATATATATATATATATATATATATATATATATATATATATATATATATATATATATATATATATATATATATATATATATATATATATATATATATATATATATATATATATATATATATATATATATATATATATATATATATATATATATATATATATATATATATATATATATATATATATATATTGCGATTTATAAAGCGCCTCTTGTCAGGGCCTCAAAGCGCTGGACCAAATTAGCCACCGAACAAGTTCCAGGTGCTGCACCAGGCAGCACACTTGAATTTCGGCTTAACTGGGCCAGGATGAACTAGAACGGGAAGTGAATGAAAGCTACTCTTCTCTAATAGTATTCAGAGAACCAGGCATGGTGTGACTGCCCTACCATCATTTTTTCATACGCTTGGTCTCATAGTATGTGATTGGTCGATGAGATTCTCTTAGTATACGATTGGTCGATAAGATTTACTCAGGATACGATTGGTCCATTTCGGCCATGTGACATTATTTGAATTAGTTTCCCGAAAAATCTCGATTTCAAAAAGTCTATAATAACAATCAATTTTCACTATTCTCACTCCTAGCCGGGCGAAGACGAGGAAATAGATGGTGGAAATTTACGCATACAGGAAACTTTCACGAGTGGCAGCGAGGATGAAATTGGTACACTGACTAAAAGAAAACAGAAAATGAGATCTAAGCTTAGACCACTATCATTCCACCACTACAATCATGTCCAGGATGTTGTCAATGATGTTGAATATCCAGAGGTAATAAAGTTCGATTATAATCTATTTTATTTAATCTATTAAATCTAATATAATCATAACCAATAAAGAATATTTGAATGCAATTAAAAAAAAATCATTAGGGAGCAATATTGAAACATTATTTAAACATTACAGTACTGTATCCTGCAACATTTAATGAATATTCACATATATGAGTTTGTGGCATTCCTCAGTATCCAATGTGGCACGACATTCTCTTTTACATAATGTTTAACAAGTCTGATACAATCCTTATTTTATATGATAGAGGATTAAAATCTAAACCAACTACCAAAAACAGCAAGAAAAAATCGTATTCCAAGTCATTATTTCACTGTTACCTCAGGTCATTCATGTCTGAAGTCGACACGTGGAGGCTGCCATTCATTCTGTATTGAAATCGTGTGCATAATGACAGACTTTCCCCTACAGAGAAATACAGGAGCATAAGTAGTATAATGTATTTCTTTACCAATTTTATAAAAGTTTTTATTCCAAAATGATGTGACACAAAGATTTAACAGCATGTTTTGGTAATCTCATTGACCCTTGCAAAAGGAAAA
Source organism: Chiridota heheva (assembly GCA_020152595.1). Lineage (NCBI taxonomy): Eukaryota > Metazoa > Echinodermata > Holothuroidea > Apodida > Chiridotidae > Chiridota > Chiridota heheva. Next base: position 2,795,225 of record JAIGNY010000703.1, read on the forward strand.
CAATTTTTCGTCAGCTAGAAATTTTGAGATAGATTCTAAAAAACTACAAGGCATTCCAACATCATACTCGGTTGATGACATCATTTTCTGCATATTTTAAAATGAAAATGGCTGCTTTAATATCAAAAAGTAGAAGCAATTAAGTTTTTAATAATTTCAACAAAAAGATACGTTGGGTTGTTTCAGAAGCTATGAAACTTGGTCAGAAAATTCGTTAGTTTCTATTTTATTTCTATCATATGAAATAAGGATTATATCAGACTTTGTCTCTAAATTCTTGATTGGCGACTGACAAAAACGACGACGGTTCATTTTGTTTTGTCAGACCAGCTTTTTAAATGGCAGGCAAAACGATCTTCTTTATTGTTTACAGATCTATTCATGTAAAACGTGTCATATTATTATGTGTTTTCATTCACCAGGTCATCGACGAGGAATGCAAACGTGAGTCAGTTCTCATCCAAATAACTGATGTCGAAATACGTGTTAAGTCATCTTCTGAGGAGAGCATTGCGTCATTATCTGTCGAAAATGAGATCCAAGGCTCAGCGTGTTATAATACAGGCAGCACCAACGAAAATAAGGCTATAGATACCGTGGATGAAAATGAGCATCCAAGTAAACTCAACAATAAAACTATCGATAGTTATGATGATGAACAAAACTCTTTGCAACGTCATCAATTCGTCCCTTCCAAACAATCTTTACGAATCACACCTTCCCTTACATTGACCGACCCAACTAACACTACTTCTATCATATTATATACTAATTCAGGCAACAATTCTCAGGAGCTGCCAATAAGTACAAATTCAAACTGTGATTTGGCGAATACGCAAAATATAAGCGTTTGTAAAATAACAGAGGAGGAATACACAACAGCCGATGGTAATTGGATAAAACCACCAGCCTCTCGTGAGGAGAATGGAGATGATGCGATTGATGTGGATGCTGATGACGGGCGGGAAACAGCATTAGAATCAGGTGTCACCGAGCGCAGAATAGGTATCGACTATGGACCAGAAACTGAGGATTTTTTCAACCACAATATGGAAGCTGGTACTAGCGATACAAATTGTGTAGAAAACAATCATTTGGAAAGCGACACGATGAAGATAACAGGTATACATTACGATAAGTTGCCCGTACAACGCAAGCCCTCACTGGACACAATTAGGCCTCTATCTGTGAGCTATGTAGATATGACCAGCAATCGTAAATTTTATGATGAAAACTCTGATATGAGCTTCGAACCTGGAAATATGAATTCGATAATTGAATATATGGATCTTTCTCTTGAGTCAAAGAATAATAGTGGCGAAACAATAACAGATATCTCTAGCGAGCCTTGTTCTCTTGATATTTCGTTACCAAAAATACCAACAGTGGAAAAGGAATCAAGTGAGAATGACAAAAATACTCTGAATGTCAAAAGATCTAAGAATTCGGATGATGGTGGGTACGAAAATATTGGGAAATACATGAAAAAACGCTTATCCAAAGGCTTAAGTATAGACAGTGCAACTTCCATAACACTAACTTCAAACAATGTCATAACTGAAGAAGTAGGCCTACATGTTATTGACACACAAGCCAAAGACAGAGCCTACTCCAGTGATGTAAAATGTGGATCGAATTTTGTGACTGGAGAGGCTGTTGGTGATGAAAACCTTAGTAATGAAAATCTCTCCACTGAACATTCACTCGATAAAAGCTTTGAAGACTTGATTCAGTCGTTCGATGAGGCGATATCAAATCTAGCTGCTGAAGAAAATTTTGCTTTCGAAAATGATTGCTAAGAAATTTCATCTAAGAGCTAGTAACTTAAAGGACTAGTTCGAATTTGTATTATGTGTCAAAATCTTAATAGGTATTAAAATTGAAAAAGCAAATACTTCGCTGGTTCGCCAAGTTCGGTCTGCAATTCGAATTATTTATGGACATGTTTCAACCGCCCACGGTGTCACTTTGTGATAAGACGAAGTTTTCACGGTGAAGGCCAAACATTGCAACCAGTTCCATTTCTATTTAAACCTCTGGTATTAATATAAACGGCTGAAGCAGCTCGCTTGTCGTGCTTCGGTAGCTATGGAATCATGGGTTAATCAGAAACGTGGAATTTTGTCACGTTGCTAATAGCTTTATGTCATAATTTCATTTCCGGTACGACGCAGTTTTGACAATTTAACGATCATAAACCCACTAGTTACGGTACAAATCGATTTTCAACATTTCTTTAATCAGTCACTTCTGCACCAAGTTTTAATTTTGCACCTTTGGCATAATTTTAAAGTCATGTTGGGTATTGCGAGTCTTAATCATATACATATTTTTTTTATTCAGAGCGCATAAGTATGAATGATTCGTAATGATGAACATCAACAACTTTTCATAAATTGATACAAATACTGTAAATACACTTCATAAACACCACAAACAAACGTTTTCTATCAAGAAACGATCACAAAACATGAAATGCTATTTTGAGGTCTTCGAAACGGTCTAAATGTGAACGACTTGAAACTGTTAAACATGAGTGCACTTCCAAAAGGGGGCACTTCCCAAGTCATATACATACGTCCACCCCAGTCTGTAGATAGAATTAGTCAGCCCAAAACAACAAATAAAGTAAAACTGGCACTTCATGTTAAGAAGGGGCAGATTTTCCAGTGGTGACACATTCCACCTGTGCGTGGGAGTGAAAAATTCGCCAGTTTCCTATACTATTGAATTAAAGGCCGCTTAATTTTAAAAGGGGCACTTTTGTAATATTTTTTTTTTACATTCCGCCAGTCCTGGCACCTTTCACAGTAATTAAGGGGCACTTCTCATTTTCGAAACTGTTGTCATTTCTCGGAAATGGAGAAACGTTCCCCTTGGCCCCCTGTTCCTACACCTATGTGTGCGAGCTACTGGAGCTTGTGGAATATCTATGGCAGAGATATTGTGCTTGTATGTACTAATATGCGTTCATTGTTTCATATGACATATGAACTAAAGTTTAAAATTCTCTTCGAAGGTATTGCATGTCTCATGTGAAACTGATAAATATATATATATATATATACATATTTTATATATATATATATATATATATATATATATATATATATATATATATATATATATATATATATATATATATATGTATATATATATATATATATATATATATATATATATATATATATATATATATATATATATATATATATATATATATATATATATATATATATATATATATATATATATATATATATATATATATATATATATATATATATATATATATATATATATATATATATATATATATATATATATATATATATATATATATATATATATATATATATATATATATATATATATATATATATATATATATATATATATATATATATATATATATATATGACTTATACATATGACTTATCTAGGCGATTTAATCTAAATGTATATAGAACTTTCGATTGATTTGTGATTTCCAGTAAAAATATGAAGTAAATGTAGTATTTAATTTGAGTCAGATTATTAAAAGTTGTAAAGTTGTACAAAAATAGGTTAATATTTTAGATTTTATACCCGACATCCAATTTATTGATTTATTTAATCATGGTTTGTCCATTCTTCCATTTGATTAATACATTGTTGCAAGATTAGTTACTTAAGCTCATCCGAGTCATGTAGGCACATAGGGCCCGTGTTTATCCCCGATTTCATTGGCGTAAGCAGATGAGAGCACATGACTCCCCAGCAATGCTGGTACTCATTTGAAATTCTAACCAATATTTTATTCACGTAAATTCGCAATGGATATATATTTACAGAAAAATTACATAAATGTAGTTTCAAATGATAACTTTTTATACAATTCAAGCATCTTTGAATACAAATATTCATGTATCATTACCTAATAAATATTATGCAATACTATTTGATTGACTCCTATTAAACCATTAAGTACATTATGGCTTAATAGTTTGACCAGGGTGGCTGTGAACTTACAATTTAAATGCTTTTTATTTACGTTCTATCGAGGACTTGAACCTGATAACACATTTATCAACTGAGGACTTCAAGTATTATCGAGAACTTCAATTGCATGCGGTTCCTACAATTGGGGTATCTAATGTTATTTCAAGAAAGTTCCGTCTTGCGAAGTTATTGATTCATTCTGTTTTCAGAGGCGGACAACCTCTCACTCGCCAAACCTTTAACGTGATTTTGAATTTTTGAATTTTCTGTTTGCTGGAAGGTGGTCATAAAATACTCAAATACTGCCCCCACATATGTATACTACATTATAAGATAAATGGAAAGGTTGCAATAACACGAGCTTAAATCGATTAAAATGTACTAAAAACAATGAAAAAAGCCAAAAGTCACAATAAAATTGGTTAAATATTGACCATTTTGTAGCATTTTAAAGCTTAGATACCTAATTAGCATAAATTGCGCAATATTTTGTGACCTAAGAATGCGACAAGTAGAAAAATTGCTTATGTTAACATATTGTTTTTCTGTGCTTTCCCAAATTATTTTGTATTGGAGAAGGTGGCTACAGTCAATAGGAAATTGGATACTATTATAACCCAAATTTAGCAGTAGCATGCATTTTGAGAATCCTGATATTTGAAATTTGGGGAAGAAATATAAAGAATTATATCACATTGAAGAATACAAGCAGCATTCGTGTCCATACATCATCACTTTTGTGCATGCTGAAAAATTGCTCAAACTTTGATTCGTCATAACTTAAAAATTATAGGTGTTGTTATGACTGTTCAAAGATTGTTCTGCTCCAAGTTTACCAGTGTAACGCTCTTTCATCTTAATACAATTCTATACCTGTCCATAAATAAATTAAAAACTATTAAAATTGAAAAGTTCTATCAAAATTGTTACAAAATGTCAAATCAACAGACAAGAAGTTACGTCACAACCTCACATTCCTCCGAATTTTTTGTATGTTATGATTTTTTTATTTTATTTTGTGACTTACCACTGAATATTCAACAGTTTATGGAGGCTGGTGTGGCTGGGAAGGCTTACTCAAATGTACTTTGATTTTAATTTTTAAGATGACACATATGAATCCGAACATTACTCACTTCAACAGTTCAAGAATAAGATTTTCAATAGAAGGAATTTAAAAAGATTTAGTTCAGGGGTCAAGATGGAGATTAAAAGCCTGCCCTTCATTCACAGAACTTTGGTTATGTGAAACCAGTTAATTAACCTCTCTGGGATTGATGACTGACAGCTTTTTTAACCAATCACCGCCGCATGAATTTGCCTAGCAACACAATCTGCGTAGCTAAGTGAGACAAACATCCTACGTGGTACTGGTCCAGTACAGCTAGCTAGCTGCGCGCTTATGTAGTCGATGCAGTTCACTATACAAAAAAAAATATCTGCACACAGACTGAGTGACGGCAAAATGGTGAACAAAAATTGCGCTTATGGGCCCGCTTCGGGCTTTGTAAATCTGATTGCTGTTACTTAGAATAGTTAGCTAACTTAATTTTGTTGATCCTATTTGCTAAAAACTCTAAAGACCCGGTGAAGTGCCAAAAATGAATCATAGCTTGCGGCAGGCCTCGCGAACATCTAAATGCCAATACATTGGTCGTACACGATTGCGGATTTGAAATTTGTTTGCCCCCACTTAGTTACCGTGTTGCTATGATGGACGTGGCTTATCTCGTAGCTCAGAGACGTTAAATGATCAAATAAACTTGATAGATTTGTGCTTCCTGAAGAGAATTCACAAATTTACACACAAAAAAGTGTATCATTTAATATAGGCCTAATTAATGTATGGCAATAAGCCTTGATATTCAAAATGTTGAACACGCCCAATTTGCAACAGATTTTGATGATTCCTTTAGCTATTCTCGTTGTCATGGTTTATAGCACATTTTATTCCATTTAATCTCAAATTGTTGCTATCAGTTCAGATCTTTAAACTTAAATTATAACATTGTTAGATATCATCAGTAAACTGGTCAAGAGTAAATAATTCTACACCGATAATTCAAATCATGCACTGCCAGACTGCGCGGGCGATTGGGGAAATAATTGTCAATTCTTTTCTTTTGATTTAATAAACGGTGGATATTCTTAATGTGCTTCAAAGGGAAGAGCCGGGAAAATCCTTTAGTTTATCATTCAATGATAGCCTGAGGATTTTTACAAATTCATTTACATTCTGCTCTATGAAAACTGGGTATATCATAAACCCAACAAAGCTATCGTTATTCTAAAATAGATAAACAAACTATTCTAATCCTTTCAATTGGAATTCCAATGACCATCAAAATATACATTTCTGCAAATATAATATATCATATATATATATATATATATATATATATATATATATATATATATATATATATATATATATATATATATATATATATATATATATATATATATATATATATATATATATATATATATATATATATATATAGATATATAGATAGATATATATATATATATATATATATATATATATATATATATATATATATATATATATATATATATATATATATATATATATATATATATATATATATATATATATATATATATATATATATATATATATATATATATATATATATATATATATATATATATATATATATATATATATATATATATATATATATATATATATATATATATATATATATATATATATATACATATATTATATATAGGATTTTATAGGGATTTTTTCCCGGAAGTAAAATTTCGAGATCTGTTAAAGAAATATTACTTGGCTGTTTGGTTCAATACAGGTCAACCACTGTAAGAGTGTAATTTTCAGTCCTATATATGCTAGCAGCCATATACTGGTAGATCGACAGACACAAGGCTGAGACTCCTCGTTTTCAATGACTTTAATTATCGTTTTATTTGGAGGTCCAGTGAGTGTCTGTCTTATGTGAAAAAGTTTTTCAAAAGAAACAAGGGTGCACAACACACTTTGAGAAAAGAGAAAAACGACGAAGGGTTCACGGATGTTCTTTGCCTAGTGTAATAAATAGCACTTCTTCATCCCACACGGAAAGTTGAACTCTGCCGTCTCTTAAACGTTGTGCTGAGAATCAATGTCGTCGGCATGAGGAGAGGGGTAGGTAAAAGAGGAGAAGGGGGTCGTTTCTCACACTTCTTCTTTCCAAGGTGGAGCATCCAGCATTCCAGATTCTCCAAATGCGATGAGAAAATGTTGAGGTGCAGAGTTTTGTCGACGGCCGGGTGTGTGACCCAGCGCGCGTATTTCAGCGCTTTGAAAAGCTGGCGTGGTTCCTAAATTGGTCGGGTCTTTGCCATGCCCCCCCCCCCCCCTCCATCCTCCCACCCCACTCACTTACGCCAAGTGATGGGAATAAATGCAGTTGTGGGAAGGCAGGGGTAGTGGCATAAGTTTAAAGTTGAAGGTAACATAATTCAGAAGCAGGCCTTTAATCGACTGAATTTGAAAGTTTCCTAACAATTTAAAAAAAAAAAGATTGGCAAGCAAAAATGATAATTTATGGCAATAATTGCAAATGATGCTGGATTTTAAAAAACGTGCTTGAAACACACAACACGTCATGATCAGTTTTCTTTTAAAGACAATCTGTGTATTTATTTTTAGATGTAAAGAAAGTCAGTCATTTTCTTTAAGTTTCAATTTTAGAAAGGGAACTCAATGCTGATAAGGAGCATTAAAACCTTTCAAAAACGTGGGATGACTCGTGCCCTCTAACTTTTCACAAATAAGTATAAGCGGCTTAGGCATGTATCCTCCTGATTCTGCCGGCCCGTGTAGAAAGAAATCATTGTATTGCAACAGCCGACCCTTCTGATAAACATCATGACGCGTGTGATATGACTCGGAGTATCTGATATATGATTACATCCAGTCGCATTAGGAGAAAATATCTCTCACAGTCTATATCAAAGTACTGAAAGGTAAAGTCCAGGGAAGGACCGGGAGTTTTCGAACTATTGAACAATGAAGATATTTACATTGGCTTATGTTATTGTTCAGTGTTTTGGGGTCCCTAAGATGATTGAGCCTTCATATGCGTACTCTGTACATGCAGACTGTTGTTACCTTATGGGCATCTCAGGAGTTGACCCAGTGGCGTATACCTGCGGGTGGACAGGGCGGGCAATAGCCCCCAGTTGACGAGTACAATTCCAACTGCATAAAGCCACTACTTGTAACAAGGTTTCGTTTCGTTCGGCCCACGTAAGACTGCTTACCAAAATAGGTTGTACCCCGTTGTTACTAAGAGAGCCTAAGCAAAACGGGTCCTTGAGCTGTGAATTTTAGCGGCATGATACACCGTTGTTTGGTATATTTCCCATCCCGGCTTTACTATCCTAACCTTGCAGTATTATGCAGTTTCATCGTCTGAAATACATTTGCGAAATATATCTGCGCAGGCGCAACATAAAACTCAGTTGAATTCTTTCTTTGTTTTTTTTGGTTAGTGGCGTAGCCATGGCGGGGAATGCAAAAAATGGGGCAAACTTTGAATTTTATATATTTTTTGCTTTAAAAAAAACAAAATTTCCCACACAAGTGGGCTAAATTTGAACACTTCGTCATGGGAGGGGGCCTAGTCTACAGGTCTAGGACCTTCTCTGACCCCCCTCACAATGTTGGCTTTTAATGTTGGTTATATATATATATATATATATATATATATATATATATATATATATATATATATATATATATATATATATATATATATATATATATATATATATATATATATATATATATATATATATATATATATATATATATATATATATATATATATATATATATATATATATATATATATATATATATATATATATATATATATAATATATATATATATATATATATATATATATATATATATATATATATATATATATATATATATATATATATATATATATATATATATACATATATATATATATATATATATATATATACATATATATATATATATATATATATATATATATATATATATATCTCATTCAATTTTCTTTCACCAATGAAAAGTACCAAAACGTATTCAAAATTGTAAAAGTTTGCAGATTTTAGATACACAAACCGCAAAATATTCACATGTATGTATCAGTTCGAGTCGGAAACTTTATCAATAGTAAAGGTTGAAAGGGCGCCATATCCGAAATGTGTGGCGCTATTTAAATATCATTTCAAATATTTGAGAGAAGAAAACAAATCGTCCAAACATTAGTGAAAATTGTCGATCATATGTCATTTGTTTTGCGAAAATCGTTTCTAAAATGTGAACACTTTTCGCAAAAAGATTTCTCAAACTTATCTTTCAATTATTAAAAAACCACTGAAATGGCGTCCCAGTTGTGTCGTAAATTGGCCCGTTGCTACTCATCATCATTTTGTTTTTAAGTATATTTACCATGCATTATTTTGGACACTTAATATAAAAGAAATATCGCTCCCGTCTAGGACACTTAATATTAAAGAAATATCGCCCCCGACTTGTAAACACGCACCCAATCCAAAATAACATGCACCTTTATCCTTTGAAGGCGTCGACCGAAAAATTACTGAAAACAAGGAAAGGGGTGGGGGGGGGGGGGGATCCCACGTGGTTCCGATGCTAACTTTAGATTAAAAGCATTTAAAAAAATTGTTATCGTATAGGCCCTATCTTTTAATGTTGTGTTCTTACACGTTTATCCCATTTATCATACTGGAACATGTAATTTGTGTATATTTTGTTGCTTGTTTACGTGTTCAAGTTTTTGTCTTAAGCTATAAGTTATAACCACAACAACCAATTAAAAATTGTATTGGGCTCCGCCTGACATGAATAATGATGAACAGCATTATACCAAGATTGATTCAAATTAGACATGGGTTTGTGGAAATATGAGCATAAACATCCTGTACAATCTTTGTTATTATCAACAGCATCATACCAAGATTGATTTAAATTTGACATGGGTTTGTGGAAATATGAGCCTAAACATCTGGTATCATCTTTGCTATTATCAACAGCATCAGACAAGATTGATTTAAATTTGACATGGGTTTGTGGAAATATGAGCATAAACATCCTGTACCATCTTTGCTATTATCAACAGCATCATACCAAGATTGATTTAAATTAGACATGGGTTTGTGGAAATATGAGCATAAACAGAAATTCAGTTAGTCCCGCCTTCTCATTAATATTATGACATCAGCACCAAAAACAATAGGGATCGTCTGCAGACCACAACACACCCATATACCAAGTATGGCATACATCCAACTCGTAATACTCTTGAGATATCGTGTTTACAGGTTTGTTAACATAATTTTACATTTACCCTGGTCTACTAATTAATATTCATGAAATCATCACTAAAAAACAATAGGGCTCAACTACAAACAAGAGCACATCCATATACCAAGTATGGCATAATCCACTTCACTGTTCTTGAGATACCGTGTTTACAAGCTTGTAAGCAGAATTTTACATTTAGTCCCGCCTACTAATTATTGTTCATGACATCAAGACCAAAAACAACAGGGATCGTCTACAGACCACAGCACACGTACCATATAACAAGTATGACATAAATCCACTACACGGTTCTTGGGATATCGTGTGTTTACAAGCTTCAATCACAGACACATACATACACCACACACACACATACATACATACAACCCATACACACATACATACAACCCATACGCATTTAGACCCCACATCTAGTGACGTGTATAATCCTATATAACTGGTGACCAATTACCACCACAACTGGTTATCAAAGGCCGTGGACATTGACTTGGTTGTCGATGTTATGTCTGTCCGTACGTCGTACATGTGTTCTCGTCCGGGTCGTATTAAGCGTTTCGTGATAGCATTTGTACTATCATAACCGAATACGCAGGCGACGACCCCGTCATTGTAATTGTGTGTTCAACTCTCTCTCTCTTCCATACATGTGCAGACATTACAACTGATCACGTGGGCATAATCCTATTTAACTGGTGACCAATTAATATACAACACACACAAGGGATGGCGTTATTAGGAAATTAGGTTACCCACGTATTTTTAACTCTTTTTATCTAACAGGTGACATGTACCGAAATGCAAAAATACTGAAATAGAGTAGTGTTTAGTCATAATAGTTTTAAAAACAGCCATTTTTAGAACTAAAAACAACCGAGGACGTCATTGGTTGTGTGTGTGTGTATCATCGCTTTGAAGGTGTGTAAACATACGAATGTCATCGGTTGGTGGGTCTAAACAGCTTCACCTATACCCATACATACACACATACACCACACACACACATACACACACACACACATACACCACACAGTGCACACACACCCACACCTACACATACATACGCCAGCATGACTATGGTTCCTTATGCTATCCCATCGGAACCAAAAATGATTCAAAACATTTTTTCTTTCACCGTGGGTTAGTTTTATTAGAACTTTATACAAACATTACATTCCAATTATTAATTAAAAGTCGAAACTCCTTTTCATTAATTATCAATCAAATAAATAGTTCAATATTTGTTATACAAATATTTCAAAATGTACAGTAATTATTTAAAAATTAATCATTCAGTCATCACATCATTTCAAAAGCACAAAACATAATTCTTAAGCAAAGGGATGTTGTTCTTTCCTTTTTGTGAGCGACATAATATCATTTTACCTGAAGACCCAATGTTGAAATGTCAATTATTATTCAATCAGCCAATATTTGTATGGAAGTTGATTTGCCGAGCACGACATCGAATGTCCCAAGATGCAATGCAAAATGATTGTTTGTTTGAAGACAAGCCACTTCTTTACAGCTTTATGGAGTCAGTATTTTTTCAGTTTACAATAGTATAACTTTGTTGGTCCTAAACACATCGGCAGCTGTAAGAGATTTTGTTTGTAGGGACGAAACATGATTGGGGTGGGGGAGGGGATGAAAAATCTTTTGAATTATACTAAAACAATGATTAACACACCTTTGGGAGGGGGTGCATCCCATACCCATATGGCGAGCACGATTCAGTGGGCCCAATGTTAGTATCAATATGGATTCGTCAGTGAAATATATGCAATCATTGTTATGGCACGGGGTCCCAACCCGAAATTCAATTGGATCCTCCAGTGCGATCAGTCCAGAAGCATGCCTATTATTAGGAACATTTATAACACACGAGAATATTGAAGTCATGCAGCCATATTGTTCAGATGTTGCGATCCAATTTCATAGTTTCTAATTTATGTACTTGAAGTACAAAACAAAAATGTGTTGAATTTTCCAACTGCCCGTTTCCCGCCTAAAAGCCTACCTCTATTATTTCTGATATTTCGAAAACGGCATGATGAACATATCAAATAAGAATAGAAAAGTTTTAGCCAGCCAACACAGTAACTAAGGCATTTCCATGAGTTTTAAGTTTCCCTTAAAAAGATATTTTCCCAGAGGTATTTCAAATTTAAAAGATGTAACATTACACAAGGCTTCAATGTTAGGATAGCAAAGGATCATGGGAAATATCACAAGATGGCGGCTTTCCATGTAGCAAAATGTTCCCATTTTTAGGTACATTTATGTTTCCATTAATAGGCATGCTGCCGGACTGGCAATATTGATACTATCTCCCTTCAGCCGCGCCAGAAATACCATTGGTCAAATTGGACATTCATATGACCTGACAACTGTTTCATTCATTTGTCGCTTGCTTTTCGGGGATGGTTTGGCCTATGAGGTGCCCACATTTTTTCGGCTTGGCGTTTCTCCTTATCCAATTTATTTTGTCAATGATTGCGGAATAAATTGAATGCGTCAATAATTTCTGTGATTATCTGTGCTCCGTGGATGTTTTGTGATGCTCCAATTGTTCACTTTTGATTTATGAAATCAATTTGTCGTTTATCTTTCATATTTCAATGCACATTCCAATTTTGTAAGACTATCGCCACACACTATACTCTCTTATTAAAAAAAAAGTTTTATCTTGAGCTACATTTTGAACCTTCTGGGTTCCCAAGGATTATTTCTAAGAGTTACTTGGAGAAAAAAAAAAGGTTATTAGCTTGTCCCGTATTTGGAACATTTTCTTTGTACCTTTACAGCTGCGGCGGATGGCACCAAACTTCCTCAACTGTATGCCCGGGGACTATGAAATTACCTTTGCTTATAAAAAGACTCAGCATACTATACCTTATTGGAATCAATCTTAGGACGCTGAAGTATTTGCAAAAAAAATACATAAAATGTTATAATATTAAAGTGGTGATAATATGTTATAGCTTCATTGCATTTCTACAAATCTTTTTTTTAAAGGTAAATCTACTCTTAAAGATCTATGGGCAGGTAGCGATAACTTTAGCTTAATTTGTAGAAAATGTCACGTGATTATATCAAAAGGTTTCATCAAAACCGGTTAAAAATTGACCATTTTACAACTTTTTGAATTTTTAAGGATAAGTTCTGGGTGCATTTTATATGAAAGAGGACTTCAACATGTTCAAAAAAACAAAATGGTGGAGAAAGCGTTTAAAAATCGTATTCTATTAAGGAGATATTCAAGTTTAAAGCTGTCTATCTTATTTGTGTAGAAATGACTGTGTAGTAAGTCTACTAACTGACTAAGGAAAGTTGGCGTCCTCATCCTCACATTCTTAACAATTGTTCATGCATTTCAAAGAAAATTTATTTAAATTTTTTACTATTTTAATTATTTTTCCTCAAAATTTCTTCAAGTGGTAGATTACAAATACAATTACTAGATTCAGTTTTACTACTTTTCTGAAATATCCCATGGTTTTTCAGCCTCAAAATTGATACAAAATATGATAAATATATAAAGACAGGAATCTGAGGTTATATGACATAACAACTAGTCTGATTTCAGTTGTTTCTATACAAAAGATACCAAACTTTAAACTTAGATATTTCCTTAGCGGGTGAATTTTTTAATGCTTTCTTCGCCATTTTGTTTCCTTTGAAGTCCTCTTTCAAATAAAATAGACTTATTATTATGATCTTAACCACTGAACTAATTCTGTAAGGCCTTAGTAGTCTATATTGAATTATGCAACTTTGTTTTTAACTTGTGAAAACTCGAAGAGAAAAGAAAACAAAACAGCTTTTTGTTTTTCAATACCCCCACCAACTTTCTTTGAATGGGAGCAGCTGAATATGGAATAAAATCGAATGAATAATTAGCGGAAGAAAGAAGTCTCGCAAATTCAGAGACTGAAATTTAGGAGAGAAATTTAGTACATGAAAGATTTTAAGTTGCCTTCTCTTCCATACATCACAGTTTTTGCATACATTAAAAATTCAAAACTTTGATGAACCATAACTCTCTATGGTAAACATAAAATCTTAACCTGTCCATATACCTTTACAAAACTCGAATGGCATCTCAACCACAGACAGACAGAGACAAAAGTCTGATTTGCACCCAAACTGTGCCTCTCTCCTAGCCTGTCTTCACAACCCTCATCGCTGCCTCATTGGCCAATTGTCAGCTCGTAGCAATCTTTCCTAATTTAATCTTAAACTGTTAAACCTATACCATGTTACCTGTACAATCGTCTTCATCTTGCATATTGAACAGTAATGTTTGTTGTTGAGGATTTTGAAAGCAAGAAGAAAAAAACATTGGATGTGACGTCATAAGGATATTTGTGGTTGGCAAATTCAAAATGGAGGCATTGTCACTCCACTATTACTTCACCAGCTTCGAAGAGCCAAGGAGCTTGAGTGAATTCGACAATCGTCAGATAATTGTTACCTAAAATGATGAAAAACAAAAAAACACAGTCATTAAAATGCATAGCAAAAAACAATGATCAATGTAAATTGATAATGCGTAATCAGGGCTCCGACAGATTTGGGGCTCGAGGTAAAGGAAAATCTTTAAAAGAGTTAGAATAAAATTTTTAAAATGTAGAAATTTAGGCCGATTCTCAGTTCACTTACGCTCGTAAAATAGGGCCTAATAATTGTGCTCACCTTTCTTCATCGCTTTTCCAATAATTTTGGAACGCACTGACCCCTTCCTACATGGAGTGGCCAATAGAAATTACTTGCCCCCTCCTCTCCCTCTTGACGGTATAATTTATAGGAGACTCACATCATACGATGTAAAACTAAAGGGTTGAATATAAACCTTCAGTGGGTATATCCCAATTTAATGATTTACGAGCTTTAAAAAGCCAGCTACTTTCCATGAAAATATTCATTTGTCTAATTGTGGCAGAGGGCTCCATCTGATATCCCCAACTTGCATTTTCAACTTAATATTTTCTCTTCATAAGGGCGATGGGTAAAAAACTGATATTTGTAAAAAATAATCAGTGGCGTAGGAGCAATTTTTTTCTTGGGGGGCTGAAGCTTTATTTCTTCAAGGACCTCGACCCCCATCCCCACTCAGACCTCGTTTTTGGCATGGTTTCTTGGGCATGTTTGGCGCTTTGGGCATTTCTTTCTCTTTTTTTTCAAAGCAGAATGAACAAGTGACATTCTTGCTGACCTTCTTTCGGAAGAAGTCTTTCAAACTCGATTGGTGTATTTGACCACTCATGCTTGCCATCATGGGCGTAGGAGCCCAATTTGATTTGATTTTTTTTTGATGGGGGGAGGGGGGGAGGGGGCTGTAACGACTTGCCGAAAAATATAACCCTCCAATTTTTAACATGTTAATGTACATATCATAATAGTAGTGGCGTAACTAGGGTTCTGCGGGCCGGGGCCGAAAGGAATACTGCAGGCCCCTTGGTATCAAGTGGGTAAAATTATTATAAAAACAACAACTACGCTCTGCGCCACCTTGGTTGGCGCGTAGTGTATGAAGGAAATTTTGGAAAAATGCCTCCCAGACTGCAGGATATGGCTTTAAAAATCGAAAAAAAGTTAAATATTATCCCTTGATTTTATAGGTGTTGCTCAAATTGTTATTAATTTACAAAAATGGAATAAAAATGTTTTTACAAGCTGATTTTGGCCCAGACAATACTATTTTAACTCATGGGAACCAAAGGTGCAGGAGTCGGACTACATATTTTTTCAAAGGCCTGCACCTTTTGATAACTTCAGCGTGATCTCCGTTGTCTTAAAAAGTTTTAATTGTTAAACTTTATTTTCACTAAATTGATCATAAAAACCTTCCTTAAAACGGGTGCAATTTAAGTTGGACCTCTCTGCGTTCGATGTTGAGGTAGCAAACTTATGGATATGACTATGAGCTTTCCAACAAGGGCGTGAAATTAGGCACTGATTTTAGGCCTTAAGTGACCGCCGGCCGGTAAAATTACCTTGTGGAAATTAGTGGGATGAAGAATTCAACGCATTGGTTCAACACCCCTTTCTTTCGAAATCGCGGACCACTTTTTTCAAGTACCCTTTTTTGCTAATTTGCTGTCTACGTTTGTTGTGAAAATTTCCTCCCTTTTCCGCGATTTTCATAACGCAGATACGTATCAACGGTTTATGTTAAGTGCCACCGCCAGGGTACTTGCCCGAAAAATTCTCAGAATATTGCCCGAATTTTCACAAAAATATTTTGTTGGGGGGGGGTGCAGCCCCCCGCCCCCAGTTCCCCCTCCCCGCCTCCTACGCCTATGCTTGCCATCAGTTGTACCGGCAGTAGACATGCGTGCACGTACAGCGGTACGTATAATTTGTTATGTACGTACAACGGTACAAACACATTAGGTGTCACAGATGCCCGCATGCGTATTTTATTTTCTTCCCAGGAGTTTCTAGGACAATTTGCATTAATATCAGTTGAAAATCTTTCTAAATCAGTCTAATTTTCAACGGAATAAACGCAAATTGCCCTAAACACTCCTGGGAAAGAAAAAAGTATGCTGCCCGCACTCAGAGTCTGCGGTAGCACGCAAAGGTTATGTTTAACACAGCTTCGATCAGCTCAAAATGATTATGAGGGTGCTAAGAAGTAATAAAGTCTCCATCAAAAATACATTACTTTTTTTATCAACATAATCGAAGAAGTTAGAAAATATGACAATATCCCATAAAGCTATATTATTTAAAGTGGGTATAAATAAGTCTTATAGGTTTTTTCGTATATGATAAGTGGGGGGACTAAAGCATAGTTTAGCCCCTAAATTTTGACTGGGATGGCTAAATCCCCCCGCTTCCTACGCCATTGATAATAATACATGGGTATGAATGAATTTGGAAGTATGCAAGCATGCCACTTTATAGACGGCAGAGGAACAGAGGGCGCAACTTCACAAGGGCCATATGCCCCACTTATCAGAGAATCCTTATCAGATATGAAGTGTCGTTGCAAATTTTGGAAATATTCCCGAACAAAAACAAAAGTGTGAATGGATATGTAATTAAAAAAAAAAAAATTAATTTTTATTTCATTTTAATGAAAGTATACACAAGAGAAACACATTGTGAAATTTACAGAGGGACTAGCTTCTGAGCTTTGGGGAATGCACTTTCTTATTTTCCACCCTAATTTGTTTTGTATGAGCCCTAAATTATAATTTGTTGTCCCTTTTCTCTCCGTTTATAACTATAGCTGAGTAAGAACAATTTACTGAGGGCACAAATAAGACGTTTGCCAAAGTACAAGTCACCCCAAAGTTTAACAGTGTGCCCCTTTAATGATGTGATGGATATGACTAGGGAAAAACCTAGTAGGGAAACCCCCTGGTAAAGGAGACATAAAGTCTGACATAATCCTTATTTCAAATGATAGAACTCAAAATATCAAATCTTCTGACCAAGTATCATAACTCCAGAAGAAATCTAACATATTTTTTGTAATCATTAAAAACTTTAATGCTACTACTAAATAGTACCATGGGAGCCGCCATTTTGATTTCAAAACATGCAGGATATGATGTCATCAACCCAGCAGGATGTTGGATTGCTTTGTATTTCTTTATAATCTATCTCAAGTTTTCTAGCTCATGAAAAATTGTTTTGTAAGGGTCAAGAACATTTTTGTGTAAACATGAAAATGTCAAAACATGCTATTAAAACTTTGTGTCCCATAATTTTGGAATGAAAACATAATATGTTGTTCTAAAGAAATACATTACTTTCTTTAGTCTCAGTTGGGGAAATAATGTCATCATTCACAAGATTTCAAAACAGAATTGAGCAAAATGGCAGCCTCCATTTGTTGACTTTAAAGATAGATAACTTGAAATAGAAATAAGATTTTGACTTGCTGTTTGTGGTGGTTGGTTTTAATTTGAATCCTCTATCATATAAAATAAGGAATTCATCAGACTTTATGTCTCCTTTAAAGACTTAGACGTTTGGCTAATAACAAATCGTTTAAGATTTACCGAAATTCCTTAAAAACAAAGGCACAGTTAAAAATACTGTCTGATGATTAAAGGATTAGTTCAGTCAGTCAGCGGACACGAAAGTTTATTTGATTTCAAAGAAGACAAAGAAAACAAAATGGTTTAAAGAAAGCATTCCAAAATCTTATTCCGTTAAAGAAATATTCCCATGGATTTTTATTTTTTTTAAATAAAATAGAGAAAAGTTTTAGAAACAAAATATCATATTTCGTTTAGAAGTTATGGAAATTTAAAGTATTTAAAAAGTATTTTTAATTTGGACAAAATTGGCAACATCTGTGATGTCATAGAGAAAATTTCAACAAAACTTTTTTTGTATTTCTTTAAAAGTGATTTGGATTTTATTTCATAGTAAATGTGATGTACACCAAGAAAAAATAAAATGCTTTCTTGTAGATTATATATTCCACCCTATTTCTATAATGAACCAAAAATACTGTTCGGTAATGTTAAAAAAGTCTGATTAATTTTATAAGAAATACATAAGAACTGTGCTGGAAAGCCTTGATGACATCAGCAAGCTGAAGGACATATACTGTAAGAGGTGTTTTTAAGAACATCTTCTTACTCTTTAAATTGTTATAACCGCCAAACGGGAAAAGATATTAACGTAGTTTTTTTTCTTCACCACTTTTGTTTCTAGAAATTTTCTCTATCATATATGAAAAAATGAAAATCCGCGGGAATATTCCTGTAAGGAGATACTTAAGTTTAAAGTTCTGAACCATTTGGGTAGAAACGACTGAAATCGGACTATACTTTATGAATTCTATCATATGTTGTCCTGCAATTTTGTGGCTTTAAAACCATTGGACATGTCAGGAAAGCGGTAAAACAAAATGTAGTAAGGGTAATTATAATACAGCACCTGAAGAAAGTTTTTTTGGAAAATAATTTAAATAGCAAAAGAATTCAATACTTTTTCTTCAAAATACATTAACAATTTTTAACAATGTAAGGATAAGGGCCTTAACCCTCCATAGTAGTAGAGACACTATACCAATCATTTCTGTACAAATAAGACAGAGCTTTAAACTGGAATATTTCCTTAGAGGAATAAGATTTTTTAATACTTTGTTCACCATGTTGTTTCTTTTAAGTCCTCTTTCATATAACTGTATAAGATAAAGTTGCTTGATCACTGAACTAATTGCATTTAATGTTACATGAAAATGAGTCCATAAATTTTCAAATGTCCTTCTTTGTGCTTTAAAATTTGTTAAATACTTACATCCAATTTGCAAAAGCAGAAGAAAACAAAAACGTCGCCACCCATTTTTGATTCATATTTGCCTCAAGTTTCACCATAAATTTGTAATAATTTTCTCTGAAATAGGGTCGGCCGAGGCCCGAAACCCACTCTTCATGCACTCTAAAAAGGGAATGGTCAATTTGACCAATCCTTTCTCACAGTTTGACACTAAATGAATCTTTTGATATAGAAGAAGATTATCACCGTCTTGATCCGCATCATTAAAGGGTCTCTGCGCATCCTCCTTCTTTGTCTCCGTCACTTCCGTTAACTCCCTCAGACTGATCTTACGGTCCGAATTCAAATCATAAGTAGAAAACTGTTTCGGAATATCTATTCCTCGAAATTCAATAAAACTGTTTGAATCCTGACTTCCGGGCCTTTTCATTCCATCTTTGTTCAGTGTGTCAGGAATAAGGGCAACGGCTGACACTATTGGAATCAGTGCGGCTAGAATACATACACAATGGTATAACGTGGACTCCATTCTCTGAAAGAAATTAAACACATCAATTAAACACATCAATTATTAAATCAGGAAAACAACAACACGAATTCCACTCCCAAGTGAAAATGTCGTGAGAGCCAGTTTGCTGGTTAGTTTTTCAGTTTAAACATAAATCTTAAATAATCATTTGGAAATGTACTAAGGAAGGATTTGGGTTTGTGCCAAGCATTACGTATTAAAAGTATCGTTGTTCTGCTCTGTACCCACACGTAGGCCTACACATACGTATGTGATTCGAATCATGTGTATTACCCACTTCAACTTGAACCTTTGCGAAATTAACGAAATTAATCGCACCTGCTCATCAGGCACTCCTTCTGACCTTAGCGGATCAATAGGTTACCGCTCATTGCCTCGTACAAATTTGTTATCATATCATCTTTTTGAGCGGAAAATCAACCTCCGCGTTTCGCAAAAAGTAGGGCTTAATGATGGCCACAAGTGATTTTTTAAACGTTCACTTGACACGGCCAAGTTTAAATTATTACCAATGTAAGATTACCGTCACTATCTGACTATGTTCTTGTCATTCTTGCTTGACAGTCATATTATTCTATGTATCCCCGCAATACAACATCGACCTTATCACAATCACAAATTGTCTTACCTTTTAATTATGATTTTTAACACATTTCGAACATAGTCTGCATGTAAATAACTACCACCATAATCACGGCCGTCCTCGTCATTGCTACCGCGTCACCATCATCAAATCATCATTCACATTTATCGTCACGTCATAATCATCACACACATTCGCCGTCACGTCATCGTCATCACCCACATTCATAGTCCCATCATCACCATCACACATTTATCGTCATATCATGAAAATGCAACATCGCTTGTCACATCATCGTCACATTCTGATTCATCATTTCCATATTAATCAGTTAATTTTGAGTCAGTTTATTATCCTGTTGTGGGAGAAGTACAATATTATGCCAATGTTATATCACAAGTTGAATCGCGTCCTCACTTTACAATAACTGGCCTTTGAAAAAAAATCGCGGAAGTGACCGCCCTAAAATGCACAAATCATGTACATGATATCAAAACAATAACAATATTAATAAGTTTCAAAAACAACTTGCTTCTGTATATATCAGTATATTTCAGGTGAAATGTCATTTTCACCTCCGGTTGATATATAGGAAGAAATATTCACGACACGTAAAATAACGGAAATAATCAGGATCTTGGCTCATTGTAGTCACACACGGATAACCTGAACATAGGCAGATAGGAGGTAATTCCAGAAGAAGAATAAGTTCTGAAAGCTTTAATCAGTTAATTAAATGATAATCTTGTTTCGAGTAGACCTGTGTGAGCTTTGAAAGCGAAACGAACTGGACAGATAAGCCACTTGCCCCATGCCATGGGCAATGAGCTTAAGCGGGAACGCGGGGAGCGGGGAAAAATAATAAGATGTCCCTATAACCAATGGCGTAACCAGCATTAAAAAGAAAAAAAGTGAGAGGGTCTAAGAAGGTCCTAGACAACACGTCACTTTGGTGTACTACCGCACGCACTGTCCTTGAAACGTAACGTTACTATGACTATGTCACGCGTACGGGTTATGCGCTTTATCGTACAAGTACGAGTGTACAGCGTCTGAGTGAGGACAACACGCATTTTCTGGTTGATAACTCAGTAACGCACACGTGTATAGCCGTGACAGAAGCAGACGCGTAGCCAGGAGAGGAGAGAGAGAGAGGGGGTGATGGGGCGGTCGCCCACAAACAAAATTCCAAGAGAAAAGAATGCACCGACCTTTTCAAATGAGTAGTCGTTGACAGTGGTCTTAGAAATAGCTAACGGGGTTACTATAGCTCTGTGACTTTTGATGGATTGCCCATGCGAGCTCGGGTACTAGCAGAGTTGAGACAGGCTTGGCTATCTTTCTTTGGGCATGTTAATGGATTGTACTGCCCATTGAAGTACAAACAGACCTTTGACCTTTTTGACCCCAGAGTATTGTTTTCTTTGAGTTTAAAATGCCGCAAAAATGTACAAATTGATACATAATTACCCCCTAAAATTACATATTTGACCTCTAGACCTCTGAAATTTTGCACATTGATCGTATAGTACTGTATGACACCATTCATGCTCACGTCACACTTACCATTCCATAACTATATGGGGAAATGGTGAAAAAGGTCAATAGCTGTGACCTTTGACCTCAGAATCTACGGGACACAAATTCATGTACCAAGGTGTCATGATAAAGGATAGTGCTGTATAGGTCTTGTACTTTTAGAGTTAAAAATGTACAAATTAGTACATAATTACCCCTAAAATCACTTACTTGTACTATCACCTCTGATGACCCTAATCACTGAATTTTTCACATTTATCGTACCCTACTGTATGACATCATTCATGCTCACGTCACACGTACCATTCCATAACTATAGGGGGAAATGGTGAAAAAAGGTCAATAGCTCTGTGACCTTAGACCTCAGAGTCTACGGGACACAAATTCATGTGCCAAGGTATAATGGTACAACATAGGGTTGGTATGGGTCTTCTACTTTTTGAGTTTAAAATGCCGCAAAAATGTACAAATTAGTACATAATTGACCCCCTAAAATCACATATTTGACCTCTGACCTCTGACTTTAATCACTGAAATAAATTCTGATTTTTTTTTACATTTATCGTACCCTACTGTATGACACCATTCATGTTGACGTCACACTTACCATTCCATAACTATAGGGGGAAATGGTGAAAAGAAATTAATATATTTGTGACCTTTGGCCTTTTGACAGTCTGCGGGACACTAATTCATCTACCACAGGTGTCATGGTACAACCAAAGAGCTTCCACCAAAGAGCTTCCACACTCTTTTGTGCAACATAGGGTTAGCATAGGTCTTGTACTTTTTTAGTTTAAAATGCCGTCAAAATGTACAAAAAACTACATAATTACCACCTAAAATCACATATTTGACATCTGACCTCTGACCCTAACATTTTGTAACCATGCAGCTGTTATTTTGTGTTTTCGTTTTGCTGACGAAAACTGACCAATGATTGACGGATTGGTATGCCAGCTATAGTCTTCTCATGATTAAAACCCATGGAATCCAAATATTTGAGGTGTATCAGCAATGTAAATAACATTCCCTTTATCAGAATACCCTTTAATTGGGAATGAAGTAATCTTCTGTAAATTACCCATTGACCCTCAACGGAATCCTCGCAACTGCTGCTATTATCAGAGATAATGCAGTAATGCTCCGAGCGCAAACAAATTCTTAATTCTACTAACGCCCTAAGACGTACTTAAGCAAACATTTCTTTGATAAGTGTACCGTTACAGGTGTACAAAACATACTTTTAAAGTGTTTCTTTTAAGTATTTACTTGCTTGCTGTTATGTCGTTTGATGTAAACTCGCGAAATTGAGCCTGGTGGTGTTTACGTTACTTCTATCGATTGGTCTTTTTCTTTTTTATGACATGAAATAAACGATTCACGGAAAATCAAATCTTGGAAAGATAGCTCGATGGGCGGCGAAAAACTCATGTAAGAAGATCCGATGGAATGTCTTTCTTTGGCAGTAATATTAAAAAGAGCGAATAGTTATGAACAATGTTAGCTTGTAATAAAAGCCGCAGATTCGAAATGCGTGTGTCAGGGAGGTATTACTATTATACTACCATCAGGTTATTTGATGTGGCCGAAGGATTGGCTACTTGCCCAGATATAAAGGAGCTGTTATAAAACTCATGTCATGATGTGGCACATTCCTGGTCTTTTACATCTCGCAGAAATAACAACCTAAAGAGGGTGTCTCGAGAAAATTGCTTGGCACCTCGCTGGCATTGTGCTACATACCAGTAACGTCACATTCACGGCGGTTATTGATTGGCTTATCAGTGTATACGTTAATATATAGACCAAACAAAAGTGAGCAATTGTATTGCATATATTCTTACACAATAACTGGCCTAGTAAATCTCCTACATATACCAGTGACATGACTTCTGCTGCAGTTTTTGATTGGCTTGTCAATATACGTTTTACATGTGATCTGCCAATCACAAACGATGAATTGTATGCATAGTTTTCTTTCCCACTAGTTAACAGAGAACTGGGCTTTAACTTCTTAACCAAGTCCAAACCTCCAAGCCCTCATAATTATGTTACAGTTCCAAAATATGTTGTGAAATGACGTGACGTCATACCAGGTAGCCAGGCATAAGAACCCGCGATATCGGAACCACGGGACTATGGGGACCGCTTTCTCTTGCCCTAAATCTACTCACTCACAAATCCTATATATAACATTTAGAAGATGTAATATACATTTAGTATTTATTTGACACAAATAAAGCACGTCATTTACCGAGTGCCGTGGCGGAAGGAGGGAATGAGCCCCAATCATGTTCAAAAGTAGGCCTTTTACTTATTCGCCTGATGGAAAATTGCCACCATATATATATATATATATATATATATATATATATATATATATATATATATATATATATATATATATATATATATATATATATATATATATATATATATATATATATATATATATATATATATATATATATATATATATATATATATATATATATATATATATATATATATATATATATATATATATATATATATATATATATATATATATATATATATATATATATATATATATATATATATATATATATATATATATATATATATATATATATATATATATATATCGCCTATGCTCAAACCATATTTGTAGGTACTGGAGCCAGGAGGTGCCCTCCACTTTTTCGAAAACTGACAAAAGTGCCCTTTAAAAGAAATGAAAAGTGTCCATCAATTGCTGTAAAAAAAATGCCCTCATTTAATTTTCTGCTCCCTTGCACTGAGTTGCTTCCAACACCCCTGAGCAAAACCCCTGCTCTTGAAAAAAAAATGATGTGTCACCATTCTGTCATGGTAATATTTTCAAAAACTGTGTTTGTCTTTCATTCTATCAAATATTACTCTAACCCTTGACATAAATGAGCTCATTCGCCATCGGTACCTTCATCAGCAAGGACGGAAATCTGTCCTCACATTACCATGGTACCAGCAGGAAATAATTCTTTGACAAACGCCTAAATAAATTGTCCTATTTGTTTTGATGTAAGACCCAATCCTCACAGGATTACGACTCCCATCTCCACACAAATCAACTTCAACGTGGGAGATGATTAAATTATGAGGTTAATACGTGACCGTTATCAAGACCAGAAGATTGGGATTGTTATATAAATCAAAATACATATTAAAAATAGCATAAATATTTGTAAATGATTCTTCCGAAACACATCCCTGCATTTGAAAGCGTAGCTGAATTATTGAGGTAAGGAGGTCAAAGATCACATGTACTTTACCTCGTCTCACATTAATGTTACCCATATGACATGTCTGTGTAGCCATTAGGAAAACAGGATAAAAACATGTTTCTCGTCAGTACTGAAGATAATGTTGATCAAAATTGTGAGGCTGCTCGCTATTTTTGTGTGTGTGTTCCTAACCTGATAACCGTAGGTAAAAGAATGGACGTGTGGATATAACATTAGCTAAATTGCTTGAAAATATATATACCATCAATGTTCCAAAAAAGTTACCAATGTCGGTAAAAATTTCAATTTTATAATGCATTTTTAAATCTCAGGCATCAATACGCAATTTGTTATGCAAATTTGTGATGTATGAGAGGTTGTTTTCTTTGTAAATCCTTTGTTCTTAAATATCAATCATACTTCTTTCAGATGTGATGCAGGTAATTCTGACCAAAAGTGTTTTTATTCTTAAGCACACCCATTTATAATCTAGCAGGAATAAAATTTCCCATCATTTTCAGTGACTAAGATTTAGGAAAGAAAGTTACATAAAGATTTTGAACCATTTGCATCATCACAAATTTAGCATGAAACAAAAATTGATCAAATTGGATCAGCCATAACTTCTCGGCTCATAATCAATCCGGCTCTCTGAAGTCATAACTCTCTAACCCCATATGCCGAGGGCCGAGAGTCGAAACTCCTATACCTCAGTGCGTGATAACGAACTCCACAAGTGTTGGTTTTAAGAGAGGGCAGCAGACATTGAAAATTGGACACAATAAAAAAAATATGCAAATTTAAGCTAAAAAATCAAAGTTTATATTCTTTACAAAGATTAATTATATTTATATTAGTTTAAATCATAATTTGTCTTTTTAATCAAGATTAACGTTAATTTTGTTTCCAACAATAACACAAAGACAACGATTTTTTTATACAGTACACGCAGGACGTCAACACTAAATTTAGCGCAGCGTTGGATTGCAGACAGGCATGCTGCATGTATCGTACTTAGGCCTAAGTATATTTTAAGAAAAATACTATGCTAACAGCTTTTTTGATTAGGGATAAATGATCAAAACTAGTAGATGTCTTCAACAATTTCAGTAGACTCTTATATAATGTACTATCTTAATTGTGCTAGTTGTTGTTGAACAGTCTGAAGCTAACGCCGTACGTACACCGTTAGTTTAACCTTGACTGACAGACGTAACCGCTGACAAATATGGGCCATATTTTCAGTTCTATTTAGGAACAAGAATAAGTTGCTTATCAAATCTTATTTTATTCAGACATATTTGTAGCGATTGATTGCTTTCAAAAAGCGTGGTTGGGGTAATCATAGGTCATTGTGTTGGCTAGCTAGGCTACAGTAATGTAATGTTAGTGTACTCCGGCCTGGGCTACATTGTGTGAAACCATCTGCAATTTGGTAGCCTAACGTTAGGTATTGATTTGGGAAAGCTTGAAGCCTTTAAGTTCCTCATCAATTTGCTAATTATAATTTGTAACAGCATGCTCATTTCAAGCTTATAATATTACTTTTTATTTCGTTATAATTTGTTGTTTACTTTTGCTGTTTTGTTATTGAGGGATCATCTCCATTTCCCCACAGAGATGGTTTCCATATCATTTATACATGTTATAGTAGAGTGGGGGTGGGGTTAGTTATTAGTCATACTCACTGTACACGCGCATTTACTATGGGACATTTGTTATGTGTACACTAACAACATTTACTGGATTAGAATACATTGTACAGTAGGGCCTATGTGTATCAATAAACGTCAGCAGTCATTAACAAAAAAAGAAAACGTCAGCTAATTAAAAACAAAAGAAAATAGTAAATGTCTGTCTTGATAAAAAGGCCATGCTTGAAATTCAGCAGTACAATTGTTAACTAGGGTGGGGTGGGAATAAGACCAATATAGATCTAATTAGTTTTATAGTTGGCATGTGCCTATCAAGAAAACACCCATCAAACATAAGTCTAGACAAGCTGACCAACTGGCAGATAGGTGTGTATAAAACAAAGTAAAAGTAAGTTAACTGCCAAATTGTTAGATAGGTAGACATAGATGAAATTGCTCACTCATTTCTTTTATTTCCATTTTAATATATAAGTTTACAGTTTCATTGAAATTTTTCTGTTCAACCTCATTTACCAACAATTGCAGGCCATAAATTCCTAAAGTTTAACTTCAAAAATAATCAATAAAACTCTTTGGAATAGTCAAATTGGGAAGATAAAAAAAAAGCTCCACTTGAAAATTTTGCCGCATGCAATTTCTCTTCTCTTCTCATTGATAGGTAATCTTTAGTTTTGCTCTGATTTGTTTTTGCTTTGGTATACAATGATTAAATTATTGCAGTGCAACAGTACTCCAGCTTTTATGTTGCATGATTGTTAAAAATCATTGACTGTACTACAGAGTAAGAATAGTTTTGCAATGTAAATTAATTTTGTACCAGATATTAGTGAGCTGAATACCTGTATATCATTTTGTAGTACACAATACCTTCCAAAATGTTTTCTGACTCCAGGCACATGTATAATAATTTTCTTGGGCAGTGGAATGTACGGTTAACAGGTTATGAGGAAATGAAATGGTAATTTTAGTGTAACCTTTTCATAGAAATTTGTCTGCATAACCAAAAAGAGACACAAACCCCAAGACTGAATATTCAACACTAAAATCAGGCTTTTGTTTGCATTAAAGTCATGAAAAATCACACTTCAACATGTCTTGTACAAAGCTCAGTTGAGTTGATTATAGGCCACACTTAACAATTATAAGGGTCTATAGTATTAGGCTGTACATTTTTGATGATTTTTGTTTCTTTCTTAAAATTTCATATTGTGAAATGATAACATACTGTAGTCTGGTAGTTTATCTATACCTACATCAGCATAATTTTCACAAAGTTTGCTGATTTCAGCTAAAGCTGTAGTGATGATAAGTAGAGGACTTATGGCAGTATGGTCATCCACAGAAGATTTTTCACAAGGAAACTGCCAGGAATGTTTGTATAGTTGATTATCAGTTCTTAAAGTTAAACTTCTACAGGTGACAATTGCAGTAAATCTAAATCAAAATTGCGATGTCAAAGCTTTTTACTTATTCTTTTGTAAATTGGTTACCTCCAAAATCAAGTTCCAATTCCTCTATCATAAATGTACAGGAAAATTTAAAGGAATATTTTTTAGAAGTTTATGGCAGATAAATATGTGTTGATCTGTTATAAACACCTGTGTTTACACACCAGTTCATGTAACCTGTACCAGTTGTTTGGGTCAGTTGATATATATTTCCTGTAGTAATTACAATTTTTACTTTCTTTACCCTTCACACAATTTAATTATTTAATGTATTCCCCTTTAACACCAGACAGCTTTATAGGTTTGAGATAGGCATGGCCAAGCTTCCCAATTCATTGGGTTGAATATGATAAAGTGATAATAAGAGTTAATAACTTTTCCTGACAAAATAAACCCAACTGTAACAATAATAGCATGCATGTGTCATAGAGCTAGTGTGCAGCCTACATACGGTAGTTATTTGCCTTCACTTTATGTTTGGCGTAAATAATATTAATTTCACAAATATGGGTTTCCAGTATTCCTCATCAATTGTTAACGAAGTTTTGTTTAAAAATCAAGCAGTATACACAACAAACCACCAGGTGAATCAAGTTAGGTCTGGGCAGCTAATCTGAAGCAAGTTGTAGCCTAAATTCTTGTTAGTCAAGTTGTAACTTTCATTTGGTCTTGCAAGAATGTAGACCTAACGGTTAGGTCTGAATTTGAATAGGTTAAGTTAAGTTGATAATTCTTAAGTTCTTCTTCATACTACCCGAGACTCCCGACCCTAAACTAGGCTTCAATAACTAGGCCTAGATCCACCTTAGTTAATATTACATTGCAAATCTTGAGTAGTCTAGGACCATAGATGTCCGACTACGTACGCATTTGGCTAGTCTAGCCTTTATTAAACGGCCGACAGCAATAATCATCACATCGGGGGCGTAACGTGGCTAGGCCCATCGCTAACGTTTAATTATTATGAATAATAGGCCTACGGTGTTGGCCGACATTCACCAACTAGACTAGGGCCTAGGCGTAATGCATAACGGCATTGATAAGGCTAGAAAGTAATTCCTTTAAAATGCTTTAAGTTTATCGTTTCAGACAAACAATGAGTAATAAACACATTGATATGGTATATACGGTACGATACCGGTATCGGACCGGCCCGTACCAGTATCGTACCGGCCCGTACCGGTATCGTACCGGCCCAAACCGGTATTGTACCGGCGCGTACCGATATCGCAAAAATTACCTGCAGCGCATGCATTGTATGCATGGCATATGGTTTGTCAGCTTTTTTTTGCACTTGATCCATGGATGACGTCAAAATCAAAGTTGTTATATCAATGACACAAAAATTTTAGTTTAAAGAACTGAAAGTGCACAAAAAGTAACGTTAAAATTAAATTTTATTAACAAAATTTTAGATCCAACAATTTGGGTAGAGTACTTAATCTACACATTTTTTTTTTTTTATATTTTCAAATACTTGATTCTCTACTGCAATCACTTGGAATCAAGATGGGTGGATAACTTAAAAAAGTATCACGATTTCGTAGCACTGCAGGTATAGAAGTTTCGTCTCTCGACCTTCGGCCTATACGTAGTATTGGGCGAATGACGTCACGCTCTCTGCCACAACCCTCTGACCCCAACTGACCTATCTGAGTAAGAAAATTGGCAGCTTTTTTCAGCCAATCACCGCGTGAATTTGCCTAGCAACAGAATCTGCGTAACTAATTGGGGGCAAACATCCTACGCGGTACCAGTATAGCACAGCTAGCTAGCGGCGCGCGCTTATATAGTCAATGTAACTGTGCATGTACAAATGTCTGCACACACAGACTGAGTGACGACAAAATGGTGAACAAAAGTGATATTCGCGAGGCCTGCCGCAAGCTTTGATTTATTTAAAGCACTTCTCCGGATCTTTAGACTTTTTAGCAAATGGGATAAACAAATTTCAGTTTGCTAACTGTTCTGGTACACAGCAATCAGATTTTAAAAGCCCGCAGCGAGCCCGTAGGCGCAATTTGTCTTAACCATTTTGCCGTCACTCAGTCTGTGTGTGCAGAAATTTGTTTTGTACAGTAAATTGCATTAACTACATGAGCGCGCGCTGCTGGGTGTACTGTACCAGTACCGCGTAGGATGTTTGCCCCACTTAGTTACGCAGATATGGTCGCTAGGCAAATCCATGCGGTGATTAGTTGAAAAAGCTGTAAATCAACAAACCCAGTGAGGTTGATTTCGTCATAGCATCCTTTGTTTAATTATATTATAGGCGTATATCAAACAAAGCCGCCGAAAGCCATTGTGGGCCCGAGACCGGGGTATATTGAATACAGGGGACCCTTTTATAAACCAAAGTTGATTGCATATCTTTTGAACGCGCATCCCGTTTCTTAAATTTGACGGGGCCCTACGACCCAGGACCCTAGGATCCCGGGCTCGGGAGCAACGCATCCCTTTACCCCCACCCACACTCCCTCCCAGTCGGTGGTACTGTATTAGTATTTATCATTGCAGACGACAGTCTAGGATCATGACCATCTTTGGCCATCAAAATATGAGTGACACGCACGTGAAAAATGCAGGGGAGGGAGACAACCACATGAAGAGGGCCATTGTCGAAGACGTCATAACAAGATAAGAAACAATAGTACATGATCGTGACCGGTGTATCCGAGTTTCATTATTTCTGGCATTGTCGACAATATATATATATATCCATAAAACCTGAAACATGAACCAATTCTTATGTATATGCCATTAACCACAATGTTTCCAGCAGCAACGGAAAAACATCACTGACAACACTGATGTGAATCGAATGTGCTGAACAGAATGTGCATTGGGTTCACCAAGAGGCTCATCATATTAAGTTCCATTGCTTCCGTGTCGTGAGAAAATCATTTCTTGTTATTTTTTTTAATTTCTAAAGGGGTCGTTTGAATGATCATAAATAGATGGAGAGCTCACTCAGAATACAAAAATATTTAAGGAATTAAACTGATACTTAATAAAAACATTTTGGGTTTAATAGCTTTTTATCATTACTTCGAAACTTACACAATGGACAAAAGGATTAGTTCAATGCGACGACGAGTGAACACACAATTACAATGACGGGGTCGTCGCCTGCGTATTCGGTTATAATAGTAACAATGCTATCACGAAACGCTTAATACGACCCGGACGAGATCACAGGTACAACGTACGGACAGACATAACATCGACAACCAAGTCAATGTCCACGGCCTTTGATAACCAGTTGTGGTGCACTGGCGTGTCTACCCAACCCAGGCTTAAACCCAGGGCCTCGTGGTCTGTAGACAGGTATGATAACCGCTACACCACAGTTAGTAGACATTAGTTCAATGGTCAAGCATGCTCATTTTATATGAAAGAGGACTTCAAAAGAAACAAAATGGTAAAGGAAGCATTCAAAAATCGTATTCCTTAAAGAAATATTCAAATATAAAGCTCTGTCTTATCTGTGTAAAAATGACAGGTATAGTATACTGAGGAAAAGTATATATCTGCCTACTAAGTACCAAGGAAACAATGGCGTTGCCAGGGCGAGTGCAGGGACCTGCAGGCCTCTGGTTTTTACGGCCCCCTTATAGGGCCCGAGCAGGGGCGATTTCCCCTGCCCCCTCAGTTACGTCACAGAGGAAGATTGGCGCCCTTATCATCATATTCTAAACAATTGTTAAAGTATTCTTAAGATAATTTATTTTACTTTTTTACTATTTGAATTTTTTTCCCTCGAAATTTCTTCAGGTAGTAAATTATAATTACCCGTACTAGATTTTGTTTTACTACTTTCCTGACACATGCACAAAATCGCAGGACAAATATCATAGAAAACAAACTAAAGAATTGTTTATAAAGGAATATGAGGCTGTGATGTCACAGGTAGTCTGATTTCAGTTGTTTCGACAGAAATGATGCCAAATTTTAAACTTAAATATCTCCTCAACGGAATAAATTTTTTGAAGCTTTCTTCACCATTTTGTTTCTTTTGAAGTCCTCTTTCATATAAGATGGACTTTCTTGACCACTAAGCAAATCATTAAAACAAAGTGCAATATGATATACAAATAAAAAAGGCTTTTTCTAAGAAATATTCACGGGTGGGTTTTATTATTGGTTGAACAGTATAGACAGTACAACTCTAAAGCAGAAGCAGCCTAATCGGCATGCAGACCGGGTTTGGGGTTTATTAGACAGATCCTTCACTTTCTTACTGTCTATCATAAAAAGCCCTCCCCTCACACCCGGTGGCGTCGCTTCTGGTTTGAGATTTACCGTCTACCGATAAGAAAAATTTGCCATCAATTGGCCCATTCTTTTTTGCCATCAATTGGCCCACCAGTCAGTCAGCCAGTGAAAAATCCTTGAATTTTTAAACTTTTAAACCTGCTTAAAATTTGTTTTTGAAATGATGATATACAGATATAGAAAGTTGATCGACATTATGTGAATCGGCTGTTCACCAGTTTGTCATCACTGAGAGAACGTGACCCCTTAGTGATTTTTTTCTAAAAGAATATAAAACGGCAGATAACCGAATGTTGGGATCAAATTAATGCTAAATTTGTATCTACAAATATAAATACAAAAAGGGCAAAGAATCAAAACATACTGTTTTGGATGGATGCTCTTTCAAAATTTTAAGGGTGGATTCTGGTTTCGTTACGCCGGGGACCATTCATTCCCCTCTGCAATCCACATTCTATAAAGGATTTAGTGCATGTTGCATGATTCAAAATGTCCAATTAAGTATAGACCTCCTACATGTATGCAAATTTCTTAAGTATCCCAGAAGCTGGAAACTATACCTTTCTTAAATTACTTCACGCAATTGGTAGTGCAGAAAATGTTGCCTAAGCACCGTCACGGTGACGGGGCTATAATATCACAAAAAATATTTACGCTCGCCTCCTTCATACTCACAGACTTGTTGCAATAAGGCCTGGCCACAGTGTTTTGTGGATCTCAAAGTGATACAGAAATGCGTGGGTATACTGTTATATTTATGTAAAATTTTGAAAATATTCCTTTACACACTCTTCCCTTTTAGGTGTGGGAAGCGGGGAAGGGGGGGGGGGGATGGGAGTGGGACAACAGTTCCCCCCCCCCCTAAGGGATAAATGTTCCCCTAAGAGGATTTCACCTTCCTGGTTGTATGCTTTCTTCCTGGATGTAAAGTAAAATATTACAATAAATTGAAAAATGATTCGTGCCCATTTTCCCTGTGGAATGGAGAGCACTTCTTAATAATCTTGCCCCATTGCACTCTCTACGTGCAGGCGTCCTCGTAATGAGTATGCCCGTAGCCCCCTCCCTTACCAAGGTATGTGTCCCCTTCGAAAAATCAAACGGAAAATAACACAAAGGAATATGGGCATATGGAGAATCTACCCAAATTCCCCCTCGTTAAATAATCTCCCCCCCCCCCCCCTTCCCCCTCTCCTTCAAAAAGTCCTGGCTACGGACCTGGTAATAAATAATGAATTAATGTGTTGAACACGAAAACTGAACATAATGATAAATAAACTTACCACAACGATTGTTAGAATAGACTCACAAATTATAGGATATTACTGTATCACCGACAAATTTGATAAGCGGCTCTCTACGGTTCAGTTACTCACTTTATGTATAAACGCACTGTACATAGGTATGATTATTCACACTCTCCTTCCAGAAAATCCTCACAGTAATCAGGGAAAAAATCAAATAACAATCATGTAATAAAAGCACATTCACAAAAATGTAATGAGTGTCCCGCTGTTCAAATTGGGCTCTTAAACCCAGCAGACCGTCACCACTAAAGTAAGCCTACCTGTTTTGTTTACAGAGTGAACGTTTGCAAGAAATGTTAACCCGGTTCTATGGAGCACATGAGCAATCAAAATCCTGGTATGTAAACCTTTGTTGATAAGTCGCCCTCTAAGAGATGGAATGCCGCTTTCATTAAAAACGTCTTTTTGAGAAGTTGCTATTTATAGCTCACAACATCAAAACTCATTAAAAAGTAAAATACTGAAGGGTTGGTCCTGAGTTTGAGATGGTGTCAGCGAAACCTGAAAAAACATCAATCAACTTTGCAAGTCAACCAAAGATTTTTTATGTATAAACGAACATGCATGCATGCACCTTTC